>CM057822.1:106489758-106842258 GCA_030067965.1 Latrodectus elegans
ATCCTATATAATGTGTTAATACTTGAAGAATGCAAAAGAGTGTTTATTTTGTTCTACGTAACTGTCACATTAAATAACTTTATATAACTCATGAATAAAATCTAGATACATTATATTTAGCACTTGTACCAACTTTTTCACCCAACCAAAGTACGATATTTTCTTAGTAATATATAACATTAAATTAGTAACTGTTTCTAGATTGGTGTGTGCTTACATTTGTATCTCCTAAGTGAGTCACACAAATTTTAGTTTATTTCCATCTTGTATTGACTTAACTTTGAATTGCACAGATTATTTCTATTTAGTAAAGAATAATAAATTAGTAAGACTTGTTTAGTGTTCAAGTTGCAACTAATTTCAGTATTATTATAAATAACTATGAAACTTGTATAAATTTCTCTGAAATATTCAAAATAACTATCAAATATCTAAAGCTACATTTATCACTCATTTTTAATTATTATTTCTCTCTCTGTTGAAAATTATAAACAAATATTGATAGCTTGTTTTACATTTTGTACAGAAATTTGAAACTGGTGTTCCTTTCCAAACTGTATGAAATGTTTCTGTTATGACAGGGGTCTACGCATACAAATACATTAGTTATGTAATTTATATTACTATCATTGCTTAAAGGTATCGCTAGTGGTAGTCTTGTATTTCTCTAGTAACATATCTTATTGAAAGTTGTTTACATAAAAAATTGCCTTTATTTTAATGTTTAGCTACACAATTTTTTATGTTTAGCACACAACATTGGCTCTACTCATTATGGAGTCCTGACTCATTAATTATGACCATTTCCAGAATAGTGGTAAATTGTTTAAAAATTTCCTCGCAGGATGTCTTTCTTTCAGTTATTCATTTTAATATTTTTTACATTTACAAATAATCTTAAAATGGACAGTTTAGATAAACAAATATTAAATTATTTTATTATAAGATCAAATACTTCTAGTTGAAAGAGTCAACTATTAATATCATATCCAAAAAAACAATTTTTATCTTGAAATTTTTAAAATTAAAAAACTATTTTGAGTACGTATTTTTTTTATTAACTTTAAAATGAGAGAAGCTTATAAAAAATAAATAAAAAATACACAACATAGCTTGAAAAAATAGCTAAATTTTCGAATTTCTCTATCCTTTTGTTTTTGAAAACTGAAAAATTTGTTTACGAAAATGTAAAGACTTTATTGTTCCGTGGGGATGTAATGTGTTGAAGTATCTACAGAAACATTTCTAAGTGCTCAGCGCTCATTTAGAAAAAATATTTTTTTAAGCGAGGAATGGTCGAGCGACTATTATGTAAGCACAAATAAATCTTAACCCTTTCGCTACCTACCACCGGGACATATATTTCTCGCAGGCAGTTTCAAATGACCCTATGGGCTAAATATGCTTTGTATTATTGTGAATGCATGCCCCACTGGTATTCCTTGATAACACTGACAATTCAGTGTCATTTTCTCCCAATAGATGGCAGTACAACCCTTTCCAAATAAATTTTTCCCACCCAAAAATTCATTGCCCGGTATTTTCTCCTGTCTTGCCGCCATTTTAGAGCACTGTGCGACAGTCTTGAGCGCTTGTAATATCAAGTATTATTATCAAAATAAGGAGTTTAGTTGAAGCAAGTATATTTTCATTTGTTCATTCATTGTAATAGGAAATACGGGACCTATGGGTCCCAGTGCACATTATTGTCCCACTGGATACGAAAATTATACAGAAACTCCTTTCGCAAAGCACGAAAGCATTCGCCCTTTCAAAGCATAGATGAATCAATGTCCAAATTCAAAGCCCTAAAACAATATTTGCAAGAAAAACCAACCAAAAGAGGAATAAAATTATGGAAAAGATGCGATTCTGTGAGTGGGTACACATACGATATGAATATTTATGCAGGGAAAGATTTGAATACTGATGGCAAAACTCTAGGCGAGAGAGTAGTTTTACAACTTTGCTCCACAGTTCGAAATCCAGATGTCACGCTAGCCTTTGAGATTTTTCACCATTATGGGGTGAAAAATCTCAAATCAATGTTATTTAATAGATAACATTGATTTACCTGCTGTTGGCACTTGTTATGTCAACAATGCCAAAATTTGGAAGCGGTGTGAAACTGGCTAAAGGAGAGACTGAATTTCTCCCAAATCGCAATGGAACACTTGTAACAAGATGGCAATATTCAAAGGATGTTATCGTACTCAGCGATTGCCTGATATAACAACAGTCAAACAAACATAGAGAGATGTCCTGTTGCTTGTCCTGTACAAAGACCGAATGTCCGGTTGCTAATGCAAGTCCGGTCGATTATAATGAAATAATAAAAGGAGTTGAACTGTATGACTTTGACAGAAAATCCACTAAACGGTATTTAATAAACTTTTTATGACGGCGGCTGTAAATGCATACATACTGTTTCAAGAATCTAAGCAGAGAAAAATATCTCTGTTACAATTTATTGTCCGAAGCAATGATGGTGGAAAATGCAACTGTAAACAGAAGAACTGATCCAATGCATCAAAGCTTATGCTGAATGTGGGCGATCATTTGCTAGCTTGCAGAGGATGTGTATGCTGTGTCAAAGTGAAAAAAAAACTGTATGTACAATGTGCAAAAAAATTGCACTTTTACTTGCAGTTTTTCACAGTATACCATACATAAGTGTTTATTATATCCGTATTATAGCTTCATCATGTCCTTATTGTATCCTCTTTATAGCAAAATATGTGTAAATGAGTAAAAGTAACTTAGCTTTTCACTCCATTCTCAATCATTATTTCAATACGAATGGGATATATTTTCCCTTTTTCAGAATTTTATCGATATTTGCATTGTAACTGATGTATTTAAGTACTTATTTCATTTCCAACTCAGGAAAAAAAAAAAATTGGTAGTGAAAAATTTAACTGAATTTTTCTTCATTATACAGTTGGAACATAGATGACAAAATATTAATTTTGGAGAATAATTTATAAGTCTCTGTGTTTTTTTTATCAAATATTTTATATTTGTACTAAGGTATTTTGATTGATGAGTAAAAGTCTAACTTATTTTACGAATACATTTAAGAAAAAAAATAAATAATGCAAGCAATTTCAGTTTTTGCAGAAAAATGAATAAATTTAACCAAGAAAATTATAGTAAATTGATTCATGCTTTATGAAAGCGTCTTAAAACAATTTACAATTAAATTCTCCATTTTTATTGAAAAATAAAATTTATTTTTCAAATTTTCTTCCTAAGCGCTGCTTTAGCCGTTGCAGCTCTGGATGATTATGGAAACTTTTATTGGTCATGGACAACATGTTTCAGTTTTAATTTTGTTATTTGTGGAGACTATTGTGGCTAGATATTTAAATTGCTCAAATGTAAAGTTGGTTATCTTTAGAGGGAATAGGCATCACCCTCTATAGCTAAGAAAGTCAGAATACTCTCATGTGACATCATCAGGCGGTGGCTGAAATCAATGGCCGAATAAAATATTCTGAAGGAACTGATTTTATGTTGTTTAAAAGTCCCTTGCAATCAATTTTGTACTGTTAAATGGATTCTGATATTATTTCCACGAAGAATATTAAACAACTAACAGCACAATTCTATGAAAAAACTTAATCAAATAAAAGTTGTAACAATTGTGAATAAGAAATGAGTAGGAGCTTATACTAAAGATGAAATTTTTATTCAATATTGGAATTTATAGTTTCGTTCATGTACTTTTATAAAGAAAATGTATTTCTGCGTTAATATACCAAATCAACATAAAATTATTTTTACGCAATATATAGTAATCTATTATAGGAATTAAAAATATTTCTTTAAAATGTGCCAACACATGATTAACAAAATATATTTCATGTGTACAGCATTCAATGAGTGATAACTATTTTATATAATTCAAGTGGGGAAAAGACAAAGTAGAAAATAATTTATTATAATCATACTTTTTTACATTTCTTCTAAAAACAATGCACAAATTTAATTTGAAAAAACAAACATAAATGTTATTTTGCATATTAGAACACAAGTACATTATTGATATGTATTAGGACAAAATTAAATTATGTACATAATTATTACATTTTTATTCAATTTATTTTGATGTTTTCCCAACAATGGATAAAAATGAACTACTTGAATATACTCAAACTTATTTTCAAAATTACTGTAATTTTAAAAGGAAATAAATATATTGGATACAATTTCTGATACAAATTACATTAAAATATAATTTTTTTCAGAATTAGAGGAAAAGTTTCAATTTCTCTTTTTTTAAATTGAGTATTAGTCACTATAGAGTCATCGGTTTTTTGCAATAATTTTTAGGAAATATATTTATACATGATTTGACTATGAAAAACTTTACTTCTTCTGCAGCATGTCCATTTTCCTATTTTTTCAAAAGGTAGGTAAATTTCAGATTCATTCAGAATCCTAGTTACTAAAACTGTATATATGATCTATGATTAGAACAAACGACAAGTAATATGATCTTTTCAAAAGAAATCTCTCTCTTCCCTTAACAAACGACAAAACATCTCTCCGCATTTTATTTACTTTATTTTCTGACAAATAAGATGAAATATTATCAATAAAATCATACAAATCTGGTTCATAATCCTCATAATTTTGATTTAATTTAACTTACTTAATATTTTGCTGTACATAAATAATATCAATAACATTATTAATTTGAAATGATAAAGAATACTTACTCAGTTTTTTACTGTCACGTTTTTAATGAAACCATTTATACTCAGATTTTCATCAGTAACAACAGAAGTACACAAATTTGGATGTGGATTACAACCAATATTTAAAAACCTAAAATTACTTTTTCTATTGATTATAGTTCAAAAATTAGGAATGTCTATATTTTCAAGCAATTATTAATTTTTTTTTTTCAAAAATTAGGAATATCTATATTCTTCTAAATTTACAAAATAGTATTTTTGTTTATATTTCACAAATCATTCTTTTTACTTGGGGCAATGCTTCATATAGTTCAGTATTTTCTTGTTTCTTTCTGTTTAATTGAAAGACGTTTTCGATGACATACTTCAGTTGTTAAATATTTTGAAAAATCCTTAAAGATACAACGTACAACATCAGGATATAATTTCGGATATTATTGATTCACGTCTATTCTTTGACTTTTTTTCTAATCAAAGACTTAACCAGGTCTTAAAATATCACTTGGTTTGAAATGCAGTTCACACACCTAGAAGTAAAATTTAAATTAAGAAAGCTAACGTACAAGCAACAAAGAAATCTTAGCTTTTCTTATTAATAATAGATTTTTTTTATTTGATATGACCATTAGGAGGCTTTTTGAAATTAATTTCGAAATAGCTTAGAGTTTATCTATTATTATAGTTCTCTTTTAACTCAAACATTTTATTATTAATAATAAATCAAAAAATAAATAATTATGTTATTTTTCTATGAAAATTTAAATTTGAATGATATGATTTAACGCATAACAAATTAAAAAAATTCCATTGGAATTCACTTTTGATTTCATTTGAAGATTTTATTACTATTAATGTTATTAAAAGAGTTCAAAATTAAAATAACAAGATAAAAAAACATGCAAATGAAATTAATTTACTTACCTTGGAATGTGTTTGGTTACTTCCATATTTTTCTCGGAATTGAATACTACCATTAGCGTTTTAAATCTTCTTCATGTGGGAAGCGAAATACCTAAGGTCCAGTATCATAATTGCCTTTTCGGGCAGTTACGCAACATTTAAAAGTATGTTCTTTATTATTTTATACACAGGGTAAAAAAATATAATAAAATATTTTGAAAAATATCTCGGAAATGAACTACCGTTAGATGGTGAACACAATACAGTAACAATAGTCTCTGTTAGAGCGTCAGCCTCCGAATGCAACGTCACAGTCACTTGGTAGTCAGGTTTTCTACTATCAGAAGGTACTATGGGATAGGTCCATTGGTCTATTTGTTTCTATTATCTTTAATGATCGTCAGGCCCATCTTTAATTTTCGATATAGAAATTAACTATACAAAGTTTCCTTTCTCTCATTACAATAACATATTTTGTTAAAAGTACAGCAATACCTCAACAGATGCTCTACAACACCTGATTGCTTATCAGCAATTTCTTCTTGCGTTATTGCAAAATAAACAGGATTTGTAAAATTCATAAACGCACATTAAATATAATGACATAGGGGAGAGATAGCGATTCTAATCCACAAAAAAGTTTTTAAATGACCGATTTTTATTAACATTTTTTTATTGTGAAAAAGAGGACTATTAAAAAATTCGATAAATATTTCATATCCCAGTTAAAGTGATTTCAAATGGTTTAATGTCGTATATCACACAATGTTATATAGGGCATATTTAAATATCAATATTTAACTGTTTCATAAATCCTATTATATATATATATATATATATATATATTTCATAATACTTAACAAAATATATGACATTTACGAAAAGAAGGTTTTTAGTTTATTATTTCCAGTTCTGTTTAACATATGGGTATTATAATAACAAGATTTAAAAAACCCTGAAAATAGAAATTCATTACATTGTGCTTCCGAAACAAAATTTGTAATAAAAAAATAAATTCTCTGATAGAAGAATTCTTAAGCTATCACAAATATTTACGACACAGAGAAAAAATAAAATAAAACTAAAGGATGTTTAATTTAAATATTTTAATGTATCATATGAAATGCAAGAGAAGTTCAAACACACATTTGATTATTGAAGATATCTCGTGAAAACGAATAAGTTATTTCCTCCGTTTGAATGATTCAGAAAGCACTTACTGCTCGAGCACAAATGAGTGCTGCAGCAAAATTTTCTTCATGAAAAAAAAAAAAAAAAAAAAAAAAAAATATATATATATATATATATATATATATATATATATATAAATTAGAAAATTTCTTTCGAAAAAAAGAAGGGAGTAACACTGGGGAAAATGTATTTACATTCATAATTCTAATCAAATGCTACATATAAAAAAACTAAATATGCACTATGTTGTATCTTACAATCTAAACTGATAATTATTTAGTACTTAAATATACAAACAAATCTTGATATCTAGGACTTTTTTCTAAACAAACGTAATCATAGTATAAAAAATATTCACAATCATGTAAAATGAAAACATGTGAAAAAAAATATTATTCTTTTATAAACCTTATAATACTTTTCTTTCAAATTTCAAAAATTATTCAAGCTAAATATTCTAAATCAACACACTTTTGACTTCAAGTTTTATATTGTAGCAAATATTCATACGCAGCACTCCACTTAGTTCTCCTGAATGCTAGAGGGCGTTCGTTGCAATTTATATATTTTTTAATATAATTTTTAGTTATTTCTTGTTTGTCTCTCAATTGTGGGAGAGCTATGTTTTTCAAATCGGGTCGATTTAGTCAGCAAAAGGCACTTGCTATTTCTTTTATGTTATTAAATATTTGTTATATTTTCAATTGCGTATTCATTCAGAGTATTAGTGTCTTTGCTGGAACCAATTTAGTTTTAGTTATTCGAGTTTTTTCTTCTTATAATAAGCCAGCATTCAAAAATACCAAAGGAATATATAACTTTACAGAAATATTCTTTTTTTATTAATTTAAAGTACGGATAAGTGAGTGACATAAAAAGGGTATTTCTAACACAAAATTTCATACAAAATCTGAATTATTATATTTCAGTATTGTATTTTCCTAAATTTTAATACAAAAACTGAGATTTAATTTTTATACCAATGCAATACACAGACAGAAAAGATAATCATCCCTTCATCTGCTGTAATCAGACAATATTCTTGTCAGAATGCATTTGGCAATGAACCCTCTTGAGCTGCCACCAACCTTTGCGTTTGTTACGTCGCTGACTTATATTTGTGCCTTGAATTTATCATTCGTAGTTTTAGCAGTTAAATACTTGTTATCTTCTATGATGGCACAGAACACAAAAATAAATTTACAACATTTTATAAACGAAAACACACACTAGCAGTCTCTTTCTTCTTCCTTTTTTTAGAATATCTATCAAACTCTCTTTCCGAATTCTGTCTTTTTAATTTATATATATATATATATATATATATATATATATATATATATATATATATATATATATATATATATATATATCAAAACCTGCAAAAGCATGCTGTTCCAATATGTGTAAGTTTGCTTATATTATCTCACTTTGTTATCAAGCTATTTTAAATGTTGAGGTTCTATCTTTTCCTAGTAATAACGCGTTATATAAGCAAGATTCTCAATACTAGAAGCTCAGATTTTTGTTAACAATAACGAAAATTTTACGCACACACACACATAAATATATATGGGATTAAAAGCGCCACCAGAGGGCCACTCACGAGTTCACCGTCGGACATACGCAGAAGAGGAGGAAGAAGAAAATGACGATATGATGTGGACGAGAAGTGATATTGGACTAATTTCGAATTATAACTAAAAGATGTTAGAATGGATAATGTGCTTTGATATTCACTTGTAAATAGCTTTATCTTGTTCTTTGAAAATATAATTAAAATAATTTATCGGTCATTATTCCTGATAATAAAAACAGAACCCATATAAGTGAAAAGCTGAAACATGAAGAGACCAATGGAAGATTAAACAAAAAGTAATCTACAAAGATAACAGAAAAATGTAAATACGAACTTCTTCTAATCACATGCATCTCTTCTTCATATAAAAATGTAGATGGTACCTGACGAAAAGAATTTTAGGTTTATTCCACAAATCGGGATTTTAAGTTTTATCTATTATTTCAGATAAATATATGTTTCAGAGTTAATGAGAGAGATCATACTGTCTCATGTAAATTTATATCTTCTTTTTCCATCAAATATTTTCATCAACTTATTGTGCGTGTTGCTGTACATATCTTGATGTGTATAAGGAATAATTAGACATCTCATCTTAAATCAGAAGAGACTGATAGAACGGAAAATGACTACTGAGAAAAGCTTTGTAGTTCATAAAATATTTTTACTCTCTCTATTATATTAACAAATTTTATATTATTAAATATTTGTTATATTTTTTCAACTGCGTATTCATTCAGAATGTCAGTGTCTTTGCGGGAACCAAATTATTTCTTATAAATAAATTTAAAATTTATAAATTTTATTATTTAGACGGCCAAAGGCACTTGTTATTTCCTTCATGTTATTAAATATATGTTATAGTCTCTGTTGTTATATAACATTATATAATGTTATATTTGAATTAATTAACAAATTTTATTTAATCGGTCAAAGGCACTTGTTATTTGTTTTATGTTATTAAATGTTTGTTATATATATATATGTTTGCTATATAACATTACATAATGTTTTGTATCAAACGTTGTTGAATGTGTGTATTTCCTTCATTTACTTACAGAATACGAATCGGAATGAATATCACTCATAAGTACACTTAAAATTGAAGAGTGAAACTATTTAGAAACATATTACATTGTTTTCTTTATAACTATGAAATTAATCCAGGAAATACAACAAAAAGAATAAATGTTAAAAAAAAAATCTCAATTAAAATAACTACCCAAATTAAAATATTAAATTGAAAAATTACTGAACATAATTTATAAGCAATAAACTAAATGGTAATTCTAAATTATAGTTGGCTATAAGCAAACTATCACCGGTTTTGCTTTCCACCAAACCGTTTGGGACGAAGAACGGCAAGTGTGAGCCGTTCTTCGTCTCAAACGATTAAGAACAGTCATGAAAAGTCTACACGGTATCGTGTGTTTGGTCATGCAATAAATCAGCTTTCATTAAAATTTTAATAACTGATAAACACTGAAATCAAAATTTTGAATATGAAGCATAGAATATGTTTTAAGCTAAAGATCAATAACTTTCATTAAATTCCGTCACCCTGTCTCAGGTCAAAGTATAACAAAATTTGGCGAATAGCAGAATAAATATTTTGTATATATACATAAAGTAGCACATTTTTCATATATGAATATTCAGATTTCATACAAGTTCTTAAGGGGTAGAAGGGAGATGTAATTAATTTTGCTGACGATAAGAAGGAAAGATTCCTACATGTGCTCTCATAAGATAAAAAAAAAACAAATAAATAAATAAAAATAAAATAAAGAAGCATCATGGACCCAAAATGAAATAAAACGTCCTGACTTAAATGTTCTATACAGCATATGAATTAGCTCGTATTTTCATCTAACCTCCATAATCTCAGCGCAGGGTGTTCTCAATGAAATTATAGCAATCAGATCAAATATTCAAGAAATTCGGGAATGTATCACTCTTTCTTTTTCTTAAAAGCATTAAATTAGCTCCAGCGAACCTAAATTCTGCTATCCAAGTACAAAAATAATACTTCATTTCTTTCCAGATGTCTTTTCAAACATAACGTCGTTGGATTAGATTCTTGTAATAGAATTGTATTAAAATCTTTCCATGTATCTTATTGGTGAAAAAATTAAGTTTTTTTTTGTTTTTGATCGATTCACCCTAGAAATGCAGAACACTTCAAACCCAGTTCTGTGATAACAGTTCCATCCATCTAAAAAGCAGTTACTTCGTGATAGCTTCAGAAACAATAATCTTCAGATTTACTTTCGATTTTTTACTGAAATAAAAAGTACATTTCTAGGTCAAACACGTTCTCTCTCTCAGAACTCATTAATAATTTATGTTTATTTTTCAGCCACTTATTCAGTAATGTCATATGACAGTATTTTTAATGCTCTGCCAATAAGCAATTAAAATTTGCAATAATTAAAATAGTATTGCAATTTTATAAAAAAATACCTAATCTAAAAATTGCAACGCATTGTGAAGCCATGAATTGATCAGGTCAACTCAAAGCAATGCAACATTTAGAAAATACACCTTAAAATTAGGCCCAGTTCATTACTTGACATTTGAGGCTCTTGAACTGCAGCGCAGTCTGCGTAAATAGCAGGTGGTTTATATAGGCCGTCTGAATCATTTCTTTAACTAGCAAAGTCATCATATTTTAATAGCATAAGATGTTATTTCTAAGCATCCTAGAATTCTTTTGAAGATTATGCTAGCGTTCAAAAGCACAATATGTTAAACACATTAAGATTTAACTTCAATTTCCTAAATTAAGCTTTTTTTCAGTTTCCTAAATTAAGTAAATTTTTAAGTTAAATTGATTACGGAAAAATAATTCTAACAGAACAAATAGGCTTACTGGTGGAATAATCCTAACAGTACATTTATTTCTGATGATAAAATATCATTAGAAATGCATTGACCTCTTCAACGACAAAACTCCTACCATCTATCATTGATCTACAATTGTTTAAGAGAGGTCCTACAGCACAACTTCCAGTATATGATAACAATGCTTGTAATATTAGAATAGTAATATACCAGTAATTTCATCAACAAATGAAGTTCAAAAACGACAAAATTCCTACCATCTATCATTGAGCTACAATTGTTTAAGTGAGATCCTACAGCACGACTTCCAGTATATGATAACAATGCTTGTAATATTAGAATAGTAATATACCAGTAATTTCATCAACAAATGAAGTTCAAAAACGACAAAATTCCTACCATCTATCATTGAGCTACAATTGTTTAAGTGAGATCCTACAGCACGACTTCCAGTATATGATAACAATGCTTGTAATATTAGAATAGTAATATACCAGTAATTTCATCAACAAATGAAGTTCAAAAACGAATAAAAAATATTCAAAAAATGATAAATTTTTTGATTCTGTAATTTTAACAAATTCATCCAAGGAATTATTTTCTGATTAAAAAAAAAAAACTAATTTTTTAACATCTTTTTGAATATAATGATAAATATAGGATAAATGTTCAGGAATCATTATGTATGAAATTAATTTTTATATATAGTTCATATGAGCCGATAAAGTTGTCCGCAAAATAGCTTTCTTCAGTTAATATAAAGTTTACATGCCAAAGTGACCAAGATATCATTCCAAGCCATAGATCGACAAGTGCCTGAACTCTCTATTTCAGGCCATAAACACACAATTTTCCCTAAGCGTTCTTACAATATTTACACTCTTATGTATGGGCTGTAGGACTGGAGTTAGGTAAGGCGTTTGAAATTCTATACTAGTTGCTTCAAAAAAATCAGAGGTTTCAAGATCGACCGTGCAATTAGTTACTTACAATCCGGAAAATTTATGATTTTACAATACAAACATTGATCTAAGTTTCTGAACTATTAAACAAAAATAAAATAAAAGTAAAAGAAAAGAAGCATAGAAATGTATAGAAAAATAAGATATTCTTCAAACATTTAATGAATGACAATTAAAATTCTTACTGCTATTATCTAACTCGTGTAAACGAGTGATAACAGGAAAAAATTGACGTAGTGTCTTAAAGGACCATTTATATGAACAGGAAAAAAACATTAATAAAAACTACAAATAGCACACAAATGGTTCGCAATTTTAAGGGTTGAAGTAATTATAAAAATGAATAGTTACCATCGTCATGAATGTGTTTAGAGCTAACAGCATAATTAAAAGTAAATGTAAAACTCACACTACTCAAGCAAACTACACTTTTGGCTACCATAAATATAACACCCTAAAGGAAGTATGCAAATAACATTAAATTTACAACATACACTAAAGGAGGTGAGTTATGCAAATAATTAGAATTTCAGCGCAGACGCGCAACACGAGCGTTTGTGGCGCAACTTCAAAGCGCTATTTATGGCTTGGAGATTTCGACTTTCGCAACTGTGTTATCATCGGGTTCCCCCCCCCTAAAAAAAACAAACTATTCTATGTTTTGTAGAAAGCAGTGATCATTTTGTGATCAAATATCCGAGTTCGACAGAGAAAGGATAACGGGGCCTACCGAGATTGTGGATTATCTTCCAGGGAAATCAAAAATCAAGCAATTGCAATGCGGATAATGTGATCGTTGGATACATGAGGCCACGACGGACCGACGTGTTCAATCGTATCTACCTCAGTGCACCACTTCATGTATGGACAGACAAATAGTGCGCATGGCAGCACCGAATCGTTCAGTCACAACACAAATCTTACACAGCACATTCAGTCTGTAAAGCATCATCCAGTATCTGCGCATACATTCGACGTCGTTTACAGCAGAGTGGTCTGTCCGCAAGACTTTCATTGCTTCGTTACCCTTGATACAGAATCACAGACGTCTCCACCGCCAATGGTGCGATGAAAGAAGGATGTGGACGGCAGAATGGAATGCAATTGTCTTTACTAACGAGTCACGCTTCTGTCTGCAACATCACGATAGTCGCATTCGAGTATGGAGACACCGTGAAGAGATGATGCTGAACAGCTGCATGACGCACCACCACACTGGTCATGTACCGGGTATTATGGCATGGGGAGTTATTGGATATCACTCTCGCACTCTTCTATTATTTTAAACAACCAGCGCTAAATCTCCGAGGTGTTGGAGGCAAATGTCCTTCCTTACTTTCAGGGCTTGCACACAGCCATATTTTAACAGGATAATGCGTGACCACATTTGAAACGCATTGTCAAAGGGTTTCGAGTCAATCGCCAGATTGAATTACTTCCATGGCCGGCTCGCTCTCAGGATCTTTCATTGATAGGAAACATGTGGTCCATGGTTGCTTAACGATTGACCCAGATTACATCCCCAGCTGCCACGCCCAGATCAACTTTGGCAAAGTGTGGAAGCTGCTTAGCCTGCTGTATTAGAACACATCCAGGTCTCTTTGAAGCAATTCCGAGGCAGCGGTGTGATCCCCAACGCAATAGCCGCTACTCTGGCTACTAATTTTGGCAGGACCCACACTTTACAGAAGTCAATAATTTACAGAGACATTGATGCGATGATTTGTCACAACATATTATTTACAAAATAAATTTTGTTGTGATATCTGTCTCTTTTGGTGTTGCAATTTGGAGGGCAAACAGTGTATAATTTTTAACAAAACTGCAAAAATAAAACTGACTATATATAAGTACATTGAGACTTAGTGCTATTAAAGGTCTCCAATTTTGCAAAGATTTAATTTTTATTCCGAGCATGTCCACCAAGAGAAGATGTCGTGAAAATCTTCCCATTATAAATCCGATTTTGTGCAGGAACAAATGTTTAACGAATACCATGAATATTGCGATTAACTGAATCGTAATAACATAATTCGCAGCGGAAAATGTGAGACATTTTGCATTCCAATTTCCAGTTTCTTTTGAATTTTGAATCTTTTTTTAGTTGTCGCTCGTCCATGACTGAGTAATAATATAACTTTCCATACATTTTTATACTTGCTGCCATTCATTTTGCCTCATAGAAAAATTCATCAATTCTTACGTTTTTCCAAAGAAAATTCAGAAAAATCGATAAGCTTCAAATTCACAATTTGTGGCTTAAATTCCATTAAAATAACCTCACATTGATTTTCAATGGCTTGTTCAGTATTATTTTTGAAGCATTTCCTTCCAGCAGAAATGAATGAGATAGGATGGATTTTAAACTAAAGGGATTTTTGATTTAAAGGGACTTCACTGAATGACCACGAGACTCGCAGCCACTAAAAACGATCAAGTTTTCATTTTGTGAGAAATTATAACATCTTAAACCCACACACATTTCTAAGGTATTCGCCTTTGCTTGAAAAGTTTAATTTCTTTATTCACGAATCTATTACTTAGAAGTTTCCAAAAGTTTTGTTTTATTGTATGCCAAACAGATGTCAAGTTACTGGAATCAAACCGAAAGTAGTAAAAAAAAATCCTATTTCAATTTACCATTTTTTTAAAAATTTATATATGAATCCATAAGGAGCTAATTACTAGTCATAAGTATGAGACCATTATTTGGCTTATATATTCGGAAAGAAATTAGCAAAATCGTCGCTAACGCAAACGAGGCTATCTCTTTAAAGGTGATTTTCACTAAATCTCCAAACCCCGCCATTAATATGATATCTCAAGTAATAGTGAAAATAGATGTGTGAAACTTAACCTATAAGTTTTAAGTGATATTAAGAAAAAAATACAAAAAAATAAATAAATAAATAAATAAACTATCATGAACAACCTTTTTATTTACAGCTAGTTTTAAAGGGAATGTTCAGAAAAAATTCGTAAAATATCCATATTGTTGTATATTTCTAACCTTTCTTTATATCGTTGAATATTTTCCTTAAATTCTGTTTCGTTTCAATGAACACTGTCTCGTAGACATATGCTCAAATTAATTTAAAATTGATGCATTACAATGTTCTGTAGAGTTTTTAGCCTTTTTGTTAAAATTTGAATTATATTTGGCAGAAAACAACTGATTTAACAAAAACTACTCCGAATGTAATAAAAATGTTTATAATCATAATTTATCAATAAACAATATAAAAAATAACTTTTAAATAAAAGCTGCCTCGAACGTAGGGGGTTGTCTTAATATATTTAATTTTTTTTAAAAATACGATCCCTGTTAGAGTTACTCAAATCACATAACAGCAGAGCAATTAAAGTCAACATTAGCAAACAAACAATAAATTTTGTCTTTTCATGATTTATTACCCACTTAATTGTATTCGTAAGAAAATTTATTTAGAGCGTATCTTCAAATGAAGAACAGATGGTACTGTTACAAATTTATAGATAATTATTGTATATGTCTTAAAATATCTCAGACAGATCGGAAATACTAACATTTTGGGCAAAAATTGCGGTATTTAGACGTGTTATACGTTAAAAGCGGGGTTTTTTTTAACGATTTGGTGACTTGGCGATGTTTTGGCGAGTAAACTTGGCGAGTTGGCGAGATTTTTGGTGATTTGGCGAGAAATGGATATTTTTGGAAACATCCATCACCTAAGCTCTAGGACCAATATTTAGCGAGATAGCCTAGAAGCTACCAGAACCTTGGCGAAATTAGTAGATTTCTCCGCCAAGTCAGGTATAAATACCGCAGCCCAACATGGTTAGGCAGGTTTTGTTCACAAAGTCAGTTTTGTGAAGACGATTAGTCGTGACTGATAGTTTAGAGAAGCTGTTCTCTGCCTGAGGTATTTGAGACCTGTGATTGGAAGCTGTAACTTATCATATCTACGAATTGTATCTGTATAATTGTGATTATTACAGCTGGTGTTTCTAGTGGAATTTTTACGAATAAAAGTCTTGTGTTCATCGAGTAGTTGCTTTCTTCAACTCTCAATCCACACGAACACCGAAGCTCGGTACAACTGGTGTCAGAATCGGAATTGAAGAGTTGATGCAGCGTGTCACAAGAAAAATGGATATGGATTTAATGAAAAGTCTTCTCGAAAAATTAACGGAGCAGATGGCTGAGAGGAAAGCTGGACAAGAAGAGATGAAAGCTGGTCAAGAAGAGATGAAAGCTAGACAGGAAGAGATGAAAGCAGGAGAAGTAGAGATTAAAACCGAGATGACTAAAGAGATAAAATCTGGGCAGGAGGAGCTTAAAAAGGAACATAAGAAGGACATTATAAGTGTTAAAGAAGAATTCTCCAACATCATTCAAGAGAAGATGAATGCAGTGGAAGCTAAGGTAACTTCAGTTGAAACTAAGGTTTTCGAGATCGAAGAAATCTTTGAAGAAGCATTAGATAATATGAATAAGGAGATTGAAAGCTTGAACAAACAGATGTCAAACAGACATGAGGAACCCAATGTGGCAGTTATGCCTTCCCTGGCCACGACTAAACTCTCAACATTCGATGGAAAATCATCATGGCAGGAATACAAGACCCAGTTTATGATGGTAGCGGAAGATAATGGATGGAATCTCCAGGAACAAGCTTTACACCTGGCGGCTTCTTTAAGAGGAGACGCGGCCGATATCCTCCAGATGCTTCCGGAAGAGCAAAGGCACGATTTCCAAGCCCTCTCGAGTGCGCTTGAGCTGCGCTTTGGAGAAAAGTGCAATAAAGAATATAGCAGATTACAGTTAAAATCCTGCTATCAGAAAGCGGGTGAAAGGCTGCAAGAATTGGCTGTCGATATTCAGCGACTTTCCCATTTAGCATTTTCGGACTGCCCAGCTGATACACGTCAAGATCTGGCTCTCCATCACTTCATCGATAGTGCGCGGGATCCGGAGATACAGAAAGCACTTAGACTCGCCGATGTCAAAGATATCGGATCTGCTCTAGTCTACGCACTTAAGATAGAGGCTGCCCAGCAAGCTGCGCGTAAAGACTGGCACTCAATCCGAGCCGTCTCTGCTACTGATACAGACTATGATCTAAGAAAAGAAATTGAAGATCTGCGGCGAAAAATCCGTAGCTTAGAACAGAGTAAAGGTGGCAGAAACGCGAAAATTCAGTGTTGAACTTGCGGTGCAGTTGGACACGTGCGTAGAGACTGCCCGAAACCAAAAGTTGGTGGAAACACCTCAGCAGGGAAACTAATATGTGAGAATCTCGCGGGGCGGAAATGTCCAGAGAGTCGGAAGTCCCATTTTAAATTGTTTCACATTTCTTCCGTAAGTGGCGGAGACAACGGACTTTTCGTTATGGGACATGTCAACGAAGTTCCCTGCAGAATGATTATCGATACTGGAGCCAATGTAACCATCATTAAAACAGATCTGGCTCGCAAACTTGGTGAGAAACTCATCTGGACGCCACCCTGCATTACCCTCCAAACTATGACTGGTGATACGATTAAAGTGCATGGAAAAGTCAATCTAAATATTGCATTTGGTAATGCCGTGTATCATCATATGGCATATGTCGCTGATATAAATGACGAATTTATTCTCGGATTGGATTTCCTCCAAGAAAACCACTTCAAGTTAGATTTTTAAAATAACAAACTACACTCGTGTTCTCAAGACATAGCGATTTTTAAGACGAAATATTCAGATATTAAAACAGTCCATCAAATAACTGCAAAGAGTGAAACAACATTACCACCAAGAACTATGATGATAGTTTCCGGAGCTGTTTCAGAAGATAATAATTTTCACTATGGATTGATTGAATATCCAGATTCTGACAATAGCGTTAAAGGAGTACTAGTGGCTTCTTCACTCGTCGACCTTTCACGGAATGCAATCCCGGTAAGAGTTGCTAATCTAAGCGATAAGGCAAAACTAATAAAAGAAGGAGAAGTGCTGGCGACTTGTATTCCAGTGACTTGTATTAACAGAAATTGTCAAGTCACACTATCTGAACCTCCTGACACTCTAATTAATGAACTCCTTCAGAATGCAGAGTTAGATGATAAACAGAGGAATGCTGCAAGAAATCTATTATTAGAATTCGGAGACCTCTTTTCCAAGAAATCAGATGATGTTGGGCGAACCAAAATAACGCAGCACCGAATAGATACAGGAAATCATCCGCCCATTAAACAACATCCGAGAAGACTACCATTCGCGAAGCAGGAAGAGGTGGATAATCTTCTGATGGAAATGCAACAGAATGACATTATTGAGCCATCAGAGAGTCCTTGGGCTTCACCTATTGTTTTGGTTCGGAAGAAAGATGGTTCTACCCGATTCTGCGTTGACTATCGTCGATTAAACAACATCACTAAAAAAGATAGTTACCCTCTTCCTAGGATTGATGATACATTTGATGCTTTATCCGGAAATCAATGGTTTTCGACTTTGGATCTCAAGAGTGGTTACTGGCAAGAAGAGATACATCCTGAGGATCGGAAAAAGACTGCGTTCACTACAGGACAAGGACTTTGGCAGTTCAAGGTTATGCCATTTGGGCTTTGCAATGCACCTGCAACGTTTGAACGCCTGATGGAGACAGTATTACGAGGACTTTCCTACGAAGCCTGTTTGGTATATTTGGACGATATCATCATTGTAGGGCGCACATTCGAAGACCATCTAAGAAACATCCGAAAGGTGCTGGAAAAATTAAAAATGGCGAACCTGAATCCTTGCAAATGTAATTTATTTCGACGTGAAGTAAGCTATCTGGGACACATTATCTCTGCTGAAGGTGTAAGAACAGATCCTGAAAAGATCTCTGCAGTTAAGGACTGCAGTCGTCCAGTAGATGTCCACCAATTAAGAAATTTTCTTGGACTATGCACGTATTACAGGAAATTTGTTAAGGGTTTTTCAAGTATTGCCAGACCCCTTCACAAGTTGACAGAAGTTAAACAGAGATTTCCATGGACAGATGAATGTGAGAAAGTTTTTAAACAACTAAAGGAGGCGTTGACATCTTCGCCCGTTCTTGCATATCCCCAGCCCGAAAAATTATTCATTTTAGACACAGATGCCAGCAACGAAAATATAGGAGCTGTTTTGTCGCAGGAGATCGAAGATAAAGAATATGTTTGTGTTTATTTGAGCAAATGTTTGTCGAAATCAGAGCGAAATTATTGTACAACCAGGAAGGAATTGCTAGCAATCGTTAAAGCCATAGAACATTTCCACCATTATCTCTATCTTGAACTTGGAAGAAAGTTCTTGCTTCGGACAGATCACGCATCCTTAACCTGGCTTTTAAATTTTAAAAATCCAGGACAGGTAGCCAGATGGATTCCACGATTCCAGGAGTTTGACTTTGAAATACGTCATTGCAAAGGCACTCTCCATGGAAATGCTGACGCTTTATCAAGGAGGCCATGTAATGGAAGATGCCGATATTGTTCTAGAGAAGAGGAGAATTATCAATTAGTAAATCCTTCGGTACGCCAAGTTACTGTTTCACCGCCATCGAAACCAGACCCATGGAGTGATGAAGGACTTAGAGAAGCCCAAAAAGAAGACCCCGATATAAATCCAATTTTTGAATTAAAAGAATCTTCCAGTATGAGACCAAGTTGGCAGGACATCTCCACCTACAGTCCTGGTACTAAACAATATTGGGCTCTTTGGGACTCACTCCATATTAAAAATGGCGTGTTATACAGGAAATGGGAGTCCGATGATGGACGTAATTTCAAATGGCCGCTTGTTCTTCCAAAATCAAGAATTTCAGATGTTTTGAAAGAATTGCACAGTAGCTCAACTGGAGGCCACTTCGGAGTAATGAAGACTCTACAGAAAGTTCGAGAACGCTTCTATTGGAGCAAAACTAAACAAGATGTAGAGAAATGGTGCCAATCTTGTGATGACTGTGCGGCACGAAAGGGACCAAAGAAACGTAGCCGAGGAAGGCTGCAGCGGTATAATGTAGGAGCACCTTTTGAGCGGATAGCATTGGACATTTTGGGTCCTTTATCACGATCTTCAAATAGCAACAAATACATCCTAGTTGTCATGGCCTACTTTACTAAGTGGCCTGAAGCATTTTCAATCCCTGATAAAGAAGCGACTATAGTAGCCGAGGTTCTAGTGCAGCAATGGGTTTCCAGATTTGGCACACCCTTACAAATTCATTCAGATCAAGGGACAAATTTCACGTCTGCTGTTTTAAAGGAATGTGTCAAATTCTCGGAATAGACAAGACGCAGAGCACGCCATTACACCCCCAATCGGACGGCATAATAGAGAGGTTTAAGCAAACCATCTAAATAATCTCTCACTTATGGTTTCCAGAAATCAGCAAGATTGGGATTTGAAGCTACAGCTGTTTCTGCTTGAATATCGCAGTGCTGTCCATGAGACTACCGGATACAGCCCATCACAAATGCTCTTCGGTCGCGAACTTCGTCTCCCTTGTGATCTTCAGTTTGGTCGTCCACCGGATACATCTTCATCGCCAGAGGAATACCTTCGAGACCTTCAGGCACGTCTTGAAGATGTCCATAACTTTGCTCGAGACCGAATCAAACTGACGACCGAAAGAATGAAGACGAGGTATGACTCGAGAGCGACAGGACACGAATTTCAGGAAGGTGATAAAGTTTGGTTGTGGAACTCGATTCGACTAAAGGACTTTCTCCAAAGTTGCAAGCCAACTGGGAAGGTCCCTACACAGTAATAAAAAGACTGAATGACGTCGTGGTTCGTATAAGGAAATCATCTTCTTCAAAACCAAAGGTAGTACATTATGATAGATTAGCTCCTTATGGTAATGTAAAGTAAAAATTAATATACCATAGTATCTTTGTAAATAATATAGATAATTTTAATATTCTGTCTTTTTGTGTATTTGTATTTTTAATTGTTTGTGTATGTAATGTGTTCTGTATTCCCTTTTGAAATGTAAATTCTTTTATATTACATTTGGCCTCATAACAGCGGATTGTACTGCCCGGGACGTGCAGTCCTTGAGAGGGGAGCAATGTTACAAATTTATAAATAATTATTGTATATGTCTTAAAATATCTCAGACAGATCGGAAATACTCGCATTTTGGGCAAAAATTGCGGTATTTAGACGTGTTATACGTTAAAAGCGGGTTTTCTAACGATTTGGTGACTTGGCAAGAAAACTTGGCGAGATTTTTGGCGACTTGGCAAGAAATGGATTTTTTTGGAAACATCCATCATCTAAGCTCTAGGACCAATATTTAGCGAGATAGCCTAGAAGCTTCCAGAACCTTGGCGAAATTAGTAGATTTCTCCGCCAAGTCAGGTATAAATACCGCAGCCCAACATGGTTAGGCAGGTTTTGTTCACACAGTCAGTTTTGTGAAGACGATTAATCGTGACTGCTAGTTTAGAGAAGCTGTTCTCTGCCTGAGGTATTCGAGACCTGTGATTGGAAGCTGTAATTTATCGTATCTGACGAATTGTATCTGTATAATTGTGATTATTACAGCTGGTATTTCTAGTGGAATTTTTACGAATGAAAGTCTTGTGTTCATTGAGTAGTTGCTTTCTTCAACTCTCAATCCACACGAACCCCGAAGCTCGGTACAGTACGGTTGAAGAACTTAAATAATGCACAATTCTTGAATTGTTTTTTTAAGTCTTAGAATTTGATATTAATATTTTAAAAAGACTTTTAAAAACTTTAATAAGCAAATAAAATTTTTAAAATATTTTCGTAAACTCTTTTTTTCTAAGAAAATATGAAAACATCTTTTTTTTTTTTTAGTAGCGAAATAAAAGGGTCTAGAATTATTTCGCTAATGTTCTGCCAACTATTACACTCCCGCCTTTTATAAAAATATTTAACAATACTTATCTGTATTAAATGAATGAACTGTTTCCAATTTTTATTTTACGCAATGAAACGATTAATGCTGACGAAGAAAGAAGCAAAGTGATAGAGAAGATTCTTTCCATACAAAAACATTATCACCGCAACACCTCACTAATCTTTTCACGTATGCAAAATTGGGAACAGACTTATAAAGTCGCGGCGATGAATTCAATTTGTACCTTGAATGTATCACGCAACATGTTAGCTATCAAATATTAACTATCTTATATGATAAGACACAGTAACATTTTATAAACGAAAACATACAACAGCATTCGCGACAGGCCCATTCTACATCCTTTTTTCTGTGATCCAGCCTCTATTGTTTTTGCTACCTCCACCGCGCCATTCGAAATCATTACAGAGTTGTAGGCGAACCCCGGATTGTACTTACGATTAAGAGGTTCGGAATACTTTTCTATGAAAAAAAGCATCTGGTATTTCTTAATCAACGTCAGTGACGGAGGTTAACACCTGAGTCGGCATCTCACTCCTATACCCTCACCGCTCCTAGAGTTTCGTAATTACCCAGGCGGACGCATGAGAGTTCTGCTGTTCAAATCTTGGGGACTGTAATGCATCGCTAAGGGAGTTTTTTGCAACCACAAGATTATTTTGTGAGTCATTAAATAATGGAAACGGCAACGTTAATAGTCTCAAGACTATTTTATAATGCTTACTTTTTCTTTAAAATCACCCTTTTGACTCAGTCTGGGTTTGCTTATTTTAATAAAAAAATTAATAAGTTATATCTCACTATTCTTAAGATAAATAATATTTTTTTATGCTGGAAAAGAGAGAGGGTTTATTTAAAATGTAATTAAGTTTAAAATTAACATCTTATTACATAGTATCTTGTTCGAAGTGTTTCTCATTTTATTTATACCTGAATTACAGAGTTTGTACACTAATTTTGTTATATATTTAAAATTTTGTATTTTTTCACAACCAAACACATTTAATAAAAAAATAAATAAATAAAATGAAATAAATGGTTCACTAAAATGCAGAACTTTAAAATTTATTTAAGATTATATTATATGTGTTAAGTATGCATGACTCCCAAAATTTCTATGTTGAGAGTATACATTACTGACTAGTTAGTAATAATACGTATACTTACAATATGGAAGTTATTTTTTTAAATTTTTGTTAGTTAACATATATGTGAAAACTGTTGTTATATATTACAGTATAAAATAATTTAATAAAAAATAGTTTCTCTACTGCCTTTTTCTTATAACACTCTATATGCAAGGTACATAATATTTATGTAAAATATAACATAGGTATTGTAGGTATGCTTGTCAGTAATTTTATTCTAATATACTCACTATAATAAATTATTACATAGTATCTTGTGCAGAAAGTTTTATCTTACAATGTGCAGAAAGTTTATTTTTTATTAGTGAAACGCAATTTAAATTCTTAAAAAATTATTAAGAACACTTTTTGCACATAACAATCCTTTTTAAAATCTATTACGGGGGAAAATATTACTTTAGAAACGTATCAAACAAAGAAACAAACGTATGTCAGAATGTTGCGCCATACGAAGTTTTATGGCAACCGTAGTGTTTGTGACAAGTCGGGAAATCCCTGCGTCAGCTCCCCTTTACAAGAGCCTTAGGAAGGAACCACATAGTTTTCTACGGAGTGCCCTGGAGTCAAACTCCTGCCCCCAGTCTGGGAATTTCTAAGTTAACAGTGGATTAACCTTTTTGGTGCACAGTATTTAATTTACTCCTATTATTAAGAGAGAAAGAAAGAATTTTTCATTTATATTTGAATTTCCATTTAGATTGATAAGATAATACGAAGTTTTCTATATATCTAATGAAAGTATAAATAGTGAAACCTATATATATATGTGTGTGTGTATATATATATTGTTATATATACAGATATTTAAATGAAATGTTTTATTGATTAACCGATTAATATTAATCTACATATCTAAGACCTATATATAAGCATAAGAATATATATTATTTTGTAAAAGAAATGAAAGGAGCCTTAGGAAGGACTGTGGACACGCCTCCAACGTATGAGGTAGAATATGGTCCGGTCACGGTAACCGATGCTTCATTTTGATAATCTTATATGAATACACCGAGTGCTTTAAAATGCATGAAAAGGGAATATATTCTTTGCTCAACTGATGACTACGCTATTTCAAGCAATTTTTGATAGAGCTTTTTCTCTTTCTAAAGAATATAAAGATTTCATTGGGTTGTCTTCGAGAATCAACGTGTCCTGACACAAATAAACTAGTCTCTTTATTGTTAGACAAAGCAGTTGAAAATTGTAGACAAAGCTGTCGATTTCGGGAAAGAACTGAAATTGAACCTGGTTGGGACTGCAATACAAACTGCCCTAAGAAGACATTCTCGCGCTGAAGAAGTGGCAACACATACAAGTCTCGAAACCGCAATCCGAGAATTCTCTACGCAAGTCACTGAATAGGACATCCTCTCCACACCAATTTCAGAAGGAAATTGAAATATTTAAACCAAGAGAGAGGAAGTTAAAATCTCTATTGACTGTGTATTCTATTCATATATTTCTGAGGAATGAATTTGGAAATTGAATCCCACGTATTAAGATTCCAAATGTCCTTTCTTTCTTTTAATATGAAATCAATTCTTTAACAATCAAATTAGGGGAAAATCGCAATTCAGAAAAATAACGATATTTAATTTGGCTTTCTTCATAATGCGAATAAGGCCTCGATTTCACATCAGCTAAAAACCGATCGCTTGAATGTTCTTTTTAGTTATGAAGATTAAATATTGATGTTAGGACTTTTTCATTCGCGTTCCGATTGCCAAAGTATTGAAGAAAAGGTAAACACATACGTTGCAATAAGCAAAAAACATTAATTTTAAGAACTTTAACGAAATTTTTGAGCCCATGTTTTATAAATCTGCTTATTATTATTTCAGTAATATTAATTAAAAGAAATTTTTAATATTTGTGTAAGCAAAGCCAATATTAAAGATTTTCTTAAGATTCGAAAGGGATTGTTTACAAATATTGCACATATTAATTAATAATTCTATTTATTAATGAAATATTTTAAAATTTTAATCGTCCTTGCCGATTTAAACTAATCATAAAGTGGGTGTTTTGTCATGGCTTTTTCGTGTTAATTGCTTGAATCAATGGAAAATGTCTTCTGAAACCGGTGCTTTACTTGTTACATAAGAAATTGTTTTAGTAACATGAATTTCGCTTTCTTTGTTGCTGGCTCAAAGAATGTAATTTGAAGAGAGGCAACAAATTTGTCGACAAGTCAAATATGCGACGCCGTCTCAATATGATGTAACATTATCTGACGGTATAGATATTTTAAACCAATGAGAACCTTAATAAAGTGACTTACTTAGGATCTCAACTGTAACGAAAGAAACAACCACTTTATAAATGCAAAGTTTTGTAAAAAATTAACTTAAATTTTTTAAAATTAAAAAAATATATATATTTTTTTTAATGTTGGAAAAATGCGACGCCATAAATGTTTAGGAGAGGAATCCCAGGCTTTACTTCAATTAATTGCTAATCATGTCATCAAGATACCACAATACAGCTTTTAAGCCATCGTGGCATGACAAGAAAAATAAGGGTTTTATATACATAAAAGTGAGACGTCCTCCCTCTCACCTGCCCACACATCACTCTTGAAGGCATTATCTCTAACATTCCCTTGATGTTGCAGGTGCTCGATTTTTAGCACTCGTAGGAAACCGACAAAAAGTTCTTAAAAACAAAAATTCGCAAAATAGAAAAATAAGTATAACATTTTAAAACTAATTTTTTTCCAAATTGTTCTTTTTATGAAGTACTATAGAAAAATTTTATTTAGTTTAAGAAATTGTAATAGGATCATGCGATTTAATAGGTTGTTTTGTGATGCAAGGCCTAGGAGCTTTTATGCGCTCAGCATTATGTTAACGAAAATGTTTGTAAATAAGGCAGTTAAAATTTAAACATCAAAAATAAATGTAAAAGACAAAAATAAAACTTAAAATACAAATAGCACAATTTAAAATCAGACATAATTAATAAAAGGTCCTTGCCCTCAGAAAGGAGGAAAGTTTTTTTACATAGGTTCCCAGAGTTTAAAAAAAAAAAAAAAAAAAAAAAAAAAAAAAAATAACAACAATGATGGATAAAATTTTTACATGAGATTCGAATATAGTGAACAGCATGTGGGGGTTTGTCACACCAAGGATTAAGAAGCAAGTGTTTGTGAACTTCATATTGTTAGTGATCTGACGAAAGGAAGCAGTACGCAATTTACTGCATATTCTACAACTGCTGAGACTGAATAAATAATTGTACACTCAGGATATATGGATTCGATGCATTTCCTACGGCTTGAAACCCAAAGGAATATCATTTTTCATACCCTTCAAGAGTCACTAGAAATAGAAGACGAACATACTTATCTACATACAGTTGTTTTAAAATCTGCCCGGCTTTGAAGTTCGATATTTTGATGACAGCTTCACTGTTGAATTTGAAAAGTAGGGAATGTGCTGGCACCACCCACCATTCCAGAGCACTGCAAGAAATGGAATGCAGTTCTGTTCGCAAGAAAAAAATTTTTCACGGATGGTTATTTGCGATCATAATATGCATTGGAACACGAATGGAGTCAACACTTTAATAATCAAAGGGAATTTTCAGGTGTGCCCTACACCTCATTCGTTTTTAACTGAATTCATACACGAGCAAGTCAGCTTTTCGAATAAAGCTGAGGTTTAGTTTGTTTGTCACTCAACGGTCATTTTTTGCACACGAGGGCTAATTAGACCGGAACCTGTAGTTTAAAGTGGATTCCAAACCATTACAAACATCCATGCCCAAGGTGGGATTCGAACCCACGAACTGTTGAACCAAAGGCAAGACCGCTAACCATTCGGCTGCCAGCTCGGCTCGAATAAAGCTGAGTAAGCAATAAACTTCCTTGGTAATGAAAATCAGGTAAACATTTTTCACTGGAAGCCAGTAAAAGCTGAACGAGTAAGAGGCGTTTGGCCCATTTCAATTTTATGAATTTATATAAAATTTAATGCTTAAGGCTGTTATGGCCAAGTGGTTGACATCGCTTTCCTCGAAACATAAAACTCCAAGTTCAATTCCTGTCACTGCTAAGCAATGAGATATGGGTTTTTGTCAAAATTTAGTGTTAAATTCATAAATTAACGATGAATTTAAAGTTCGAAAGAAAAGAAAATACACTTTCTATCAATTTATACAATCATTTCTAAATTACAGGAAATTCGTCTTTGTATGCTATTTTAGATCACGGGTTTTGCTAATTTTTCCTGACGGTCATTTCATTTCAAAGTTTCCATTCCCTCAACTCAAAAGTCGATTTATTGAAGGTCGCGGATTTTTATATCATTTCTGGAATATTTGTGTTGTTACATATAGAAATTATACAGAATCCTCTCTTCCGTTGAGCTACTTTACTCGCGAGCACAGCTTAAGCATTTCATTCGCGATCATCCGACAGAAAAGAAAGTGTCTTGTACTCAATAAATTTACGCAGCCCAATCCTATTAATATGTCAAAAACAAGAATATCCTTTCGCAGAGCGGATTGCCGCCTGCTCCTGAAGGAATGACGAGCCAGCTGCACTGAAGGACGCCGCTCAGAGCGAATGAACGCAGGTGAAATTCCTTGGAATTTAAAAAAATTTTCAGAAAAATAAGAAATTTTTGGAATATGTCTTAAAATAAATAAAAATTCACTGATATTATAATTCCTAATAATGGCAATGGAAAGTTTTCCAGCAAAACCGCAATTTTACATTAGTGACCAATTGCTGAAAAAATTAAAACTGAGGAAAAATATTTTTTTCTTTTTCTCCGAAGAGCTATTGAATCTTTGCATGGCATCGACCTACTCACCACAAACCAATTATCACATTGCTTACCTTATTTTAATACTAAAACTTGCTTAACTCGGATAAGCTGATTATAAATGAGTTTGCCCATATTCAAGAGAGAAAATATTCATGCAAAATAAATAACAACTCACTGTGTAGCTGACAGCACGAGGATTTAATGATCAAATTAAGTTGTATTTTTTTCAAGAAATATTATGAAGCTAAAAATAAAGATGTTTAAATAACAAAAGAAATCAATTAAATTAAACTTTGAAATGAAAAAAGGTTTAGTATTTGTAAGATAATTCGAAATTTATTTAGCTATGATTGGATCAAAAAGTAGAGAAGAAAATTTCTTCTTTTGACAGTAGATTTCGAAATAGATAGTGTTTCCCAGAAGTATGCAACTTATTCCTATCTTTTGGATTTTGAATGTATTTTTTACCTACTATTTTCATCTCCATACCATTTAAAACGTTCATCTTCTGAGGGGAAGAAATCTTAACCTTTTTGTCCAAAATGTCTGCTAAACACATTTTAGAATCTTTGGGTCTCCTTTGGATCTTCCATTTTTTTAAACGTCATTAGATATGGATGGTCTGGGCTTCAGACTTGGTTGGAGATCAGGAAGAAATGTTTGGCTATTATGATATTGATGAATGTCCAAAATCAAAGCATTTATTTCCTGTCACTGAAGCAACTTTTGACACCAACTTCATTTGTTTAAAAATATTGATAGTTACAGATGGTCTTGCGTGTGAAATTAAACAACGCATTGTAAATTATCTGTGTGAGTTAATATCATTCAGCAGCAACTCAGAATAGAGAAAAATTAAGTCTCTTCAAACAATAGCGGAAAAATAGTGTATAATGAAGAGCCTTAAATTTGTGTTTCACCTCATTTTAATATAAATTAATGAAGTCGCAAATTCTGCTTTTAAAGATCGTGCCCAACAATACTGTGTGTCAATGTTAGAGAGCCTCTCGTTATGATTTAAAGATGAAACCAGCTCACCAGGAGAGGAGGTATTAATTACAACCGCTTGATTTTACTCTCACTTTAGAAGCAGTATGTAGTAAAAATGCATGATAGTGCGAATTCAGTTCTGAAGAATTAAGCTATCTACTTAAAGTCAGAGTTGTAAGAATAAATAAAATGGAGAAAGTTAAAAATTATAAAATGGAGATAAACTAGTAAGAATTAATTTAAAATAATGGTCTTCTGTCTCAAAAAGATAAATTTTTAAATAATTATAATACTATTCTAAAATATATATATTGAAAGTTTATGAGTGCATTTCCAGAACTTTTAGTTGAAGATTTTTTTCAACATCATGGATATTGTTAAATGTGGAAAATTATGAGAGTGTAGAATAACTAAGTATTTGTGAAATCAAGTTTTCAAACACAGGTATCATAGTTAATTAAAAAAATTTCCAAGTTCTTCTAGAAAAGAAAGCTGATTCTAATTTGAATATTTCTAAAGAAAATAAAATCGTTTTTCAACAAAGCAATCCAGCTTTTTTTTTTTTTACATGGAATCCATTAATTCCGTATACAACATAGATTATTTAAGGACAAAACATTTAAAAAATCATCAAATTTTGAAAATAATATTAAAATATATATCTGTGCGAAGGAAACTGACATTTACAAGATTTTAAAAAACACTGCTTTATAATGCGAATTAATATAATATTGTAAAACTGAATACAACGACCAATAGTTATTTTAAGCTAAATTTTTCCGTTTCTGCAAGTGACGGCTGCGAAAAAGATATTTATAATTCATTACGGCAGCGGAGGACTGGAAGAGAGAGTTTCCCAACGTAACTCTCCTTCTAGTGGCGAAACTTTAACGGCCAGAAATACATCTCCCACCTCTGGAAACCATGAATGAATTTCGTAAAATAAATGATAGCATCACAATAAAACAAATAGTTAAGCATATGTATTGACATATTTACATTTTTTCATGACAATATATCCAGGTGTATGTTACATTCGCAAAACCTTGCCTTACACAATAGAGAGATGTATAAAATGAAATGATAATTTTATAAAGAATTGTAAATGTACACAATGTTGAAACCATACTTACGTTCACAAAAAAAAAAAAAAAAAAAAAAGACATGCCTTATTTTCATAACATGTGACAAAGAAAACCGCAACGAAGAGAGAATAAAAAAAATGTTTACTGCTGTAACTATAAAATAAATACAAAAAATTGTACATCATGACACACTATCAAAATTTGATTCTCGGTATTAAAAGATCTTGGTTTAATTAGAATAATCTCTCTCTGTTTTCTAGTTCATTACATTTGTTTTCTTGCTGCACCATCTCTTATCTGGAAATAAAATTTTTGCAATTTCGATTCCACGCACCAATTTTTTTTTTTATGGAATCGGCTATTTTCTGCCCATTTCGAGCCTATGCATTGACTCAGTCTCAAAATAAGGAATCATTTGAGGATGTAAAGATTTAACAGACTGGAACAGTCCGCTATTGTGTATCTTCGCTTAGTAGACAAATGGTATGATATCTGTAATTTCAGTAACGTCACCCCACACCTGTTGTTCTTTTTTGATAGTTGAGAGGATCATCCATTCAATGTCTTTGTTACTGTACTACTCATGCAATCAACCTGTACACCTTAAAGTGTCTAAACTATGCAGGGTTTGATAGTACGATCCCATTAATTCCTCCACAATTCAAATACTTTGTTTTATAAATACAAGAATTTGCAGATAAAATACCTAAAATGTAGCTATTTTGAGCACATTATTCTACTCTGCTTAAATATTTTTTACTTCTTGACAAATGAATCAGTTAGAGTGGGCACTTTCTTTCTAATGTGAAACCATAGTGATAACCAGTGGTAACAAGGTAAAAACCTCAATTTTTGTACATTGAATGAAATTATATATTGCTTATCAACTCTTCCATTTTTTAAACTATACGGATATTGGAGTAGTTAGAAATAATGGAAAAACCTCTTGAATACAGAACTCTTGGATACATAGAACTACATTAAATATGTAATTATCACTTTTCTGTACTTCATTTTTGCTTATAGTTATAAGAGTGAATTAGCATCTTGTATGTCATTGTTTAATTGATTTCGTTTCGGGTGAGACCTGTTCCAAAGAGAGCAAACACTGATAATCTGATCGATATTCAGAGTAGTACAGGTCTTAGGGGTATCAACACCGTGTCGAAGCTAATTGTTAGCGACTGTGCCAAAACAACATCTGCAAGACCGAACAGTGGGAAAAAAACCAAGGACATTAAGGAAGAGTGTATTCCCAGAAAAAACCGCAGTAACGAAAATATAGTAAATATATTTCGGACAGACCAGTGATTCAAATAATTGCTTGTGACAGATGTAAATCGAAAACGGCGAGTACAGTTGCGACAGAAATCATGAAACGTAGACTGGGGATCAATAGAAATATGATTTCAGATAAAACCAGTTTCTATTTTCCACCATGGTACGAACTCTAAAAAGGACTTAGATGTGTATCTTTTGTGACCAGCCAAACACCACGAAACTTAGAGATGTCATTATTTCCCACCCTTATCTCTCCAGTAGTTTGAACAGGTATAATATCCCAATTATCACGACACAAGATTCGTATGTTCTTTTCAGGGATTCAATGGATTTTAATTTTCAAAGTTATACCATATAAGATGCAAAGCGCTTTTTATACAGGCTTTCATAATTTTGGACAACCACGGTTTGTCGGTTTCCACCCCCCTATCATTTGAACTCAAAGTAAAGCAAATTATTTTTTCAATACAATTCAAAATTAAGTCTGCAAAAAAAGTTCATTTTTGTTGCGATAGCTGAATAATTAGTGATGAAATTCCACTTACATGTTTTCTTAAAAATAAAAGGACCAAAACAAAAATTGTAGAATACCTCAAAGCATTTTAACTACTAATCCTATCTTTCATCACGCTTAGAAAAAAAGCAGCAAATGAAAGGCATGTAAATTACAACGTTATGTGCATACAAATTTTAAAAAACTCGAAAAACAGTTGGATAACGACCAACACATGCTTGCTTCGCTTCGATTAAAGCGGATTAAGCTATAATATTATATGTCTGCTCACTGTTTTTGGTAATATTACAAGTAATTATAAATACCACGCTAAATCTCAACCGAAGCTTTGTATGTGGCTAAAGCCTTTGATTCCAAGTTCACTCTGAGAGTACTTGTGAAGTTTGATCCTATAACTTAAGATTTTAGATGTACTGAATGAAATAATTTAAATGGTTTCAATTTCTAACTTCGGAGAAAACTTCTGTGATTGATCGAGATCAGATCGTACACTGGTGTGCAAAACTTAAGCAACAAGTGCGTTTTTTGTCATAACTCTACAAGAAATCATCCGATTGACATGAAATTTTAATATGATGTACATTATTCTGTACTTAAACGATGGTAAAAGAATAATGGCGCAGAAATGAATATAAAGCTTAAAGTAGGGTATGGAACAAAAAATGCTTTATTTGACATATAGTGGCGTTACACATGATTGCCTGAAGAAGCGTAAGTACAACTGGCAGATGTTGCCTAGTATGGGATATGCCCTCCCCTTACTGTAATTGTTGCTTGGCATCGTCTCTCCATGCTAAGCACCAGATTATCCAGGAGTTCTTGGGGTAAACGTCTCCATTCCTCCTTTAACGCTTCTTTCAGCTCATGGGTGTTACCAGGAGGATACTGTCGTATCGCAAGACGTCTCCCTAATGCATCCCACACATGCTCTATGGGATTTAGATCTGGAGAGTAAGCTGGCCAGTCCATTCGTGTGATATCTTCACTTTCCAGTAGCTCTTGAACATTAGCAGTACGGTGTGGACGGCCATTGTCATCCATAAATATGAAGTCTGGTTCAATGGCCCGTCGGAACAGACGCACATGGAGTAGGATTACCTCATTGCAGTAGCGGTCTCCAGTTATAGAACCTCGATCGAAGATCTGAATTTCAGTCCGCCCGTTCAACATAATGCCACCCCAGACGAGAACTTCAGGACCACCGTAACGATCTCTTTCCGCGATGTTATTAGGATGAAATCGAGCTCCAACCTCTCTCCAGATCAAATGACGTCGAGAATCGCTTGTAGCACTAAAACGACTCTCATCTGTGAAGAGGACGCGACTCCATTGATGAGGTGTCCAGGTTTCGTGTTCTCTGCACCACTCTAAACGGTGCCGCCGATGGCAAACTTTTAAAGGTATGCAGCGTTCAGGACGTCTAGCAAATAAGCCACCTTTGTGGAGGCGTCTGGACACTGTAAATCTTGATACTTGTCGTCCTATGGCTGTGCACAGTTGCTGAGATATGGCGCTCGCTGACTGAAAACGGTTTCTTTTCGTCTGGAGGACAATGTAACGGTCATCTTTTGGTGTTGTTTTAATTGGACGGCCACCACCAACCTTCCGAACAGCTGTACCAGTAGTTTTAAAGGCATTCCAAGCACGAGAAGCAACACTTTTGTTGATCCCGAACTCTTCGGCGACACTGGTCACACTACACCCCTCCTCAAGCTTCCCAATCATTCTTCCTCGAGTAAAGTCGTCTAAATGATTTCTTGAAGACATGTTGCACAAAACAAATCACTTGCAGCGAATGTCTGTAACTACGGTGTTCTTCATCCTTTTATCACAGTTTTGACCTGCGCGCGCCGACCCACAAGGTTTACATACACTTACATCACCTATGACGTTTTATTTCGAAAATTTGCATGCAAATAATCTTTCTATTGAATTACGTGCATATTATACTGCAATTTCACGGCTATCTTATACTTTGTTGGGGAGCTGTGGCCGAAAAACCACTTGTTGCTTAAGTTTTGCACACCTGTGTATATACTGGCCCGAAAATTCGTTAGTCGCTCAACAATCATTTATACATCGGGATCCTAGAGTGTGAAGCCGATTCCGAACCTCTGAACTGAATGCCAGAGTAATAACAATTCATCGGTCAGTTTAACTTACAAAAATGACAAGAAAGCGAAAAAATCAATTATTAAGCAAGTAAAAAGACCTTTGTGAACAAAGTTTTCGATTTACTAGTTTTAAGATACTGGTTATTTGAGAACAGAATGATCACTTGCGGCGGGTTCAATTAGTAGTGCATTTAAATTGCACAATATCTAAGAACGTTGTGGCAGTTTATTTGTACATATCAGCTCTGTGCGAGGTTTACCAACTTTGTAAGTCTTGTTCCTGTAACATGAAGCGTATAGACTTGGTGAGTGTGAGAATTGAGTACCAAATACAACACGAAGACAATTGATGCGTACAGGTGAAAGCAGAAGAATCAATTTGTCTTCTGCTTTCACCTGAAGTTAACAGATACGAAACTAAAATTGTATGCAAAGTTAACAATATACTTTATATTGAAAAATACATATTTAACAAGATGTATTTTTCCTTAATAGAATTTTAAAATAAAGGAAAGTACATGTGCTTTTGTTCTTGAAATGAGCGGGATTCCGAAATGGATTTAAAACTTCACGCTATATCCCGATCAGCATTAATTACAAACAGAATGAAAAATACAAAAGGAAAAAAATATTTTAAGTTATGCAAAAATCAATATCCAAATATATGCTATTTTATACCGTGAAGCTGTTTTCAATTTGAATCGAGTATTTAATTGCCTGGACTGAGGGATGGCTATAAAATGCGACAAATACTTCAATGAATCATCTATGGCGAAAGACTCGTCTTCTCTTTCGAATGCAGCACCCCACTCTGTACAGAAATTATACTGACTGTTATCTTCGATTGTAAGAAGCAATTGCTTCGTCTCACAGCAAATTCTGGAAATTTCGTGTGAAATTTTACATAAACTTTTGAAAAAACGTATAAAAAACTTTTTTTTAAGGAAATATGTGGCAATGTATGTTCATTAAGTTGGGTTAATTTTCAAGTGGCTTTAAGTGTTCTCGAAATGCCTGAGAAGGCATTTGTCACTCTCGGTTCCAAGCGCGCGCGGACACTTAAAAAATGGATGGTAATATCGGAAAAGTTGGTTTTTCACTTAAAACTTTGAAAATAAATACGAACCTATGCATTTCCCCCAAGGCCAGAAACCTGCATTAAAAGAAACAAGATTTCAGACGAAGAGTAGGTGAGTACTATTTTGTACAATGGAACATTCGCGTACAGCGTTAAAAGAATATCAAAAGATGATAATAATGAAAATATTTTACTTTAGTCACACAGTAACAAGGAGAAAATTCTAGCACAGTCAATTTTAATATCACAGATAATTTCAATGCGGTGAAAATTTGAAATCATAAGAAAATTACAACTTTGTACAGTAACGATCTGAAAGAAAAAGGCGACGACAACCTGGTATTCGGAGAATACTTGAAAACGAACCCTCATCAACCACGATTTCCTCGGGACGCAAAATGATATGAAAATTTCATCGATTCCACTTGGAATTTCAAAGAATCGGTCTCCATCAAACTCATGACTAAGTTTATAAAAGGAATATGTGTAAACTATTAAGATCTAGGGTTTTAAAGATAAATTAGTTTTAATACGGTATTTTTTTTAATTAATGTAACATCACTTGAAAAAAATATTGTCAAAGAGGTAACAATGAAATTTACGTATTAAAACACACATATTAATAAAGTGGATCTCTGAAAAATTCATTACTTTAAATGCGAAATTATAAACAAAGTGGCGTCATTTAACGGATGGCCTCATCGTTATAAGGCCAAATGCGTATTCAACATTCTTGAATGTAATGAACCGTTATTGATGTAAAGTTTGAAATTATCAGCATAAATCGAAAACAATGAAATAAATATAGCGGAGAAATGGAAGCGCCTTCGGAGAGTTTTTTCTGCAGCAGTCACAAAACAATACAAATGAATAAGTTTCCTACGACCCAATGTATTTTTATGAATATTCAGTTCGAATGATAAAATTTTTGTGTTCAAAGATACAATGAGAAGCACAATAATCAATTTTTCTTTGGGGGGGGGGCGGAGTAAATCAAACGAAGATGAACGTGAGACCTTTGGACTGACTCATTTACTTTAAGAATGAACAACATTCAGCAATCATTTTCACACATCAAGATTTTAGTAAAAGTAGTGAAAAATATTTAATTTTTGATATTTATATAATTAAAAGTACATAAGGTGTTCTTTTTGAATTTTGTATGAAACTATATTTTTTATTAAGAACAAAATGAAAAGTTTCTTTTCGAATCATGATCCTTTCTAATTCGTCATTAGAAATGTCCCACAACGCAAAACAGCCGGCTTCTGTTATATCTTTATTATTTTCTATTCGAAAACTTTTTATATCAACGTTCAGAAAACAATTCTTTCCAGAAAAAACACATAATTTCGTAACAATTTATTCTCCACCTAGTCGATTCATTCGGACGGATATTTTTCTAATGTAACCTCCTTCCTAGCATTCTATTAGGTCATTCCAACCGAGCAATTAATTACACTGAAATGCTGATGCTAATTCGATTAAATTATTAAGTCTGAAAATAAACAAAATGGCTAGCTTTCTAACATTTTATTAATAAAAGTTGCCCATCAAGATTAAAAAAATTTTAATAACAAGAATTAGTTTTCTTGTCACACAATAGCAATATCCCTTTAAATTTATAAAATCGTAAAAAAATTACAATTGCGTGAATTTTGAACAGAAAATGATAACAAATTTACTGTAGACGCTGCTTTTACCAACCTCTTATTTACGAACCAGTCACGGGTATTTTCAAACTTTCATTTTTTAAAAAAGTCAGTTTTTACGAACTCACTTTTTGTTTGCTTATATTTTTTACTATATAATTATTTTACAGTTAAGACATTTAGACCGGCGTATTTATTGAAAAAAAGCAATGTAAATCTTACTTCGAAACTGTGATTAATCGCACTGCTGATGTTGGAAACACGTCCTCATTTAAAGTAATTTGTGAGGCCTACAACCACCTACTCCAACAAGCATCGTACAATCCAATGCAAATAATGTAAGGTATTTTCGCAACAAATGGACTTGTCACCTCATGAAATTGACAATCTATGCGCAAAGGTCATTTTCACATGAACACTTTATTAATAAAGAAAGCATCCCCCCACCCCCGAAGTGAAGATTCATCGAGAAAGATACTTCCAAGTGAAATCATACCTCTGAGGGTGGCAGGCCAAGCATTAGGAGTCTTCTGCTTGCCTCAAAATCACGAAGATTCCACCCCGCTCCTTCTGCATAAATGGTAGAGCCCAATTCAGGGCTAGATACAGGGATGGATGGCGCTTCGCGAGCAACGTAGGTTATCTCATTTGCGAAGACTGAATAATCTATAAATACATACAGATGTTAAAAAACGAGCTTTACAAGTCTATAGCTGTTCAGTTATCCATTATGCGGAGGTAAAAATCGGATTCTCAGTCTGTAAAATATTTGCACGACAAAGAAGACAACAAGAAAATGGCAAACTTGTAATTTCGGTAACTTGGATAATTCAGGCCTTTAAATTCAAAGCTCTAGCTTACTATGTAATAGGACACGGAGATTTATGCTTTTAGGTTTTTTTCTTGTTATTTGTTGTTAATTGCTTTTGAAGCAATTTAAGAATTATTTCTCTAGAACTACTCGTTCCTTTGAAAAACAATCTCGAGTAATATTTTTCGAATAGTTCAATGTCTGTTTTATTTGAAACCTTTATATAGAAAAGATTAAACTTGGCAAATTTTCGAAAATTTAATATGAATCGCACTTTTTTTTTGTTTCTGACTTTATATTTGTAATATTCATATTTTTGATTAAATAAAAAAATACAGTATCCACACACATGTAAATTATAGCGAGAAAAACAATGTATACATAACTATCATGTCTGTGTATTTTAAAATTCCTTTGTAGTTTTCGAAGTCACATTTCCAGCCAAACTTAAATCAAGGAATTAAATTTCAGATTTTAAGCTTATAAGAACATTTTTCAAAGATCAGTTACGTGGAATCAGCTGGGTGAAAGTTCTCGTAAATTATAAGCTGAAGATCCTCACTCGAAGTGACGTATTTAGCGATCTTGACTGACTTCTTTTTCGATGATAAGAGTTGCGGTTTTTATTTTAGGTAGTGTAAAAATAACTGAGACAATATTAAAACGAACACACATTGAAATGTTTCTTCTGAATAATGTGAATCAATTTCGTCGTTTCACACATGGAGAGACGGGATCCTTCTGAACTTAATCAAATTTTACAAATGAATAGAAATATCGTATAGCTGTCAAACTTACGTAAAACTTTTACAAAAAATCAGAGTAGGAACACAAAATACTCACTTATTCCTTCTTCCAATATCAGGGCTGACATGGTACGCAAAAGGATTCGATCAGAGTCGAAATAACTGCAGTGAAACAACGTTCGCGTTACGGTACCCAAAATTTTGGGGCAATTCAGGAACGTACTCATTTAGTTTACTGAGGATGATTCTAATTTTTGAAAAACAATGTCCGTAAACAATTAGTTATTAATGAAATACTAAGATCATTAGATTCTGCAATTACGCATTACATGTCTTATACGTGGATTCCACATTAGTTTTTAAAAAAGTGATAACAAAGCAATGCCATGTCATGTCAGAGTCCTGGGAATTATTTAAAGTTATGTCATCTTGAGACATAAAACTAAATATATTTTGATAATGGAATTTATTTCAAACATTTAACGGGAATTCTCACCTCGAACATTTGAAATAATTTAGGATCTACCTTGGAACATGCTTCGGAGCAAAGGTAGGGGGAAAAAGCGACAGTTTTTTTTCTCTAAAATAACCAATTCTTATATGGATTGCGAGTTGAACGGGAAAAAAAAAAAAAATATTCGATTCTGAAATAATTAATAAACTCAGAAGAAGAAAATAAAGTATCAAGTTGCGACGCATAAATGAGGCAGATTCTTACGGTGGGGCTTCTGTCACTCCAGGATGAGAGAGAGCGCTAACCATCCGGCTCAGCGTTGTAAGGAAAAGTACTTGAGCAATGCGAAAATTTATACGTGCGCCAACTCGAATACACGAAAATTATTCACGATGCACACAATCAGGAAGAATCGAGTACGCAATGAAATAGTAATTATTCGAAAAATACTAAAACGGATGTCGAACAACGATTTTCGATATTAACGTCTCGAGTTTTGTCAGATATAACTGAAAATATATTTTATTAAATTACATTTATTTTTAGACCTTAAAATGACGGCAAAAAATAATATACAGAAAATAAAATTCGTTGAAGTTAATCCATCATCTTTTAGAAACCAAATCGGATATAGGTCATACACAGAAATGAATGCAATATAAACAGAAGGAGATTTGAAGTCACCGTCAGTAAAGCAGGTAATAAAATAACCGGACAAGTGTTCGACCCAGATGAATGCTAATAAGGTCATAGCACAAGCAATTTCGAGCACAGACATCTAAGAGGCAATTAAACAATGACTATTATAGATCTCATGCAATTAGTATTGATGTACAAATTGAAAAACACTATACACAGCAGTTTAAGTTTTATGAGATCAATATGCATTCAGTTTTAATCAAGCTCTTCAAAATTTTCTAGTACGGGATACTTTGCATCAAAATGTGTAACAACGATTTATTCACTATTAAAAATTAAATGCGCTATTTCACACTTCAGCTCTACAAAAAGAAAATTCCACAACATTAGACGAACGTCACTTGGCAATTTATAACTGAAAGAAAATCGCACACAAGATGACAGTGTTTATTTTCAGTCAAAAATAATTTTGGTATTCATTATTTAAATAAACTGGAAAAATGATATGCATGGAAAATATGGATACTTCACATACAAAAACAATAGATACGATTAATACTTTAGCGCAGAATATTAAAAGTTAAATAACGTGATTCATTCAACAAAATTCATTTTAACAGAGGAAATTCGCATAAAATGGAAAACCAGTGCTTTGGTTTCCTACCTAAAAACAGACAATTAATGGACAGGAGAAAATCATTTTATACACACTCAAAAGCATGAAAATTAACTGTTTTACACATAAAACATTGAAAAATAATTTATATAATGAACAGCTTCTCAAAATGAATTAAAGTCACGTATATTTATTAGCTGAAAAGAAATCAGCTGTATAAAGCTTAAAAATTATTTTGTTTCCAAATTATTAAACACATTTTTTATTCGAATTTCAAATATTTCCGACCTGCGATGTATAGAGAAAGGTAAAAACGTATACGCTCTGTAGAAAATACAAATCAATTACAATGACAATTTTGTGATGTAAATATTTTTTTCTTTAGTCTTACCCTTAATACACAGATATATCTAAAAGGAAGAAACGAATAACATTTTTGCAACGAGAAAAGATTCTATGTTACATTGCTTACATCATTGCATAAGCAACATTACAAGAAATCTATGCTAAATGTTTCAAATTAATTACAACTACTGTAATTAAATCAATCACAAACAGCTTTTAATTTAAATTAACCAGATACTCACATTCTGATAATGTTAACTTCATTCCAGGCAGCCGTTCTATAATCGGCGCATGAACAGATTATTTACACACGAAGTGTTGTGTAGTTGAATATAAACAGCATGCTAAGTTTATAGTCAAATAAATTCAAGTATAACATAAAACTTATTTTGTAAATCATGACACAATATGAATATATCATCAACCAAATAAGTTTAGGGTGTATAAATCTAAAATTAAATGGACATTCCTTATATTATTAATACATTCAAATGTCATATGAAAACTATTTCAAACAGAACAATACCACAATGGATATATAAAAAATTAAAAAAGAAATACACACATTATGACTTTAAACAAAGCTACAACCAAATTAAATTCCGAATTGAAGATGACATCAACAAGTCGGAATTTCTTGGTATTTATTTTGTTTGAAATATACAGAGCATTTTGAAAGAGATGCAAAAATCCCCAGTGTCAAGAAACAATTTAGAGCTACAGTAATTCTAATGCACCCATCAGAATAATGTTCAAATGCATTATATCAATATAAAAAGATATTGCATCTGTGCTACATAAAATATAAGCAAATAAATATTCACCTAATGCATGAGTGTTTAAAATAAAGAAAAAAGGGAATAAATTAAATACAACTTAATTTCACAATAAAAATAGAACCAAGAACACAGATTCATTAATATAATCTAGTTCTTATTAAACTGAATCAAAATTAGAAATATTTAACAAGTAATTTTAAGATTTTATTTAAATATGTAACTGCAACTAACATAGCAAAGGAAACATTTTGACGAAGGAAAACATTTAAAGCCATTTTTATGAGAAATAAATTTACAAGGCTGAATTCTAACTAAATTAACCGAAATCAAAGCTATTTGTAATTTTTAATGACCAAATTGTTCATCCTTTCTAAACATATTACCAATCAAAAAGAATCGCATATGATCATTGTGGGAGAATCGGTATTTCAATGTAATGCAGTTGAATCAATTTTTTCTCACGACAATTCTACTCACACATAAGTATGGAAATGTGTGTAAAAGAGGATGTGAACAGAAAACAACAATCTGTAGACAGAAGTTTGTGACAACGACTTCTTGGACAGGAGGGCAAGACGTTTTCTAGAAATTTCCTGTGCATTGCATAGGAAGTATATAACACCCAAAAACAAACGTTTTTATACGGCACTCTTAAAAAAATTTAAAACTTTTAAAATTATATGTAAAAAATTTTGAATGCAATAAAACCTAAACTCTTAAAAAAAAGAAGATTTTTACCTACATATTAAAAAAAATGGGAGAGAAAATCATTCTCTACAAAAAAAGTGACACTACTTGTGTAAAACAAAAAGCAGTTTTTCTTCATTTCCCAATGATTGCCTTATACACATTTTTATTTCTTTATCATGGAAGTCTCCCTCCTTTGATTATCCTTGTGATTTTCGCTGATATGATGCTTCAGACAAGCAAGTAGGAAACGTGGGGCTAATATATAAAGCAAGTACTAAATTTTTCAATTACTGTGTGATTTAAGATTCACACTAGCCAAACAATATCTATAAATACAAAGTTCACGTGATGCTACAAGACTAATTTTAAATTATGCGATGCAATTTTATTTTTATTTTCTTGTAACAAATAATATATCAACATAAAAAAAAATCTTTTTTTAATTTATTATATTCTTATACAAGTATCAAAAAAATAAAAACGTGCTTCATTAGAAATGAAGAATTCCTATATCATGGATGAATGACTATATGCCTCCTTTAACATTGTAATTCTTTACTTTACATAGCAATAATAGCAAGAGAAATAAAATTTCAAATGGAAACATTACCCAAGGGAAACCAATAATCATAAAGTACAGATATAATTGCACTCATGAATACACAGTACATTCACCCATATTATCTTTACATCATGAAATTTAGAATTTTAAAACAAAGACATTGATATTTTCTGAAAGGTGGGAGATATGTAAAATAAAAGAAAAAATATATGGAAAATCAGTATTGGCACAGTAATAACTCATCAGAGACAAAGGTAATTTATTTAATAAATATTAAATAAGCAATATGTATATGCAAGATAAAACTTAAAAAAAAAAAAGAAGACATTAACAAAAATTATACAAATGAATATATATACATATATATATATACACACACACACACACATACCCGCCAGCCTTGGAGGGGAAAAATCAGGAGACACTAATAGGGACATTATTGCTTAAAATAGAATGTTTAAAACGGCAGTACCAGAAAAAGACAAATTTACTCTTTAGATTATACATTCTGAGAATGATTTATGTTAAGAATATTTTGTGTTCAACTTAATTTTTTAATAAAATATTCCTCAAGTTTATAAAGGAACTATAGATAAAAGAATATACTACAGGTAAGAAAATAAACATCTAAGTTAATGTCCCAACATTTATTTTACAGAGCAACTTTTGCTACAATAGTGGAATTTATAAGCACTAAACAAAACTACATAAAAACACAAAATACATTACTAAATTATTATAATTCGGAGATAAATACTTTGTTTGATGGAAAAATTTTGCTAATTAAATTACTAATAACTAGCAATATTCCTAATTGAACAACTTATGTAAACACACCTGGTGTCTGCTCCATATATTAATTATATGACTGGCAACTCTGTAGAAGTTTTGGCAGCATAGCAGTTCCAGTGTTACCCTCATAAGAGGGACTAGAAACTCAAAAGAGCATACTTAAAAAAATTATATTTTTTATAATCATTACATTTATATGTTACCTGTTGACTATTTAAGCTCCTAAAACAGCTCAATAGACTTTTTCTATCAACACAATTTCGGCAGATTTTAAATTCATTGAAGTTGCCAAAAACTAAGCGATTTTCATACATTATTGGGAATTTGAGGGAAAAGATGAAAAATCATGAGTTTCCCTATAAAATCAGTTGAGGTTGAGTTGGCAGCTATGTATGCATGTGTATGTACATATATATGTATATATGTGTGTGTGCATATATATATATATATATATATATATATATATATATATATATATATATATATATAATTTAAGTATTATAATTGCTTGCAAAGAGAAATTGATAGTCTTTCACAATCAAGTTTTCCTGTGTTCCCAAACTAAAATTTCTATTCGAGTGAATGACGATATATGCAATAGATGTGTATTTTATACAACAAATCAAATAAAATCTTTTCACATTGTTTTTTATTTGTGAACATGAGTAGCTAGCACAAAAAAAATGAGAAACAGTAATGAACAAATAAGATGAATATGCACTAAAATTGTTGGTTTTATTAATGGGATAAAAGAAGTTAATATCTTCGAGGGCCACCACCCATATTCTGTGATCCACCATAATTTTGTCTCATATTACCCATACCAGGTCCAGAGTTGTATGAACTTCCAGAAAAATTACTGTTAGGGCCTTTGTATTGGCCAAACTGATCCTGCCCTGGAAAATCATTTCCAGCACCCATTCCACGAGACACATTCATATCACGCCCTGGAGGTGGGCCCATATTACCACCACTTCTAGGTAGCCCCATACGTCCCATGTCTTGCATTCTATGTTGCTGTCCTAAGCCAGAATCTTGCATGCCTCCACTACCATAATCTCTTTGTGTGGTCATTCCTCCTATGTCTGACATACCACCAAATCCACCTCTACCAGGTCCCATACCCATCATATCAGAGCCACTATTTCTTTGAGATCTTGGCCCTCCCATATCTGATATACCACCAGGTCCTCTGGATGGACCCATATCTGACAAACCAACAGGTCCTCTCGTTGGACCAACATCTAGATTTCCTGTACTTCTAGAGCCACTTCCACCCATCATATCCATCACACCACCTCCAGGTCCTCGTGATAATCCCACATTGCCTCGTTGCATTGCCATGGTATCATTTGTAGACCCAATACCTGTACTACTAATAGGAGGTTTTGAAATATTTCCAACATTTGGATTTGGTGGTGGATTGGACAAAGTAGATTTAATGTTTTTTAAAATATTCGGCCCAGTTTGTATCAAGTTATCCAAAGCCTTCTGCACACTAGGGTCTCCAAAGTTAATGAAAGTGCTAGGCACAGATGGTTCATTTGATAAATTGTCACCAGAGAAAGGTGCTTTTATAGCAGATTCTCCCATACTAGAGCCTTGGTCCAAATTTGCTTGATTTGGAATTTTCTCATCAGATGCAGATTTTAATACTGGCAAATTTGTACCCATTCCTGATGATGGAAGCATGCTATTATTGGGACTTTGATGGGATTGGTGTGACCTAGGAGGAGGCATATCCAGGTTTGGCATCATGTTAGAATTTAAATTGGCACCTTGAGAGCTAGTTGGTGGAACACCTTGATTCATAATCTTCATGATGCGATTTTGAAGATCTTGCTCCTTCTGAGCCACATCCAAATCATCTTCTATAAAAAGAAATTTTATTAATTTTAAAGCATCATTTCTAAATTTTTAAAAAACACAGGTAGTACTTAAAAAAAAAAAAAAAATTGAAATTCTCTTAAGATTATTGAGCGTCTTTTCATATCAAAAAGTTTAATTTCAAAAAATAAAAGGCTTACTTTAACTATTCTCAATTCATTGTTTTTTCGTTTAAAATTTGAAAACATAAATTTAATAAATTATAACTACTAAAACTGAGTTAAAAATTAATTTTTTAATTTCAAGTCATAAAAACAGCTTACAAGTACTTGTAGGAAAATTTTAACACACCAACAAAAAAATTGTTGAAAGAGCATATACACTTATTTTTACAAATATAAATGCAAATGTGGCAAAAACATCATTTCCATATATTCTAATTGTGAGTTAATTAAAATGCAATTATATGCTATACACAAAAATAGTTTATTACTCACTTGGTTTAAATGGCGGTTCCATTTTAATATTAGTAGGAGGAATGGGAGGTCTTGCCAGCCTCCTATCCTCTTCTGCGTTGCCTATCATTTTATCTCGTCTTTCAGTTAAATAACGTATAACTGTATTTAATTCGAGTTCTGACAACCATCGGCCATCAGCTAGCATGCGCAGCAGAAACTGGATTTCTCGGTCAGCAGCAACATTTCCAACATAAGGACCTCGTTCTGCTCTTTCGCGTTCCATATTTTCTCTTTGCAAACGGATATGTTTATGGAAGTTTTGAGATAACAACTTTAAAGCATCTTCTAAAGGCATATTACGATGTTCTGTAAGCAAATAAATAGGCACTTTTTTTAATTTTAAAACAAGTATTTTATATTTAATAAGATGTATAAAGTGAATATTATTAAAAATAAATATTTAACATTTACCCTCAACTTAATGTTCTGAAACATGTGTTTCAAAATGATTATACTTTACAGCTTTCACAATACATTTTCAATTAAAAATTCTATTATGATGTTGCAATGCAATATAGCAATTGAAATAATTATAACAGCTTAATATTTTTAAGCAAGTAATAAGCAGATACTATTAAATAACTAATAAGGTCAGTCATTTAATAAGTAATAAAATTTTTTCTTGGAAATTGGTAAAAGTTCACAGCAGAAGTACTGTAGGGAATACTTTAAATGCATTGATACAAAAAATTAAATTGAATGATAACATTTTTTAAGACAATATATTTCAATATAAGTAAGATTTTAGAAATTCTGAATAAACTTGTAGAAAATAATCTGATGCAAAGTAGAACGATAAACGGAAAATATATATATATATATATATATATATATATATATATATATATATATATATATATATATATATATAATTGAAATAACACAGATAATTTGATCTTGAATAGCAGTTAAATATCAAACGAAAAATTAAAAATTTTCATATTAAGAGAAATTCATGTAAATTTTGAAAAGCAAAACTTAAAAAAATTAATTAAATCTCCAATAATTTACAAAAATACTCAAAGTGGTAAATTTTTTAAAATAACTATTGCAAATAATGTCTATAACAAAGTGATTTCAATACATTCAATAAGACAGAATTAAGCATTAATGAGATCACAGAAGACATTTACACAGTGATAATGTTGAATAAGTTATTTTGATACTAAAAGCAAGATAATTTTTTTTATTCTACACCCATCTTCAGTATCTCTGTTGTTAGTTGACAAGCAGCCAGTAAAGTGATGATGTAGAATAAACAGAAAAAGAATTAAAATTAGCATATGTAGAATTATCAAGAAACTTTAAAACAGTGGCTTTTAAGCAGCTGAGGCCATCACTATCTATATATCCCAGGTGGCACAGAGGGTAACATATTAAATCTTAACTTCAATACAATGTAAATACTTCTGCAAATAGTCATGTGAAGTAAGCAAACAACTCCAGCAGTGGAGTAGTGGAGATTCTACTACTCTTATTGAGATAGACTCTGCAATCCTATAATTATTTTTTAATTTACTGTAAATGATTCTTTTGATGTTACACAGAGGCAGAGGAGATTCATGTTGTTGCATGAAAGGCCCCACAAGAGAAATAATACATATATTCATCAATTTTTAAAAAATTTTCACATCAAAATAATCAGTGAAATTCTAAACAAATGGTAAATATAAAAACATGTAATTAAAATTTATGAAATAACAGATTATTTGAAAGATAAGGGATTTAGTTAAAAATTAATACAGACAAATAGTAAGAGACATGGATTCCAATGTATTAAGAATTCATTCAATATTTCATAAAATAATTTTATGAAGAATTTACATCTGTAAGAAACAGCAGATTATTTCTTTAAATATATTAACCCTGGAAATAATTATTTGGATGAATTAATCACAATAAAATATTTGTTGATTAATAAATTTTACTTTAGGGTACATATAATACAGATGTAAGATAAAACAATAAAAATGTTAATTATGCACACATATTGATAACTAAACATTTAAATATACAAATGGATCATCAATACTAATGTATAGTTGATTTTTTTTCAGCACTCCATTAAATTTCATTGAAGCAATTTATATAATAAACACAGATTATCTTAATTTGTAATGTTAGTTACTTAATTAATGACAATTTTTTTCCCTGAAAATTGATAAGTTTCAGGAAATTTTCAATTATTTGAAATTGTATTATTATTTTGTTTAAATATTTTGCATAAACATTAGTAACATGAACTGTATAAATATTTAACACTACATTAATAAATGCAGAGTAGCAAAGGAAATAGCAATTCTATTTCAATAATACTCAGATATCAGTACTTCAACTACAATTGATAGTACATAAAAAATAGGAATCTTTAATGGTATTATGAACAATAAATTACATTCAAAGATAACTGTATCCTATGACAGTGTGGAAGATGAACAATGAAAGTTAACTTTTACAACATAGTAATAACCCAGCACCTGGAATGATGAAATGTGGCACCATGAATACACATCTCTATCATATTGTATTTGCATTTGTAGCTATACTTGTGTTGCATAAGATTTTTGGCTCTATCTTTTGCTTAAGATCAGCAATGCACCACATTTGCTCAGAGAAATACACAAATGCTTCTGTTGTTATACAGACCATCATGGATATGGAAAATGTTCAACTGTTTCCTTGGTCGAAAAAGTTTTCAGATCTCATCAATAGACAGTCTGGTCAGTTGTTAATGTGAGCAACTGGAGCATCACCCATATAACAATCATTATAGTCAACAAATCATGACATTAAGTTGAAGTTATGTGGGCAGCAGTGCTTGCACATGCCTTTTAATGTTTGTTTCAATGCCTAGGTGTATTATTGTTCCTAAATGGTTTGGTCGCAAATTTCTCAGGACCTATGAGTTCTTTCAAGCTTTTTAAAATTTTATATTGTTCCAATAATGTACTTTTTTATTTTTATATTACATACATAACATTCTTCAATATATGTATTTCTTGAAGTAGCGATTTTAAGGGCCAGTAATTCAACTGCTTTAAACGACCTCTTATTTATCGATATTAATGGCTCAATAGTCCTCATAGACAAAATCAAAAAATTTATAGAAATGGATTATAAAAATCAAAGGAATGTTTTTACTAAAATCAAGATCATTAAGTTTTTTTTGTGTGTGTGTGTGTATATATATATGTATCAGAACACAAAAAATAGTTCATTTTTCACCTCCTTTAAAGCAGTAATAAATATGTATAAAAACAAATTGAAACTGATTTAAAAACAAGATCACTAAATGCCATTAGTGGTGCTACTGGTATCATTTTGCATTGTTTTACTATAGAAAAAACAGCATTTAATGTTGTTACATTTATTTCCCTACATTATTAACTTAATTAAATAAAAAAATAATTAATAGGATGTAACACTAATAAACACAAAGATTAGTGATTTTATGAGGAAGATTAAATTTAGGAATACTGAAGTTACTAATCACATAACAATATCTAAAGTTGTGTTTATCCTAATTTCATTGCAATTAATTTTGCAATATTAATGCATAAATTTATTGGAGGATCATGCACTGCCAAAAATGAAACTATGAACTACCCAAGTAATTGTGACACAGTGCTTCCGAGGTATGAAAAATAACATACCTTGGAAGCACTATGAACCCCACAATATTTTTTAAAATTTATAATGGCATATTATTCTAATAATTATTACATTCTTTTATTTTAGTTATAGGCTAAAGTAATATTTTTTTGTGGCATTACATATAAGGCAAATTCAAATTTCCTTAAAATCTGTGAATTTTTTGGAAGCAACAATAAATTTATGTAGTTTTATCATACATTTTAAAATTACATAGAAATTCATACATTCTGAGGTGCAAACTACACATCAGTATCCATGCAAATGATATAAAGCATATTATAAATCTATATATTGGTATTACTGTAACTTAGACATTATGTGTTTATCATTTCAAAATGAAATTTCACTACTTATGCTTAGCTATAACATTTGAGATAGTGATGCAGGTCAATTAATCAAGCTAAGACAGAATGACTAAGAAATGATAATGCTTCATAAATTGACAAAATATAATGTGAGTGCAATGTGTGCTGCTTTCTATTCAGGTAATACTTAAATATCAAAATTATTTTTAAATAATAACTACTATTGATAGCAATGGTTATTATTATCAACCAGAAAATAAATTATGTTTTTAAAATGTTAACACCAAACAAACACTCCTGTACCTAACCCAAGGAGGGTTTTTACCATTTAGATGGGAGTTGCTGTAAGGAGAAGAGTCATAGACCGCCTGAATAGTTCGACACCTATATGTGAACCCGTGCCCCCAATGCAACAGTTCAGTGCTGTGGTAGGGCACAATGCAGCTTGTTTTTAAAATGTGACAATTAAAGGTAACTTCTACTGTCATAAGTATTTTTGATATCAATTGGTTAATATACATGCAACAACCAATAACAAGAGAAGCGAGTGACGCCACCACATCTAAGTTTTTGCTCCTGCTTCGGGTCATGTGACTGCTCGTATTAATGTATAACTTTAAAACTATTTTCAGAATGCATCTGGCTCTCCTTGAGTAATGTTTACGATTTCGATGGAATAAATGCTTTTTTTTTCAAGATATTTCAGAGTCATTATCGATAACTTTGATCTTTAATTTAAATGTCGCACAGACATTTCAAAATATAATGTGTAATTATAATTATAATATAAAATTCAAAATATAATTGTAAAAAATGGAATTCCTACAACATAGGCTCATAATTTTCCTATGTTGTAGGAATTCCATTTTTTACAAGATCGAAAAATCGAATTAGGAATTATTTAAATTAAAAACGAAACGTAATACAAGTAAAAAATAAATGACTAATGAAGAGCAAAGAATCACAGGAAAAATATATTAAATACAATTTATGTTGTTTAAATAATAAAAATAAAATTAATATTCACTTCTTCAGTTGAAAATAAAGTTAATTTTAATCACTCTTTTAGTGGACAGTTTGTTATATTATTTACAGTGCTTAAAGATTAGTGATAATAACAATAAACTATTCTCGGCAATGTACTAATACCAGTAAAGACAGATCCAGGGTCGATTTACAAAAAGGATTATTTCTTGGAATAGAGAAAGCTGTTGCTTGTTACAAATGCAGCAATTATTATTTGTGTTTATTTAATATTAACTTTTCATTCTTTTGGTTTTACTTTCATTACAGAATGTTAACATTATTAATGATTTTTTGTTTCTTTTTGTTATAAATATTTTGTGTTATAAGTCTTCTCATATTAAAATATGTCCTCTTTTATCTTTTCTTTAGGGAAAAATGTTTAATTTTCTTTTCTGCGTTTCTGAGACTAAGAATGCAAAGTTTTACACAATGAATGTCATGGCATCAATCTACTTGTTGAAGATACATATTCAGGCTTAATTATTCATAAAATAGTTATCGTAATACAATAAATTATAAAATTATGTTCATTTTTCAATGACTGAAACTTTGAAAATTGTTCATTTAAAGAGTACATGACAAATGTACTCATATTAAACTCAGAAAATATTTCTATATAATTCTCATGCAGAAAAACATATTAGTCTAATATTAAATATAAATTCTTATTTTTTTTTTTATGTAAATTTGCATATAGGAATCCTAGCTAAATTATCTTAAAAAAATTAAATCTGCATAGTAAAAAAAACTGTCAGCTTACTTCATGATTGAAAACAATTTCTTTTTAAGTTTTATCAACATTCACATACAATAGCAGGTTCTTATTATGAGATCAAAAAAGTATAAAGTTGCCCTAGAATACATCTAAAAGCAATTGGTCTCCCTTAAGTGTCACAAGGAAGAAATCCAGAAAGTTACCTTGCTTTCAATTCAACATACATGTATGTAGGAAAAAAGAGAAATGTGATATTTAGTTTTCATTTTTCGGTAGTGAGAGAAATCTAATTCAGTATGTTCCACCTCAAAGACCAAGTTCCAAGCACTAGATCACAATTAGTTCCGTGGAGAAGACATTAAACTCTTATATTATAACAAGATTTGTTTCTTAATAAAATGTTTCAAAGGAAAATGGAGACTAAAATGCAGAAATATTTTAATAATTATACATTACTTCAGAGTTAAACATAATCAATATTTTTTTTATTAAATAATGTCATAAATTGGAAAATTATTAATCAAATCAAAAACTTATTTCTTTTCACAAACATATTTATCTATTAGTTTATATTGTATACTAATATCAGAAATGTAAACAAATAACATATTTTCTACTAAATTTTAGAATTGGGATTTTTTTAACATATATTTTTAATGCATAAATAATTTTAAGAATCATTTAACATTCCATTAAAATTTGACCCATAAATTGATTAAATATCAATCACAAAACAAGCAACTTTGATCAAAATTTAATCAAAGATAGTCATGTTGTTAGGAATTATGATTGTTAAAAAATGTAAAGACACTGATTTCCTTTTCCACAGTAATCTGAAAATTGGAAACAGAGACAGATGTCACAGAGAATCTCACTCATGAATATGAAATTGCATGATTCAAGGACACAACTGATGTATAAATATTATCAATGGAACTATAGTTAAATTTATTTTTATAACTAAAAAATAAAAATATTCTGTTTATGTATAAGAATGTATACAGTAACAATGAGACATTTTGTTTATTTATATCAGCAGATATCCTATTTAAGTGAAACATACTTATTTGTTTCATCAGCTATAAAATTTAAAACATCTTCTGAAAAAAATTCAAGTTTACCAACTGAAACATTTATCTTTTCAGAAATATCTAAGTATCTTGAAAATTTAAAAATTATATATTTGTCATTGAAAAATTTGAACTGTTATATTTACTGGCTGGAAGTTCTTTTTTTTTTTTCCTTAATTCAATTCCCTATTCCCCCATTTTGATGAAGTGGGATGCTCTAACGTAGGACTTGATGAAAATCGGTTTTTCAAGGAGAGAGCAAGGGAAGGAAGCAGTTTGTTTGTCGTTCAACGGTCATTTTTTGCACACGAGAGCTAATTAGACCGGGACCTATGGTTTAAAGTGGATTCCAAACCACTACAAACATCCATGCCCAATGTGGGATTCGAACCCACAAACTGTTGAACCGAAGGCAAGAGCGCTAACCATTCGGCTGCCAGCTCGGCAAGGGAAGGAAGCAGAAGACAGGAAACAGCAGAAAAAGTTAGAAGAAAAGGCTGCAGCACATTACCTCTAAAACGGACCCTGTTGGTTATTCAAGTCTGACTCTTTATTGGAATTCATAAGCAATAAAATAGAAAATTCGAAATAATAAAATCCTACAAGTTTTAGATGGAAGAAGAAGAAATATAGTTCTGTAATATGAGTCCAAATAAATACTTCTGTAATACAAGTCCAGATGGAGGAAGCCTCACTGAATAAATGATTTACCAAGTTTTCGAAGCCTTCTAAATAAGCCGGCCTAATTCCTGAACTTTTCTTACATAAGTTAATTCTTTTAAAATTTATTTTACCAGTGAGTTTTTTTTTTTTTTTTTTAGCATGGTACCCTTTATTTTATATCTTTAAACAATGATTACGATACCTAGTGAAAATAATGAACTCCACATGAGCGCTTAACCATGTTGTATTAAATTTTAAATATTTGAAATAATATAAGTAACTGAGTTTGTATGTATGTAAATAGATTTGTAATTTTAAGATTGAATTAAAGGGAATTTTTAATTACTAAAACACACACAAAGCCAGTTTCTGCTATTTTACAAGTTTGAATCTCGGTAGAGAAAAGAAAAATAATAAATACACAATGCAATGTTTAAAAAAATAATACATTTTAATTTAAAATATTATTTGTAATAGCTATATAATAACGGTAATTAAATACACAACAGAACTTCTAAAGAAATAATCTTTTGAGAAGTTACATTTCAAAAAAATTTATTTTACTTTACAAAACATTTTAACATATATGAAAGAGAAACAGAACCAATCTTAACATCAATGCATATAATTACCTTTTCCAATATGTAAACAACACAGTTGAAAAACAAAAACCTGACACTTAGCAAAAATAGGAAATTAAGTTAATAAATAATAATCATTTAAGAATATAAAAATTTCTTAATTATAAAGCTAAATTTTTTTGGCATTTTAGGAAAAATAATATTTTTTAAAAAAGGCAATTTTTTTCATTATATAAGTCATTTATATCATTGGAGATTTTATTACGAAAATTTCTTCACTGAAATTTCACTTGAAATAATACTTATTACAAGTAATTTCCAATCAAGCTTAAGGAAATGCACATCACTGTTTTATAATTATCACATTAGTGTTTATTATGTAGTATAATTATTACATCAATGAATTTTGTACCATCAACCACCAATGAGTCAACCAGATGAACTACAAAGGTTTATCAATTTACCCAAGTTATGAATGATCTATCATGATCTTGCTATTACAATCAACACTATTTATCAAGGAAATAATGAGTTTCACATGAGGAAAATTATTATTTATTTGCCAAGTTGTATCTCATTAAATCCAGTTTGTCACGTTTCAGAAGGTATACTTTCTTCTCACTAACATTTGTTTATATAGTTCTTGCCACATAATTTGATCCATTGTGGGGAGTTGATACTTTCTTAGAAAATACTTAATAAGTCATGAATGCCAAACTAGTATTCACTAAAAAAGGGTTTATCTTACACATCTCTCAAAATTATATAGTAATGGTGTGAATCGTGTTATAAATTTTTCATGTATGCTTGTTTTTAAGACGGTTGAATCAGCAAAATTTGATTCACTGTGAAAAGCAACTGTAACATAACTTTGACAATTACAGTTGCTATATTCTAATACTTTGTGATTTTAAAAAATGGTATAATACATTTTTTATTGAAGTATATGCTTCAGATTACAATTTATCAAAAAAGTAACCTGACTTAGATGGACTAAACGCATGTAAGGGATGACTAGTTTCAGCATAATCAATCTTATTACAATACACTTTAGTTTATTCTGGCTCCACCAATATTTTTATGTATATAAATTAGGTGGTAAACAGAATTTTAAAAATACACCAACAATGTTTTTTCTATAGTACTGTAGAAGTTTATTTGGAAATCAATAAATATATCATAAATGAATAATTAATGTAAATAATCATTCAATCATAAGTTTGTAACATTCAAAAATTGGCAATATCTTTTTTAAAATATTCATCATAAGACAATTTTGATATTGTACTTAAGTATAATATAAATAGATTTTACAAAAGGCATGAATATGGCTTCAAGTGTTTTATTTTTGTTCCACATTCATTAAATAAACATTATTATTAACAAAAAAGTTGCATTAGAATAGACTTATTAACAATATAGAAAATGTGCCATAATAAATAAACAATATTACAATTCAAAACACTGATTTATAAAAAAATTGTTTTTGATTATCTGTATCAATAAAAATATATTAAATATCTATATTAATTTTAATTAGAAAAAATAAAACCACATTTAAATTTAAAAAAAATTAAAATAATAATAAAACTCCTTTTCTGAGAATTTTTAATTACTTGATCAAAAATGGGAATTTCATAAAAGAGAAAATAACTGAAATATTTGATTATGAATACTAAATACAATATATTTGGCTTTCTCTTTCAGCATACCATAATATAAATAAATATGAAACTTTATATAAATAATTTACAACACAAATAAAAATTTCAATATTTATTCCTTCTCCTTGATCTGTTTCAATAAGCAATGTAGTTATTTATCCTACAAAACATTAATTTAAAAGCTTTAGTTTTATATTTTGCTCTTTGGAATAAATTTCCTGACAACTTAAATTGACTAAATAACAACAAATCTAAATACAAGAGATGTATTTTAAATATATTAACTCAATCAGCTATCATGTTTTAATTTATTGTCTATACTGATTTCCAAAAAGACAATTGAAAAGGATTGATTCAATTTCAAGTGAGAGGTGACAATGAATCTTTAAAATAGAAAATTTTTATTTTGATACCAGACAATAAGGTACAATAAGAGATGCATGTTACAGAGTTGTGGTATTTCTTTCTTATAGTAAATAAATACCAACAACTATCCATAAAAATTCCTGAAATTGCTGTAAATATATATAAAAAAAATTATCTCAACTTAAAACTGTGATGTTATCTACTATGTAGAGTTAGTTAAAGTTTCTCTTAAATTTGATATATTTTCTTAGTACATGAAATAATTCATGAAAAAATATTTCTTTGAAAAAAATTATTGTTTGCCTACGCTTAATTTTTAAAAGACAGTCAAGCAAAACAGGTATTTTCCTCTCCAATACAATAGGAGGAGCAAAATTTTGTTGCCTAGGAATGAATGCACAAAGCAAATATTTCAACACTGGCACAGAGGGTTGTCATGTTTACCAACACTCAGAATTGTGCGAACTAATGGCTAGGCCCTAACACTGTCCCACAGACACAACATTAATTCCTTTTTAAGAACGAAATAGTTGAAAAATCAATTTTATAATTCCTTTTTATACACCATTCACCCACATTTATTTGTTATTTAATTTTTAAAACACATTTATGGTTGAGAATATTTTTATCAGTATTTCTTTATGGGAAAATCAGCCAGTTATGGACAACTACACTATTTGTGTTGAAATTCAAGATAGTCTTGAAACAAATAAACTTTCTTCCACCTAATTAAATTTCTTTTGGCCTCTCTTGAACCACAAAAACATAATTAATAGCTTTAGGACATTTTTGGAATAATGCAATCTATGATCATAATTATGTTAAATGGAAGGCATCTTCAGGATTATGACCCACAAGTTTTATTAAAAATACCAAAGTAACCAAAAAAAGCAAAAAAATATTTATCTGACAATTTGAGTAAAGATGAGCTACTTCAACAAGAAATCTAACAAAGAAACCAACTGTAAATAAACAAAATTTCAGTACAAGACATTTGGCATATAGATGCAGAAATAATTTGCGCAGAAAAATTATCAAACCATGAAATTATTGAGAATGAAAAAATCTTTGATATTAAGCAATAAAATGAATTAGTAAATCAAAATAAACAACTGAATGGCTCACAGCTAAGACATGTTTTATTTTTTAAAAAAGAAAATGGCCCAGTATTTTTTTTTACATCAATAGGAAAAACAAGTCCGTAAAAATGCAGTTTTTAAACAGGAAAGCAAATTTTTTTTTTTTTATAAGATCTTGCCAATAATTTTCTACTTTACAAACATTTGATTTTATGGGCTATTTTACTATTCAACAAGTTCACAAAAATAAATCTCTACTTTATTTACTAGTATCAGAAAAGAAAATACCACTTTTATTGTCTTAAAAAATTTTCCTTCATATATACTGTTAATTCCAAAATAAATTCTAATGAGTAGCCAGTGTGTTAAATTGAGATATTAAAATTTTAATCTATAAATTATAAATTTATAAAATATTCTATACCTGAGGTGAATTTTAATAAAGTAAAGATTGTGTGTGTGATTCACAACCATAAGTTTCTATTTGACTTTTTATACATAAATTTTAATACAGGGAAAAATTATAATTATAAGCTTATTTGACATTTTTAAACAAATGTAATTTAATGAAACTTCAATTCAGAAAACTAATTTTAAGATTTAATTACATAAAATATCAAGTTTTCAAATAAGCATGGTTTACTCTACTAGTAGAAATTACGAAGTACTGACAACGTCTTGTATTTTCTGCAAGAATTTTTATATCATTTATTCTGTTTCAATAAGTTTAAGTTAAAAAAGTTATTTACTATTTATTTCTGTTAAATTTCTATTATGAGAAATTTCTTATACTCTCACTAATTTAAAAATAAAATTATGCTTACCATATGGCCTCTTAAAATTCATATGGATACAGGTTGTATCAATAAATGCTTTGATCAAAAACAGCAACACTGTACTTGCTTCACATTGAATAGCATATTAGTTTTTTATAACTGCAGGCAAATATGCAAGTTGCCATTTTTAACTAATTATTTTCTTTTGGATAAATATTGGAAGTTATTTTTACAAATTTAAATAAGAATAACGAAAAGCACACTGCAACATACCTTGGGGAGTGCCATGCAGAATATTGACAGTAACAGATCCATGAGTTTCATTTTGAGGATTGATAACCATTGCATAGAGGCTTCCACGGCGGGCAATGTCATCAATAGTTTGAGTAAGAAGAGCTTCATCTTTCAAAAAGAGAACATCAACAACCAAACCAATTTCTTTCACTCTTGCTTCAACAGATTCTGCATAGGCCCTGAAATATTTAAAACAGAATTTTTTTTAACATTTTCACCTAAGTAAGAGAATAATCTCACTTGCTTAAAAATAAAAATTATTCGATTCATCTTATCACACCTTACCACCTAAGCATACATTGATAAAAAATTGTTTGAGGATATTTTGCTTGAAAACATCAACAAACTTAAATTACTTAAAGAAATATTTTCCCATTTTTAAAAAATTCCACAGATTTGATACATCTAAGTGAATCATTTCAGTCCCTATGTTAACACCATTACTGACATTGACATTCTTATACTTTTAATTTCCACATAGATCTGAAAAATGCCCTTAAGTATGTTTTCAGATTGAAAAAAATAAATAAATAAATAAAAAAGTCAAGTATTTTACTTGGCTAAAAGTCTAGTATTTTACATTGGCCAATTCAACTTGTATCCCAAAGCTTTACAGACATGCTGAGCTGAGGAGGATTTGGCCTTCAGTTTTTTGGAGCAGAGAGTTAGAGTGCCATAGTTTAAAGTGGTTTCCAAACATTTACAAACATCCATTATTCTGCAAATCAAGCCGACATAACTAAACTGTTAAATCGAAAATGAGAGCAATTGACAATGCTACAAATAAATGGGGAATTTTTTGAATATTACTAATACGCATAAAAAAATGATAAAACCAACCAAATACATTGCAACACTCTTTCGGGAAAATGTATAACCATGATGAAGTATTTTTCTGATTTAGGAAATACAGCAATCTATTGATTATTCTTATTAATAAAAAACATTACATTTTATTATGTAATTTATCAAACATTGTATAATATTATTTTTTTTATGTGAAATCAATCATTTTTCTTATTTTTAAGACTTTAAAAAAGTGTGTAGCAGAATGATGCACGACATAATCAACATATTTTCAAGTGAATTGCTATTTTCAGCAATATAATTGAAGAACTCAAAATAAATTACTTTAATAAATAAATGTAGTATACATAAAATTTGGAAGGAATGCAAAAAACACAATTATTTGCCATACATCATTAATTTTCTTGTTGACTTGCTTAAAAATAATTAAAAATCTTAAAAAATATGAAATATTTACACTTTTAAGTATTTAAATAAAGTGATATTAATTTTAATTATTTTTTTAAAGTAAAAGTTTAAGAAGCCATAATATGTCATTTGTTTATATTATTATATAGGGTTGCAAGTATGACTTGTCACTCAGGTTTTTTTTCATTCAAGACTAATTTCATTGAGTTTGTTTGCTGCTCGATTACCACCTACTGCAAACAACAGCTAATTAGAATTGGACATGCATTTTTTAGTACATTTAAAATTACTACCAACATCCATGACCAAGATGGATATCAAACATGCTGCCTCTTGAATTGACGATCAGTTTGATATACAGATAAAATAAACAGATAACTTTAACAAACAAAATTTTACAAATTTCTTATATTTAACTATTTTTCATCATCTTAGTTTGTATTAGTATTTTTGTTCACATAATGGACTAAAATAAATGTTAATATATAAGGATAAAAATTTGTTTAGACTTGATAGATTCCATGTGTTTGTGGACTTTTTGCTATTAGCAATTGAAATGCTTATAAATGTCGATTTTGAAATTGTTTTATAAGAGTAAAAGTATAACATGAGGAAAAAATACTCCTTTATTGAAAAATATACAATTAGTTAATATTTAAATATAAGAAAAATGGGTAGCTTACAATAAAGAAAATTTCATAATAACAACAAGCATTTCAGTAAGCTGCAAATTTTAAAATAGATAAAAGCAGTGCATAACGATGGAAAATTAAAGTTCCGTTAACTGAGACGATTCTGAAATTTCTTAACGCGATGAAGCTCATAGGTGGTTTGATTTGTTTGTTGCTCAACGGTCATTTTTTTGCACATGAGGGCTAATTAGACCGGGAACTACGGTTTAAAGTGGATTCTGAACCATTACAAACATCCATACCCAAGGTGGGATTCGAACCCACAAACTGTTGAACCAAAGGCAAGAGCGATAACCATCCGGCTGCCAGCTCAGCTGAAGCTCATGGATGGGATTGCAGTTGTATAATTTAACAACAATGTCTTTTGTATAAAATAAAAACAAATGTAGAAAATTATAAGAATCATGTTTTTACATGTTCTTGGTTAACATCTAATATTTTTAGAATTTCCCAATAGGTTAGAGTTTTTGATCAACAGCTATTTCAACATAGGGACCTACAGTTTAAAGTGGATTCCGAACATCTACTAGCATCAAAAGTTAATGGGGTATTTAAGAACACAAACTGTTGAACTGTAGCTCAGAGAAATAACTGTTTGGCAACCAGCTTGGTATTTATTTAGAAGATATTACATTTTTTTTAAAATGTAGAAATTATCAGAAGACTGAAAATAACTCAAAATTTTGTGTTTATTTTTAAAAAAGCCAATTGTATTAATTTCATTTCAGTAAATTAAGGCAAATCTTAATTCACAAAAAAAAAAAAAAAAATTAGTGAGATACTGAAAATAATAGCACCAAATAAAATCAGGATTTAGCACAATTATAAAAAATGACACTTCATTGATTATATTTTATTGTGTTGTTACTTATGACACTTAAACAAGCCAAGCTTGCTATGCCTTGGCTATGGGAATTTAAGTCAATAAGGAACGTAATTTTAAAATTATCAAGAGGTAAAACAAGAAATATAATACATTTCCATTACCTTTGCTGTTTATTAACAGCTATAATTTCACATTCATTTGGCCTGGGGAAACCGTCAGTATACATCTTTGGTGGAGGAGCAGGAGCAGCACTAGGAAAGTTCATTGGCCTAAATAAACAGGAGAAAAAAATCAAATGTTTAAGTCGTCTAATAATTTTCTCCACAATTTAAAATATTTTATTACAAAAAGTACAAACTTAAAGGATGAAAAACAATTCTTCATTTTTGCTTAGTAATTGATGTATTGCATTTTAAACCTATTTTACGGCAACATAAAATAAGAGGATCTTAAACCATTTTAAAAAAAGAAACTAGTATTCATATAAAAGTAAATATTTAATAAGCTATTTTACTACATCTCTTATTTAAAAGGTATATAAGTTTTCTTTCAAGAACATTTTAAATTACAGTCTTTATTCCATCAATATTTTCTATGTGTAAGCAAATATTACTCACCTTGATTTGAATGGATCACTACTAGGATTGTCAAATCGAGTATCATAACTATCCATCCTCGATTTGTCTATAAAACGATCTCGATGGGATTCCTCTCTCCCATAAAACGAACGACCTCCATCTCTTCGATCTTCTCTTTTCATAAAACCCCTATAATTGTTAAATTAGAAATTCATTTAAAACACATTGAGAGATATTATAAATTTATCAAAGAAAATTAAATGAGCAAGATTAAAATATACCCATCATCTTTTTTATATCTATCTGAAAAACGATCCTCGGATCCCCTCATTGGAGACCGGTCTCTCATTCCAGGAGGATCATCTCTACCATAACCAAATTCCCTAAAACAAATAACAAGAAATAAAATAACTGCATTTTTTTAAAAGTCTAATGAAGAAATAAATTCTAATAATATAGAGATTATTTTTTTTAATTACAAGTATAATGACAGCATTATTTAAGTAATCATGTAAAAGCTAAAAATATGAAGAAATTCAACAATTCCTTTGAAATTTTCGGTACTTATTCAAAGAAAAAGTTTACCACAGACATATATTTTTGCTTATTTCGTAAATAGATTTTACTTAATTATATTTTAACAATTTTTTAAAAAATGCTTAGATGGTGTGGTTTATTAAAAAATATCATAAAACATACTTTTCTCCATAAAGATAATGAAATCTATGATAACATAAATTACTCATTAATGTGTGTATAATAATACAAACACATATCTGAAAAGAAAATAAGTAAAAGAAATCAGGGCAAATATTTACAATTTTCTGGATACTTTCAATTGTTATTTTAAGTTAATAGTGTATGTATAAGAGTTATGTGTTAAGAGGGTTAAATGTAAACATTTCTTAATGTAAATAAAAAAGTTAAGCAATTATCATGGCTAATAAAATTAATTATTGGATACTATTAACATTTTAAGTTTTAGAATTATGTGACTTTAAATATTTAGAAATATAGAGGAACATTACTTTTTTACATATAATTGTAAATTTTACTAAAGATAAATATTTTACATTCATTAAAAGCTTTTCTAACTAAAAAAATTGTATATCATGATTTTACTCATTTTTTTTCAATTATATATTGAGCAATATCTAATTTTCCACTATGAAGTTTTTTGAATAAAATTTCTTTTATTTTATGGTATTAAAAAAAAATTTTTTTTCTCTATTTTTTGCATCTAACATTTTTTGAACAACTTATACTACGAAAATTCCTTTTTAAAACATTTCTGAAGGTCTACACATTAATTCTACTAATATTGTAAATTGGATATTTTAAATTTGTTTGTATTAGCTCCTTTTTACTAACTGAAAACTGAACTCAGTGGCACAGCCACATGGGATTATGGACTAGAGCTCACATCCTTTCCTATATCTAAGATTAGGTATAAAATTGTAAACATCAACTTTCACAAATATAGTCAGATTTAAATGTTCATATTTCTGAATTAAACATTGATCTAAAATATAATTAAACAACTTTAAATAAAATTAAATAAGTGCTTTAAAATTTTTTTTTAATAATCACGAGTAATGGATGACCAACAATTCGCCACAACAAGACTAAAAGTTGCTACTTATTTATCGTTACCCAATCAGCAACTATGAACCAAATCACAGAGGTGAGAATCATTACCTACACCACACCACCATAAACCTGTTTATAGGGTAGGCCACATTATACTAAATCTCTGAGAAAGGACAGAGAGAAAGAAACATCAAGGCCTGAACCATGATTAGAACCTGGGATCAATAGCCTAGGAGCATGGACTATCAGCACTCAGTTATCAGTTAGCACTTAAAAACTGTAAACTGTTTTCTTTTTAATTGAAATCGCAGAAGATAGGAGTTTCAATGCAAAATATATATTGCTTTTATCTCAGAAATGATATTTCTAATTGAAAAACAGAATTTATTTACAACTTAAGATTTTCATTATAAAAATTCTGCTTTTTAACTGAAACAATCATCAAATTATAATCACACCGCAACTCTAATCCTTTTTAAGAATATTCAATTTGGAAAATAACATCTATTTAACAATTTTTGTTAACAAAACTTCCAAAAATTGAGAAGTCATGAATTCAGCTGAATTGCATTTTAACTCTCCTGCCTACATGTACCTTTTATAAAGGAAAAATATTTATGTAAATTTTTTAAAAATCTCAATTAACACAAACCGATTACTTTACAGTCATTACAATCAGCATCAAAGAAAGAGGCTAGGGAAGATTTTTAAAAACAATATAATTGGCACATTTTTTTAAAATTTATACTAAAAATACATGTTATATAATAGAGTTTTATTTTTTACACACAGCTAAATATAATAAGAAAATGCAACGTGATAATCAATATTTTCTTTCAGTTAACTCAAAATTACAAGAGAGTTTTAAAGGCTCTAAAAAAATTCTACATTTACAGGAGCTGCATAAACACTTATTAGTTTTTGTAGTCAAAACTTTTGCCTTTTATAAAGAAAATATAAATTTCTTTGTTTTATATTTACTAGTTACTTTTGCATCATCATCTGGATGCAAAAGGGAGAACCTGGGTGACATCCGGATGCATCATCCGGATGTCACCCAGGATTGACACTTTAGTCAACAATAGAGATCAGTAGCAATATCACTGATTCTTATTTCCTTTAATTTGGGAAATTATTATTTATTTTATTTATTATAATTTTTTTTTTTTTTTGCTTATTTTGTATCTCCCTATGCTGACTATATTTTGATTAATTGTTTTTGAAAATATATTAATAAAAAATTAAACTTATTTACATTGGAATTTTCTTGGAGTTTTAGTTAAATTTTGGTAGATTTATTCTCTATGCAGTATTTTAAGTAAGTTGAATGTATGTATGTAAACTATAACAAATAGAATGCTTTAAAAATTATTTTTGTCTTCATGATTTATTTGTGTGAAAAAAGTTTGCAATGGGTTGAATTAATAAAACTTATCAGTCAACGAGAACGTATCAAAATATTTTACTGGTCTTTAGAATAAATCCAGTTTAGAAATACTGACCTATATGCAATAAGCAAATGCTGATATCAGATTATTGGTATCATTCGTGCATTGTTATGTTTGCAAATCATTTTCAGGCATATTACTGGTATGTGACAAGGGATTGCAATATTGGACCAAAAATTGAATAGCAGTGTTTGGCATTTTTAGAAAGAAAAATACAGGTGTTTTATTTGCCAGTTTTATTAGGGAGTATATCACAATATATATACATATAAATCACAAAAAAGTGTAACTATCACTATTAAGTCTGTGGTACTACTACAAATTTTGGAAATGTAATGATAAAAAAAAAAAAAAAAAAAAAAAAAATTGTACTGTCAAAAAGGCTGAAACGTAATGTCGTGCAAAAATTACAGGCATTGAAAATGTTCTTTCACCATCTAACTAGTTAATGGCACTGTTAGCAATGTGTGACATACTTTTTCAAAATATTTAACTCTAAACATGTCACCTTCAAATAAATTAATTTTTTGTTGGATGTTTTTCGATCATCCAACAAGAAATGAAATTATTCTGTACTGTATCTCAGTTTGTTGAATTTTTTTAGTTTTTTTTGTTCCCAATTCCTTTTTACTTTCAACATTAGTGTTATCATCATCTTCAACAGTTATACCAAATTCTTCTAAATGTGGGTAAAGAAAACTTTAAGAAAATTTACGATAAACTTGAGATCAAATTGGATTTGGTTAGTCACTTTTATTCTCAAAATCATTACAATTATATAACTACCATAAGACATCTATTTTGGTAAGCTTTTCTTCTGTTTGATTCTTAAATACAATATATAATACTTATATATATAATAATACAAATATATAATACTTAGATAGTAATGAGTGCTGTTTTATAAGTGACTGCAACAAGAAGTTTATTTCTGAATATTTATTAATAGATTAAAGTTTCTGCAACATATTGCCCTCCACCCTGCTAGTTTTATTTGAAATAGAGCTGATACAATTCTGGATATTAAGTATTATTCAATATCAGAAAAAATAATTTGCAGATTTAAGTCAATCATTGCTTTTTGGGTTGGATTGAGCAGTTTATCCCTAATGGTGGCTGCCGTTCCACCATTAGGAATAAACTGCTCAAACATGTGTTTTTGAATCTTATATTAACACATGTAATTGTTTAATTTTTAATTAGTATACATAACCATAATCAGACAATTTTAGCAGGGAAATGTTTAAACAGCTTAACATTTCTTTTTTTTGAACTCTATTAATTATAGAAAGAAATTCTTGAAGAATTTAATTTCATTCTCATTAGCAATACTTTATTCAAAGTTGGAATCAGAATTTCTATATCCACAGTATTTGGGTTCATCTGTTTTTTATATATATACATTTCTTTTATTTTTCAGTATAATTTATCTATTTCTAACTGAATTCCATTACCATAGCACAATTGTGGATTTGCATTAATCAACTTTTTTCATAACTGTTGCTAAATTAGTCATTATGAATACAATATGTTTTTTCAGGGATTATCTATGATTCACTAATTTAGATTTAAGCAGTGCCACAAGTTTTTTGGTTGGCACACTCAAGATATGTATAAATCATATATTTAATTTTTTTTTGAATAAATATTTACATTTAAATAGTGTCTATTTCTATACCTTGTCCATTTATCAAATACAAGATTAAAACTTTCACTTTTAATTGTATTAACTTGTGTTTCAAAGAACTGTGAACATTTACTGTAGCTTCTTATAATGTTAATTCTTTTTGGCAGATTTTTAAAACCTCAGGCTGATAGTGATTTTCTTAATTCAGTGTTAAACACTCAAAGATGGGAAAAAATAATTTGATACTTTTTACTTATAATTTCAACCAAATTATTATTTTTTTTTCAAAATAATCAAAAATCTCCCTGATGATTAAGAAACTGTGATTAAATTTGAATCATCATCACAGTTAGATTTTTTCCTCTTTAACAAATTTGCACCATGTATTATTTAAATGAGCATGGAGTTTGCATATACTTCTTTCCTCACTTTTATAACTCTTAAATATTTTTTACACTGTGCTACCACTATCTTTCACATAAATAAATTAACCAAACCAAAGTATTATCAATAGATTTCTTATGTTCTTTAAAATTAGTCTTATTTATTATTCAGGATTTGTAAAGATTTTCAAGAATCAAATTCCAGGAGTCAAATCAAAAATTTCCAGGAGGAATTGACATTCATGTTAAATAATATTTTATTTTAAAAATTGTTCTTAACCAAATATGCATATAATAACATACATGCAATATTGTTCAATCATTTCTGTAAATAATAAAAATATATAATTGCAAATATTAATGAGACTATTTTTATTTGAGTTAAAATTATTAATGATTTCAAAAGCCTTCAATGAATTTATAGCTACAACAGAAATTTTTTTATTTAAATAATCAACATTCTATATAATAATGGATTATACATTGTATAAAATAATGAGTAATTTTAGAATTTCCAATGGATTCAGATAGCAAAGATTCTTTTAAAAACTTTAGCATCAAAAGTTTTAACAATGCATGAAAATCTCCAGCAATAAATGGCAACATTGTTTTATGAGTTTGATAAAGTGTCTGCAAAGGTTCTGCTTCTTGAGCAATAAATATAAAAAATTGCATTTAGCAGAAAAAAGTACATTTTTTGTATCATTTCTGCACAATATCAAAAGTTTTAGTACTATGACTAGGAATTTTCATTTTGAAAAAATGACACAAATGTTTTAAGATACGGTAACATTTCAAACAATCTGTTGAAAACACTTCTATTCTTTAACCATCGATGTTAGCAAAACTTAAAAGGAAATTTTACACCTGGGTGAAGGTTATCAAATTCAATCCTACGAGTAAGTGAGTCCTTAAATAGTCTGTAAATTGCACTTGCTGTTACCTCAACTTCTGGAAATGAGGAACATCCATGGTTGTAAGCATTGTGTAGAATGTGTAGGCTGCAGTTTCAGACATTTACAATATTTGAATGATGTTCACTATTTAAAAAAATTAGCCATTTTAGTTTAAATAGACCAGTTCACATTTGGGTCATCCATTGAAAACTGGAGTAATCTACTTGTTTCTAATTCTAAGCACTTCTCATTTACTTTTTCAAATAAAATATCTACAGTTGAATGACCTAAAAAATCAGATGAATAATACTATGTTTTAACTGTATCATTATCCCAAAATCTTACATGGCAGCCCAATTGTTTTGTCTGCAGATGATTATTTAAGCTTTCATTAAAGAGAAGTACATAATTAGAAACAATCTTAACTTTTTCTTTCAATAAATTGGGTGCAATTCCAAAAACTGTTAAATAAGCACACTTTTTCAGCATAACTGAATTGCTATGCATCTAGAAACATTGTTTAAAAAAGGCAATTTATATTGTTACAAGAACTGTAGCTGAATCCATTGTTTAAAACTTTAAAGGTTAATAGAATTTCAGAGCATGCTTTGGGTTCACATTCTTTAACAAGATCAGTGAAACAATCTTTTAAATGAGTTAAGATTTTTTTAGCACATATAGCTTGTTCTAATAAATATACATGCTTTTCCCGTTCATATGGGATTTAATTGCCAATTCGTCCATATTTTCAAAACAGATAATGGGCACATGTTTTTTCAGAACCTTGCAAAAGCCAATCTTTGCCTCACTTTTCCAGAGTTCACTGGTCATTGAAATGATACTTTCCCCCAAACACATTAAATAATTTGTTTTAGTCTTTATTTCATTAATAAACAAATTTATCTTGCTTCAATTAAATAATACGCAATTTTCATCTAGGAAGACAATAGAAAATATGTTTTATCTCAAAAATTTTGTATCTAAATATTAATATTCAAAGAATTTTATACAATTTAAGGAAAAAAGCAACAAATAGAAAAAATCAATTAAAATTGGCTGTCTTAATTGTGCAACATATTGATTTCGTTTGGTAATTCTTCTTCACTTCACTTAAATCTAAATACTACTAAACTGAATTAATATAGAAAAATAATATTAATCCAGAAATAGAAAACATTAACAAAGTAATATCAATTGAAGGGGGAAAACACACACACACACATAGTTAAGACATTTAGTTTTGTTCATTATTTTTTAAAATTGTTTTATAATTTTGTGACTAAAATTAGCAGCGTAGAGATTCTAATACCATTAAATTTAGATTTAGAATCAATCATTCCAATTTAGAAGTTATGATTATTTTTCTAAATTCAAAGACATTTATTATTTTAAGCCTTAAAAACTATGCATATGAAATGAAAAGAATTTCTTTAAAATGTAACAATCTCTGTATCTAGTATAACACCATAGATAGCTGTAGTTTTTATTTACAACTGAAATCATTCATACTTCATCACAAATTTATATTACCCATAAAGCTATGAATGGATTTCAATATTAGAATATTCTATTGGCTTAATAACAAAAAATTTCTGGACAGTCCTGAGAAATTTACAAAGGAAACAATACTGTAATTCATATATAAGTATAAGAGTGCATATATAAATGCATGAAAACATTAATCAGTGTATACATAATTTAGAAAAATTACAAAATTGAAATTCAGTGTTACTTGTGATAATACCACTTTTAAAAAAACAGATAAATAATCAAGAATACCTGAAGATTAAGTTCTTTTAAATCAAAGTTATTAAAATGAATGGACAAATTTTCAATTTTTTTTTAATTAAAATTATGATCCATCAATAAGCAACTTTTTTTTATTTTTATTTTGAAAACTTATTATATACAAATAAAAACAGGGTTAGATTCTGAGAATGAATATTTCTGGCAATTATTGTAATTGAAAAATTAATTGCATGCTAAACAGAGGGATTTTATGGAAAGTCAAATATATAGAATGAAATAAATAAGACGCACAAATAAAATAATTACATAATGATATCACTGAAAATATTAAAACATATGAAAAAATATATAATGCAAAAAAAAAATGTATTTTTGATTTAAATTCTTGGATATTTTTATTGAAAATTAAAATTTCTTTTTATTTCAAATGAATAAATGTACACTTTAATTGACAGCAACAGATATAAGCTAAAGGCTCTCAAAGGAAACAAAATTCTTTTAATTTAATTTTTTTACAGATGACTTGAATAGCTAAATAAATATTTATATAATACTTAACTAATTCATTAGGTTAATCTGTGCTTTAGGTAACCCCCATGCCAAATCGGTGATAAATGCGCCAAGCGTGGCAAAACCAAAATTACGTCACCCGTCTGCTCTTTATGGCAGAAGAAAAATTTTAAAGCACTTTTTCGCACATGCTCATTAATCTTTTGTTTCAGCCTTTTCATTGGCCGCTAATTAATTTTAGTTTTAAATAGCGGTATAATTTAAAATTTGATTTACGATTTCATTACCTTTGGATTTGCCCTGGAGGTAGAACACTTGAGTGATCTGGCATTTCAACTGTTTGTGAGTAGAATATTTTTTTGGAGTTTTTTCTGCTTATATTTTAGCTAAAACCTTGAGAACACTATGGAATTAGATTTAGCTGAAGCTTTGAGTGCAACTAATAAATATTCAATTGGCTATTTTAGCATTTTGCCAGTCATGGGAAAAAAGGCTGTGTTGGAATGGTGTATGAAAGAGGGAATGATTGCTTCTATGCATAAATGTCCAAAGTGTGGGTCGCAAATGAGTTTAAAGACGAGGCAGGATAGGACTGATGGTTTTATGTGGTTTTGCAGAAAAAAGGTCGAGAGAATGCGCACGAATGTTCCAAGAGTGTAAGAGATGGCCCGTGGTTCAGTCACAGCCATTTGAGTATAGTTCAGATTCTAAAATTGACGTGACTGTGGTATGAAAAGGCGATGCATGAGTATATTATGTATGAAGTGAAGGTGTTTGAGCATGCAGTGACTGATTGGTGTATGTTTTGTAGAGAAGTGTGTCAGGAAATTATGATGAATGAACGTGCGGAAAAGATAGGTGGATATGGAAAGATAGTTGAGATTGATGAATCAAAATTCGGGAAAATGAAGTATGGAGGAGGAAAGCTTGTGATGGGTGAATGGGTTTTTGGCGGTGTTGAAAGAGAATCGGGTAAATGTTTTTTTAGAGTGGTTGAAAAGAGAGATGCTGAGACGTTGCTTCCGATTGTCAGGGACTGAGTATTGCCTGGGATGACTATATATTCAGACTGTTGGAAGGCCTATAACTGCCTTGAAAAAGAAGGTTATGAACATCTAAGGGTCAACCACAGTTTGACTTATGTAGATCCCGAAACTGGTGCCCACACTAATTCTATAGAGGGAACTTGGTCAGTGATCAAATGCACACTTCATGGAACGCACCATGTTCCTGGCGAGTTTGATTCCTATTTAGCGGAATATATGTGGCGAAAGCTTCATGGACACGAGCAATCGGATGAAGCCTTCAAGGCGTTTTTGGATGATTTAATAAAGGTGTACCCTCCAGTGGCACAGTAAACAACGTAAAAAAAAGGAAAAAACGGGATCTAAAAATCATTTTCAAGATAATCAGGTATGTGGAAATTTATTGGTTTTCAGTATATTTTTATTAAACCACTTTAAAAATTATCATACTTTTTCTTCAATTCATTTTTCTTCATATTTTAGTGTATTTTTTGTTATACAATTCGTAAAAAGAACATTGTTTTTATTTTGAAACAGTCAAGTTCGTTAAAAACACAAACTTCGTTTTTGTCTCCATGGCAACGGTGTTTTTGCGTAGTGCCTCTTGGAGAATTCAACTCCACGAGACAAGATGCAAAAACGCGCCAGTTGGCGATTTTTGAAAAATGCGCCAAGGGGGGGTACCTAAAGCACATTTTCACCAATTCATTGTAACCACATATACAAGAAATTTATATTTACCAGAAAAGAAGCAGAGATCTAAAATTTTATGAAATGAATATTTACATGATGTTTAAGTATGTTATTAGTTACAATCAAATATTTTAACACTGATAACCATACATTACAGGTAAAATTGATTTTCATAGCCAAAAAATATGAAGTAAAAATATAATAGATTTAAGATTAAATATTAGAAAATGGGAATGCACAATTTTAACAATGACGATAGAAACTGTTCAGAAATTGATTATAATGATCTAGAAGAATGTAAAACAAATATAATCAAAACTTATTATGATAATTGGTGATTTCAATGAAGAAAGTCACCAAACAAATATTGGTTCAATCAGGAAAATCATGAAATTCATAGAATTGCTTAAGTGGAATTAAAAAAAAAAGAAAGAAAAAAAATTCATTTAAACAATAAGGCATTCATGTTTAACATTTTGCCAAATGTTCCAGAGAAAGAAAAAAAGCTTTCCAGGAACAAAGCTTTTAAATTTTATCTAGTGACAAAAATTACCATAAAGAGTGTGATAATAAATGTCTAATTTTTAACTAGAAAATAAAGTTTTATTCACAAAACAAAATGCAGTAGTAAAAAGATAATGAGAAATATGCTCAACTAAATAATTTGGTAATTAAGATCTTAGTTTGATTTGTTAGCCATTTGATGGTCGTTTCTGGAACACCATTGACTGGGAACTACAATTTTAAAGTAAATTCTATGTCACAATAAATATAAGCACAGGGCAAGAATTAAATTCCCAAATTATTGAATTCTACTGAGTTTAACTTAAAATCAAGAGCTTGATGACTAAAATATTGAGCAAATAACAAAAAAGCTTTTTAACATACCACTCTAATAAGTAATTTAATCAATATGTAAGAGACTCATTAAAATGATCAACCATAAAAATTAGCAAAATCAATGATGATTACAAGCAAGAAAATGCATCAATATTCAAACAAGATTTTAATCAACAGTGTTTCCATAGCTAAATTACTTGTTTTTCAATGTAACAAAATTAAAAGAAATTTAAAAGCCAAATGTATTTTATTGGAAGAAAAATTATAAAAGGCGGACTATTAGAAATGCAGAAATACTAGATAAAATTACAATAAGCCAGAAAGTATTCCATAAAATTATAGGAGATGCAGAATGGTGACATAAAAAAATTCCTCTCATGTTACTGGCAAAAATAAAAAATTTCAGCAAAAGTTCAATTGAAGTTCTAGAAATGGTTCTTTGTGGACTAATCATGGCTAAGAAATAGGACAGTGTAAAAGATCCTGGATTTAATTATTATTTATATTTTGCTGTATTTATATTTTGTTAATACCAATATTATATATTGTTAATACCAATTTATATTTTGTTAATACCAATTATTTATATTTTGCTGTATTTCACTTCCTGTTAGACATTAAGTTATAACATCACTAAAGTAATTTCTTTTTGATTAAATTTAGAATATATTATATTTTAAATCTGAAAAATTAGTCAATTTTGGACTTTTAGAATACAATTTCTTTATGTTTTTTAAAATGTATGTTTTCCTTGAGAAAAAAATTGCTTATACATTTTTTACAGCGCTCTGAAAATTTGATGATTTTTTTCTTTTGTTTTACAGACACTAATTAATGTAATGTTGAAAAATATTTAACTAAAAAATCATTTTATTCTCTTTAAGTACAGTAAAATGATTAGTATTCTCTCTTAGAGAAGCTTGATAATTTTTAGATTAACTTCAATTTTTGAGTAAATATCTTTCATTATTTTCCATACTTAATTTTGTTTTGTCATAGGTAATAATATTCATATAATTAAAAGAAACCTTCAACCTAAAGTCTAAAAAAGGGAGTCTAATCATTTTTCTCTTCAAAAGTTAAAATTTTTGAATACCACCTTGAGTTCTTTTTAAAATTCGAAATTATCAAATTAAATTAATTCTGGTTGTTATGGTTCTAAGTTCTGCTAGCAACACAAAAATTCCCAATTTTCTGCTATATAATCTGCAGATTATGTGTTAAAAAAGCTTAAGATTTTGTTGTGTGTATTATACACCGCCGTGGATAATCTGATAAAAAAACATGCTTCTCAGCTAACAATAAGGTTTTGAAAGAAATGCCATTTATGTTTTATAAAACAAATAACAAATGGCGCCACAACTTGGCTAACTTATTTGAACTATAATCAGCATTATCCAATTGCAATTGGCTAATGTCATTTTACATTTTGTCTTGAACTGTGATGTTCAATCTAAAAACATTGAAATTTATAAACTGCCACATAGAAGCGAAAATCATAAGTTACAGAGCAAATTTTAAACTAAAAGCTGTAGAGAAGGCAAATAAAAAATATGGTGACAAACATGTTAATTCCGGCAAAAAAAATTCAATTCTTTCACTTAATTACTAAACAGGCAAAAACACTTTATTTTGAAAATATGTCTAACCCTTTTAAAAGTTAAGGCCCTGCTAGACCTCCGTTGGGGAAATTCGAATCCTATGTTAATCCTATGGATAATATTTTAATGTTTCACAAGTGCTATTTTCATGATAGAAACTTCCGGTCTTTTGCAAATTACAAAAAACAGAGCTACTGTCACTTCGACGTCCATTTTTAACGTTTAAAATTTTTTCAAATATTTTTAAAATGTCAAAATATCCCCATCCAAGTAAATTTTAACCAAATTCTAGTTTCATTGAGGTTGTACAAATTTGGTTTAAAGATAGTTCATTTTTTTCTCCGTACAGTTACAAAATGAATATTTTTGTTTTTTTTAAGCTAAAAATATTTTTGATTGCATTAATATTTTGGTATGAATTTTTATTACAAATCAAACTCATTCTTCTTTCTGAAAATCCACCTCTGTACACAACGCCACCTATGAAACTGGAAAATTTTTAAAGCCAAACTTAGCTGAGTTTTCTACTTCACTACGGTAACCTTAAGAAGGAGGAATTTCTGAGAAAAACTTCTCCCCATATGATTCCCGCTGTTTTACCCTGTGGTTTTCAAACAATTCCAAATCGAGCAAGACGAATTAGCTTTTCTCACTCATGAAATAGAAAAGGCATCTGTAAATAATGCATGTTAAATTTATGTTTATTAGCGTTGAAAAGTAGCTATGATATGTACTTTTAAATCAACTTTGATTATTTTCATTTAAGTAAATTTTCAAAATTAAATATTATAAACTGTTTTGTGTTACCTTGTTCAATTATATTATATACTACGATTTTAAAATAAGACTAACTATGTATTAAAAATTTAAACTACTTTATGTGTGAAGATGTAAAAAAATGCATTTTACAATAGACACACACACATACATATATATGTATATATATATACACACATATATATATATTTCTTATAAAATATTTAATAATAAGAACGATAAGTTTATTAGAATAACAGTGAGACAAATATTTTAATTTGATTTTTAATCATTTTTCAAAATTATTGAGTTTTTACCTTTACAAACATTTGGACATTTAATTTTATTTTCAACTTGTTTCATGAAAAAAAAAATACCTTATAAGGTATGATTAATAAGCATACAATACCAGCATATTCCTCTACAGGATGCCAAAATTTAGTAAAAACAATACTATACTCTAACGTAAAAAATGAAGCAATTTTATATGGGATTATTCATGAAAAAACTGCCATTCTTGAACTAGAAAAAAAAATAGGACTTAAAATAGAACCATGTGGGATATTCATAGATAAAAATTTGCCTCATTTAGCTGCCACGCCATATGGAATAATTGGCAAAGAGGGTATTGTTGAAATTAAATGCCCATATACATGTCGCGATATACATCCCAATGAATTTATAACGAAATCTAAATTCAATTTCTGGCAAAAAAATGGAAAAACAAAAGAAATTAATGGCATAAATAAAAATGATAAATTTTACTATCAAATCCAAGGATAATTACATATTAGTGAAAGAAACTTTTGTTGGTTTGCCATTTGGTCCCCAAAAGGAATTAAAACAAATTATTTTTAGAGATGATGTATTTTGGGAGACACAAATGAAAACTAAATTAAATGATTTTTATTTTGACTGTCTTTTGCCAGAACTAATCGATCCACGTTATCCTAGATCAATGGACATAAGAAATCCAACTTATATAGTTAAGGAACAAAAAAAAAAAAAAAAAAAGAGCTGAAAAATTAAAATAAAAAAAATAAAAGTTTAACTATACGAATTTGTATGTTTATGTTTGTATATAGAGTGTTTGTGTGTGTATATATATATAGTTTCTGTTTTTCCTTCATGAAATGTGAATTGCTCAAGCATTTCTTTACTTTATTAACAGATTTATTTTAATTACTATTTTACCTCATATATATTTAGGTATTAACTAAATTTCTCATATGCTCATGAAATTGTATTATATTTTTCTCGTATGCTATAAGTTGTATTTGCATTTGATTATTTGTTGACAAATAAACCTAATTTATGAAATTGTATTATATTTTACTCGTATTACTATGAAATTATATTTTTCTCTTATGCTATAAGTTGCATTTGCATTTGATTATTCGTTGACAAATACAAACCTAATTTATATTTCTCACAATTTTACTCTAAACTTATTTTAATCTAATTTACCTGTGTGTTTTTATAAGGCATATTTAGTGCTAATTTAATTTTATTTTTATCAAGCCAGGGGAAAATATCTAATAAAATAATTGAAGAGTTATAAAATCGTCAGAATTAAAGTAAATTTCACAATACATTTTACACCAGAATATCAAGTTTTTAAAAAATGTGTACTTCTAATTATAACTTAGTTAATTTTATTTATATAGAGGAATAAAGTTAGGGACTTGTGAGATGAAAGATAAGAGATGAATCTCTCTTTCAAGCTCTAAGTAATTCTAATTATATAAAATAGATGTAATGATTATTATATAAATAATTACAGTTACAATATTTTTATGAAAATTACCATACGATTATATAGATAGATAGAAAATCGTAATGTTATTTTCATAAAAATATATATTGTAACTGTAATTATTTATATAATCATTTCATCTATTTTTATATAATTAGAATATATATATATGTGTGTGTGTTAGTTTAAAAAAATATTTGAAAAAAATTAAATATTTTTAAATTGAGTTAGTTTTGAAAATAATAGTTTTTAATTATTTGTTGCATTCATATTCAAAAGCATCTTAAGTCAATGGATCAAGTCTCATAAAATCAAATTGAACCAAGGCATTTAAAAAATATATATTTTTAATCATTCATATAGTGTTTTAGGTTTAATTTGAATTATGATAATCATTTTTGACCATTTAATTAGTAACTGTAAAATCACTCAACATTTGCAATTTGTCTTCATATATTTTAGTGCGAATAATAAAAACCAAACTCTAAAATATAAATAAATAATATTTTCTTTAGAATCACTGGCAGCTCATTTTCCACAAGACAGCAACAGGTAATTCCGGTGTCAGTTTGTTGAGCATTTGTACTGACCCACTTTTCCCCACCCCTATTCTAAGAACCCTGAGGGTAATTTGAGGTAAACATCTGTTAGGAGCAAATTTAAAACTCTCTTTTTGGCTGTTTTTATGGCGTTAGTACTTTAATTTTTCACGATATAACGCACCAATTCTGGCAGACTCCCTAACTTCGAAGGATTGATTGACAAGCAATTTCAACCAATAATAATGTTTGGGATACTCCCCTCTACAAGCTTTGAGAACTAACACCAGATGAGGCGACAAGACAACAGAAGTTCTCACGTAGGTCTGGAAGAGCCTTAATAAAAACTAAAAAGCTACAAGTTTTAATTGAATCTTCTCGGATCTTGATCAATGCTGTGCTTTTATGTCATTTATTACACTTTAAGTTGAGGTGGATCCGAACAGATGTTTTTCATTATAAATGATTTTTCTGTACAATTTATTATATTTTTAATAACACTGAATATTTTTTTAAGTTTCATTTGTCATCAAATTATCAGCAATTTTCATTTTCAACCATTCACCACTAAAATTACTACGGATTATGTAACACTTCTCTCTTTCTTTCTTTCTTTATATATATATATATATATATATATATATATATATATATATATATATATATATATATATATATAAGGTTTTGGTGATGATATGCTGATTATATGCAGGAAAATATGGTACTCCTCAATTTCTGATTTTTTTCAAACTAGCTTAATTTTCCTTCATAGAACACAGAAGGTAAAGATTTTAACTAAATTCATAAATCTTGATAAGCTTATGTACTTATTTTTGCATTTTGTATCTAATGCAAAAAATAATTTTAACATTTATAATCTTAAATTTTTCATCCAGGTTGCAGTTGGTTCCTGATAAAATGTTTGGGAAGATTCATAATGTAATTTTATCCAGTAGTAGTTCTTTTTCCTGCCATCTAAAGCATTTTATAAACAGTATCATGTATAATTTTACTTCTACTATATTAACAATTTTTTAAGATTTTTTAAACAAAAAAAAATTCAGATTCTATACACAAAATGAAAAGTTTAACAATCATATAATCCAATAAGTATCTATGAACAGGATTTTTTTCTCCCTCTGAAGAAGTTTTACTAATTTATTAAAATGTGGTAAAACATTTTTAGAAATTAGTAAAAATTTGGAAAAAAGTTATTTTTTTATAGACCAATAATATAAAAATTACAATTTTCTAAAGTTGATTAAAGAGATTACTTTCACTGTTCAGGAGAAGAAATTTCCACACATCCATAATACTTATGTATATTTCATTCTAAGTTCCTTTTTATGAGACAAAACTCATATAGTAAACTATCAATACATTATAAAATCTTTCATTTACTGAAGCACCTGTAAAAATATTAATCTGTCAAAAATCATTTCAATCAGTTTTAGTAAACTGAGTTTCCTTGAAAGTTTAAAAATTGCTAGAATGAAGAAAGCAACTTATGTCTGAAGTTCAATTAACAAATGATTTGGTTTAGGGGCTTCATTGATACCAAAATAGAGATCTAAATTATTTCATTAGAAATCCAAGTTTCTAAGCAATTTATGAATCATATTCCTATCTACTATTAAAGGATATTTTCTCACAGAAAAGCTTTTCTATTCTGCACATGATCGAGTGAATATTAAACAGTTTGTTATTTTACAAATATAAAGCCAATTTTCATTTTAAATTCTATTTATTAATATTTATAAAATTTGTATGTTTTTTGTGGTGGATAAATTTTTTCCCATAGAAACTTAATGTGCAGCTATCTCCCTCAATTTATTCACCTCAACATCAAAAACTTATTATTTATTTACTTTATATCCACTTTATTTGAAGTTTTATTAATATTTAATGAAAAAATGTGACTCAACTTGTTCACTAGACTCTCATACCTTTGTATGAGAGTCTAGTGAATAATTTGAGTCACATTTTTTTAGTTGTTATATAATATTAACATCACGAGTTTTGTTATGTAATTTACACACGACAAGATATTTCCATATTCACTCATGGATAAAGAGAGTTTACAATTAGTTTTGTGCAAGATCAATAAATTTTAGAACTAAAATAAGCATAAAAGTATTTCCTCTCAAATATGAATTGATAATAGTTTAAATTTAACAGCTCTATTTACATAGAAAAAGTTTGAGTTGATTCTAGGATACCTTATTCCTGGAAAAAACAATAATGAGTTTTAAGTTCTGTTTTTTTTTTCGGTCAACATTATCCTTGTTGTTTCAATAATGATTGCTGTAAACACTTTTAGTTTACTGCATCACTCATTATAAAAATGTCCATTCACATTTTTTTTCAAATATATTCCCAATGACAATTTCTAACAGCAATGTCAAAAACAGGTTTATTAATTTTATAGAACTTAAACAGATAATTCAATATTTTTAATCCATACTAAGCAATGATAACATAATTATTGTTTTCAACTACACAAATTTCAAAAAATATGCTTTTGAATTTTTATTGGTCACTATTACAATAGCCAGATTGTAAGATGAGCATAATAAATTTCAAACTGGAAGTCCTATTAAGTTTTCGATAAAACTAGTCTTGAACAATCCCTAGTTCAATGCTAGTTTTATTTGAAATTTAACTTCCATATTCAGTTAAATTTAACTTTCATTTAGTGAATCATTTTTGCATATTGAATGAAAATAAATTTCAAATTTAATTAAAAATTTCTTTTAAAATATAACTTATGAGAATAAATGTCAACTTTAAAAGCTTCACAATTGGTCAAAAATAGTTTTAATATTCTTTATATATAACTATTTTTGACCTCACATTTGCTTTTAGATAATGATCTTTGACACTGAAGGGTACTGGACAAAAAAAGTATTATTGATTTAATTAGCTATATCAATAATAATCAATTAAGAAAGCATAATAGTGGGAAATGTTACATTAATTTTATGCATTTAAAATTATCACTACTTTTGTTAAACAAGAAAATGCTTAATTAATGACATATTACCTTGGTCGATCTCGATTAGGTGAAGGTCTTCTACCACGTCCAAATGGTGGTCGCCGTCCTCTTGCAGAATCTAAAATATTTCGAATTAACTACCATGAATAAATTTAAAAATAATAAAAATGAATTAATATTGCTTTAAAATTATATATTTTTATTAATTCCTTTTTCATGTAAAACATTCTTTTAGGATACTTGTTTCAAAATTATGAATATAGCTCACATACAAGTAAACTTTAAAAAATAAACAATAAAACAAATACGAATAATTATGAACTTCTTCTAGCAAAATAACTACCACTTCTTTAAAATTATGTAATTTATTCATTAAATAACTTAATATTAAAGTACTAGATATTCTTAAATGCATTATTTTATTTATTTTTAACTAGATATTATTAAATGTAATTATTTTGCTACTTTACTTTTAAGACTGAAATATTTTTAATCAATTCTTATGATTACTATTTTCTTATATACCTTAAGGCTCAGCAATTTGAAATAGGGGAGACAGGGAAGCCTGCTTTATTTACATGATTATTATTGTTTTCTTATAGTGTTAGGCTTAACAATTCGAAATCCGGGAAAAGTCAGTTTAATTTCAGGCATGATATCCATAGTGAAATACAAAACAAATATAAAAGACAGGATTGAAATTTCGGCAATACATCCACACCGAAATAAAAAATGGGAATATAAAAGATAATACTTATATTCTGTGCTACATTCAAAGTAAATAAAATATAAATATTAAAAAACAAGATTTAAATTACTGCATTCTACATCTGATAAAATAAATGAAAATGGCAAGCATTTCAGGGTGTATGGTGGTGAAACATTCTGACGCTGTACATGGCGACACATTTTGCAACTAATCACTAAGTGATTTTTGGCAAGGAAGAAAACACCAAGTTTTATCATCAGTTTGGGGAGCAGAGACTGTAATACTCAGTTTAGCCTTTAATTTTGAACTAATTCAAAAGTATTTACTGTAGCAAAATATGATATAATATCATGATATTTTTAATGTCAGTACAATATTTTAGATTATAAGCTATTAACTGTTCTGAACAATCATGACACAAGTTTTTGAAAACAAATCAATCATTTACCGTATCTGCGATCATCCATTTCATCATTCATCCCACCAAATCTTCTTGATTCAATGTCCATTTTATTGGGATTTCCACCATCATTATCTCGTCCTCTAAAGCTCATTGTAACTAAAATGTAAAATAAAAAATCCAAAATATAAAATTTTAAATATTGAAGGCATTTTAATGGATAGCTTATTTGGCCTAATAGCACAGATGCCATATAATCTAGGATGCCAAATTCTGAATTTGGTGATATTTTTGGCAGATTTTATTATGTATGTATGTAGTAAAGTGAAGCATCATTTGCCACAGCAACCACTGCCTGTAGCAAATGATGTGTCGGTGACAATGCCGTATTCTCCTTTACTGGGTTGATGGAGCTCCATGGGTTACAAATGTGTCCACGTTAATATGTGACATCCAAAGTCCTTCTGCTGGTGTGGCGTGGATGTGAAAAGGAAGGTGCCAGCTTAGGTGCGATCTTGTCACCTAACTGTGGTTTAAAATTACAATGCACTTGGTGTATGGGTGAATGTTCCAAACCCGTTAACCTAATGTCCAGGGCTCGCCTACACTGCTATGCATATAGGTATGTTGCAGTGGCGTGTGGTCCATATGTGCAGTTAGTGCACTTGCTTGACACTTGATACGCTTGCTTGTATTCCCGCAGAGCATGCCGTACTATGTGCGGTACCAGGTAGAGTGTTCAAAAGCAAATGAACACATATTGTTTTGATGTGTATGCACAATGCACTGACAGAAAATCATGCTTTATATGTATGGGCTACTAAAGAAGCACAGCATACTATAGTTCTGGGGCAAATGCAGCTATTTTATCAGCAGTTGGCATTCAGAATCATCCGAAGGTACAGTTTCTTAAGCGTTGTATTAGAGCGAAGACTTGCGTGATGAAACACTTTTGGTTTTTTAGTTGATTAAATCACCATACAATTTTGCAGAATATTAATGTTTATATTTATGTACTGTAAGATTTTGTTTTCATAGAAATATAAAAGTATTTCATTAATATGAAAGGAAATACTATGGTAAAATAATTTTGCTGATTATATTCATGGAAATAATTAGCTGAAAAACAATTTTGTTTTGTTAGACAAAAAAGAAACTAATTTTAACAGAACAGTTCAAATTTTACAATTCATTGTGTCTTACAGAAAGCATATAAATTATATCTGTAACACCTGGTTCCTGGTAAATTGTAAATTCCTGGTTTTGATTTTAAAAATTGTCAAGATGTTTTTTGCAGAATATATAATTTCCAAATGTTAAAAACAATATTTTTAATTTTGAATATGTATTAACCAGTGGATTAAATTATATTTATTACTTTAATAAATATAATTTATTACTTTAATAAATATAATTTAATCAACTAACCGTACAAGAAACAGTTCGTTCTATTGGGTCAATGTGTAGTGAAATCTTCTACATGTGGAATAGACATTTGGTTTGTTTGTACCAATGAGCATCCTGATGAGGCACTGCAGTGCCAATCGTCATGTGGTGCTAAGTTTGCTGAAAATATAAATTTTTTTGTGCAAGCCCAAAGTGTTGCTTTTTTTCTGCCGATATGACACAATACAACACAAGACATGTTTTTGCTTTAGTGCTAGCAGAAATCTCATTAGCTTAGCTGTTTTTATAGTGATAATGGGCAAATGCAGTTACTCATAAGTAAATATTTTATTTATTGTATTTTTCAAATTTATATTCATAATAAATAACCCATTTAAGAATGGAGAACTCATATGTCTCAATAAGTAAAAATTTATTGAAAAATCCATTTTCAAGATGAGACATTACTACAAAAAACGAAATAATTAAATTAAGTAGAATGATGCCAGATATTATTCTGTTGCAAAACATGAAGATTAAAGGACAACATGTGTGTACGACATTTTAAAAAATATATGGATGAAACATTTAAATGGTAAACTGGTTCTAGTGAATTGAATAAATTGTACTGTTGGCCATGTTTGATTTTTGTTGTAATTGAAAAAGGTTACAATATTTGAACAAAACAAGCCTACAGTGATATAAATTATCTTTATGAAGCTGCAAAGAAACATGAAGAAACACAATCTCATATAAATGCTATAATACTATTAAAAACATTTGGTATCGTCAGGAAAGATTTAATGTTAGATCAACAAAAGGCTTCATTGATTGTTCAACACAGTGAAAAAGTAACAAGAAATAGAAATATTCGCAAGAGATTAATAGATGCTGTTTGTTACTTAGCAAAACAAGAAGATGCATTTAGTGGATGATGCATTTCATGAGAATATAAATTCCCTTAACCAAGGAAATTATATAAAATTTAACTTATTTTAGAAATATTAAAGAAAAAATTAAAGGAATAAAAGAGCTTTAATTAGTAAATATGATGACCCTTTAGCAACCCATCTAAGAATGGTGACTGTATTTTCTGGAACCTCTAATAGAATACAAAATATTATTGCATAGGTAAAAAATACTTTTATTTCAGAAATTAGAAATGAGGTAAAAGAAACACCATTCATTGCTATTATGCTGGATGAAACATCTGACTTATCTCACAAATCGCAATTATTGGTTGTGCTGGATTTGTTAATAATTGTAGTGCATCAGTGGAAAGATTTTTGTTTTTTAAAGATATTAGTGGTGATGATTCTGCGGAAGTTTTATATAATGCTGTACCAAATCCGATTTTGAGTTGGGATGTGAGAACAAATTGATGGCTCAAACTTATGATGGGGCTTGAGTCATTGCAGAAGCGTTGAATGGGACACAGAAAAAAGTAAAAGACATTTTCCCAGAAGCTATATTTGTGCATTGTTACACATATATACTTAATTTAGTTCTAAAATTGTAAATTATTTTTTAGAAAAATTTCTGGCATAATCGCATTTTTTTCGAAGTCTACAAACAGAAATCATATGTTAAATGAAAATATTAAAAGAAAATTTCCACAATTAGCTACAACACGTTGGAATTATTCATCTCGTTTGGGAAATACCATTAAAAGCAACAGACAAGACCAATATGATTTATTCGAAAATATTATTGAGAATCCAGAAAGCTGAGATAAAGATAAAATTAATATTGAAGAGTTATCACATGTTCTTTAAAGAATTTAACTGGAATTTTCTCCCAAATAGTTTTGCCAAAGTGTTTATTTATACTGATGTCCTATTATATTTTACATAAAACTAACTTAGATATAGCATATTCTAGTAAAAAAGTAGAGGAAGTAAAAGGCGCAATTCAAAATATGCAAACTTCTGTTACATTTGATGAAATTTATAAAGAGACTATTTCTGTAGTGGGTCCTCCAAATTTATAAAAAAAATGACATCTGAATTTACAAAACTCAAGTGCAGACGAACATTTTAAAAGTTTATGGAACTAGTTCAGTATCCCCATATATTGGCGAACGCGGGGAATTTTTTTCGTCGCCAAGCTAACACGGAAAATTTCCCAAAGTTCCATAAAAAAAAAGGATTTTAGAAAATTAAAAAAGGGAAATAAATATAAATGATGGACTTGATACGAAGTTTAGCTGATATGCTAATTGGTACGTTTATTTTGATAGATAGTTTGTTGTCGCCAGTACCACATTTTCATCACATTAATTTTTCATTAAAAAAAAAAGGCATGCCAAAAATATTTTTTTTAAATATTTACACTTTAGAACATTTAAAAAAAAAAAAGAACGCAAAAAATATTATTTTAAACATTAATTACTTTATAAAATTAGAAAAAAGCATGCAAAAAATATTTTTCTAAATATATACACTTTATAAAAGTTAAAATAAGCATGCAAAAATTACTAAAAAAATTCTATTAACCATTCCGGGTTTTCCAACTGTTGGCCTAGAGCTTGAGAAATTAAAATACCCATCATTGGTTTCTTTAATTTTAGCTAAAATAATCTGCTGAAATTTCTCAACAACACTATGAGCATGAGACATTATGGAAATATAACAATAAATTAACAAAAATGTATTAGATAATAATAAATTATAATTAATAAGATAATAAATATACATAATAAATAAACCAAAAGAAAAGAAAAAATGTAAAAGAAATTGTAAAAAAGAAAAATTTACGATGATTGGATGCTGGCGACAATGAAGCACAACTGAGGGAAAATTCCCTAATTGCACCAATATCAAAGAAAAGACAAATGGCTTCCAATTCCAATAGAAACATGGAACAAAGAAAGTTCTAGAACAATGAAAGTTGAAGTAAAATTTAAATAGCTGTAAAATTTATGTAAAACACGAGAAAAACGAATAGTGGCAACAAAAGAAAAGAATAGTAACTAAAACAAAATTTGGCAACACTACAATGAAAACAAAAGCTGAAATCGGAACACTACGATGTAAACAAAGGGCGCCAGATTTGGCGAGAAATCATATATGGGGATACTGAACTTATACCAAGTTTATATTATGAAATAGTGAACACTATTTTATGTCGGTTAAATGTCCCCTTTAAAAAATGTGCCAGACTGGTTTACTGGTTCAGATTACGTAGGCATGACGTGCTTTTCGTTTTCCATGCACGTTTTGTATGAAACTATTACAGAATAATCTTGAAGCATTGAGGTTCGATATTCGATTTTTTGTGTTGCTAGCGAAAATATATAAGTATGGATGAGGATATATTTACTTTATGTTTTTGTGGTGTACGGACGGAGAAAAAATCATCAAGAAAACATAATAGAAGATTTTTTAGATGCGATAAAAATGGTATATTCGCCGAAGAGTAACGATTCAGAGAGCTATGAAGATTAGGTGAGTAATTTTTTTTTCATTACAATTTTAGTCATGTACTTAGAAACTAAAGTTTTTATGAAAATGAATGTTTCCACAAGTAAATGAATGTTTAAGTTGTATGTATTGCATTTTTATATTAGTGTTAGAATGTGCAGCGAACTTAAATTAGCTTTATTGCTCGGTTGCCACTGTAGTAGGTAGCGCTACACTGATGTTTTTTTTAAGGTGGGCGCCATTGTTTGATGTATTAAAAACTTTGTTTCTATTTATTAAAATTTTAAAACTCCTACAGTATTTAGTTATAATGAAATATTCAAACTTTTAATATTTGGAATCAAGAAAAACGTGTGATTTCAAAGCTGAAGTTAGAACGCGATTGTCATTGGTTGACGGCTATCACGCGTAGTGAGGTAATTTAGGTTGTCGACAGAGCTGTAGAGTGCTTGTCATGAAAATTTGAAATTTAAAAGAAATATCAAAATAAATTTATGGATGGATGGATAATTTGTTACAGAATGCTTATGCAAAACATTTCGATTTTGTAAAGCTAACCATTGAATTATGTGTTTCTTCATTGTAGTGAATCATACAACGAAATGAATTTATAAAAACTTACTCAGAATATAATACTGAAAGATTTGTCAGATGCCCTAAGCAAAGTAAATAATTTGGCACATTTAATTTGTACAGTTCCATTTTCAACTGCTTCAGTGGAGATCTTTTTCAGCATTGAAAAGAGTAAAAAATTATGCACACAATACAATGAGCCAGTATAGATTAAGCAATTTAATAACAATAGAAAAAGAAATGTTATACTTATCAGTCAAAACTAGAGTTACTATCACGTAATTGATGATTTTGTTAGTAATACGGATAGGCATATGGATTTCATGTACAAAAGAATAATAAAAAGTTAAAGAAGTGTTTAATGTACATTTTTATGGTTTTAATAATATTGTTGTTCTCTGCACCCGCTGCATGCAAACCTACCGCACACCACTGGTATGTGGTGACCTTATTTTATTATATAGTAGTGATGGAGACCTATAAGAAATATGCAGAAAATTCTATTTTGGTAACCAAAATGTTTACACTATAGCTCGCATCACAATACGTCATCTTAATAACATTTCTTCGCCAAAAAAACTCAAAATTTACCACATTGAATTATATAACATCTGTGCCATAATTTTTGTTAAGAAAATGTTAGGTACAAGTTCAGTATCCCCATATAAGATTTCTTGCCAAATCTGGCGACCTTTGTTTACTTCGTAGTTTTGCCGATTTCAGCTTTTGTTTTTATTTTAGTGTTGCCAAATTCAGTTTTAGTTATTTTTTTGGCTAAACTGAGTATTACGATCTTACCTCGTAAATCTCAGAAGGTCGCCATGGTGTGAGCGATAAGTCGCCAAATCGGTACAACGTGAGGATTATTTTTCAACGCCAAGTTTTTTCGCCATAAAATCACCAAAAGCGATTAGTCGCCAAATGTGTCGCTATGCACATCGTCCGAATATCCCAGAAACGCTAGCCATTTTTAGATTTGTATTTTTTTTTTTCGGCTGTAAAACGCTGTAATTTAAATCCTGTTTTTTTTCATATTTATATTTTATTTCACATCGGATGTAACGTGTAATATAAATATTATCTTTTATATACACATTTTTTTTATTTCGGGTCGGATATAGTGCCGGAATTTCAATCCTATCTATTTGTTTTATTTCGCTGTGTGGATATAGTGCCGAAATTTCAATAATGTCTTTTATATTCGTTTTGTATTTCGCTGAGAATATAGTGAAGGAATTTCTATCCTGTCTTTTATAATCGTTTTGTTTTTTGCTGTGGATATAGCGCCAGATTTTCAATCCCGTATTTTATATTCAATTTTGATTTTGCTGTGCGTGTAGAGCGCTGGATGAAAAATGTAGGTAAGAATTTTATTTTATTTTCTGCAGGCATGCAGAATTCCTAGAAGTATATGTATTTAAATTTCCAATAATAAACAAAACTATAAAATCTATGCTCTAAAATTATTCTAGATTTGTTTACTTTTATGTAGTAATAATTTGTAACATTCTGTGTTTAATAGCTGAAATTCTATTTTTTAATTTGTTTTTAACTAAATATTATTGAATGTATTTTTGCTACTTTATTTTAATCGTGAAATATTTTTAATCAATTCTTATTAAGATCACTGTTTTCTTACATGTGGTTAGGCTTAGCGATTCCAAATATGGGGGGAAAACCGGCATTTAGTTTTAGGGAAGGGAAGGGAAGGGCAAATTTCTAGTCGGGTGAAACTCCCGCCGTTTTTCTGCGCCAATTACAACTTGATTGGCACTTCTTTTTGGGTTGCCAATCAATTTCCAAAACACCCGTCTCAGGCCCTTGGCGAAAAAAGTTTCGCCAAGGTGAGACCGTAATACTCAGTTTTACCCTTTTTTTGTTGCCACTATTTAATTTTCTTGTGTTTAACATAAATTTTAAAGCTATTTAAATTTTACTTCAACTTTCATTGTTCTAGAACATACTATGTCCCACGTTTCTATTTGAATTGGAAGCCATTTGTCTTCGTTGTCACCAGCACCTAATCATCGTAAATTTTTCTTTTTTACAATTTCTTTTACATATTTTCTTTTTATTGGATTTATTTAATATATATATTTATTATTATCTTAATAATTTAATTTATTATCTACTTAATTTAATTTATTATTATCTTCTTAATTTAGCTTATTATTATGTTTTACATTTTTGTTGAAATCGTTTCGGGAATTAATTGGGATGAGTACCAAATTTCGCAGAAGGTGTAATTATTTTATTTAAATTCTGAATGTATTTTTTTATTGTATTAGTGTTTTATCTTTATTTACTTTAAAAGTGTATATATTTAAAAAAATATTTTTTGCAGCTTATCTTAAAATTTATAAAGTAATTTATATTTAAAATAATATTTTTTGCATGCCTTTTTTTTTTGCTTTTTAAAAAATGTTTATAAAGTGTAAATATTTAGAAAAATATTTTTTGCATGCCTTTTTTATAAAAAAAAAAAAAAAAAACTGAAATGTGACACTGGTGACAGCAAAAAAAAATGTCGAAATAAACATACCAATCGGCATATCGGCTAAACTGAGTATTACGGTCAACACCTCGCGTGCGAAGAATCTCGCCAATGTTAGAAGTCCATTGCGTGAAAAGTCGCCAGATCTATTCGCCAGATCAGTTTCACGAATTTCATGGTGTCTCCCCATAATGTCTTGGAGGATGCCATCCGTCACTTGTCACCCCAATTTCTTGGAAAAGCAGGATGTTATCCATCAATTGTCAACTCAAAAACCTGGGAAAAACTTGCTTGTTTTAGCCATTTTCATTTAGCAAGGCTGTGAATCAGTTACTTCGCTGTTTCTCCTGATAATAATCAATAGCGCTTTGAGATGCAGGCTATGAATTTGAAAAAATTATTTCTTTTGAGTGCAAAGGGTGAGAAAGAAGTGATTATGTGGTGTATGAATGTTGGTTTAATTTGAAAAATTATTTATGTTGTAAATGTGGTGAGGAAATGAAACTTGTTGATAGAATGGATGTGAGTGATAAGTGTGAATGGAGATGTAGTGTGAGAGGTAAGGATAAGCATGATGTGAAAAGAAGCGTACGAAAAAGGGTTCATGGTTTTCTCATGGGCGATTGCCTGTGAGTGTGTTGTTGCAAATGATGTATATGTGGGTGAAAGATTTTGCAAATAAAAATATATGTGATGAGTTGAAAGTATCTAGTCATGCGGTGGTTGATTGGAAGAGTTTTTGTCGTGAGGTGTGTGTTGAAGTGTGTCTGAAAGCGAATGAAATGGTGGGAGGACCTGGTGTGATTGTTGAAATAGATGAAAGTAAATTTGGAAAGAGAAAGTATAATAGAGGAAAGAAAGTTGATGGAAGGTGGGTGTTTGGAGGGATCGAAAGAGAATCTGGAAGGTGTTTTATGAAAGTGGTAGCGAGCAGGTGAAAGATGTATTGCTAGGAATTTTGAAAGAGAATGTTGTGCCTGGAAGTATAATAATATCAGATTGCTGGAAGGCTTCACGATTGTTTATCAGGCGAAAGGCTTCCAGCATATTAAAGTAAATCATAGTTTGCATTTCAAGGACCCGAATCAGGCGAGCACACGAATACAATAGAAGGACGTGGAGTGCTATAAAAAGAAGCCTTAAAGGAACTCGGCAGGTAGGAGATCAATTCGATTCCTATCTTGCTGAGTATATATGGCGTAAAAAGCACTCGTCCGATATTTCAAAGATTTCATTGAGGCAGTCCTAAATATCTACAAACCTTTGAATAAGGATCCACACAAAATGATGCCGAATTGGAAGAAACATGAAGGTAAGATTTAGGTCAATTATTTTTACGTAATGCTATTTAATTTATTTCAGATCTGTTTGTTTAATATATAAAATTTTTAATTTTAAAAGATTATTTTTGCATTAAGCGTTTTAATTTACTTCAGATCTGTTTGTTTAATATATAAAATTTTTAATTTTAAAGAATTATTTTGCATTAAGCGTTTTAATTTACTTCAGATCTGTTTGTTTAATTTGTAAAATTTTTAATTTTAAAGAATTATTTTTGCATTAAGCGTTTCAATTTACTTCAGATCTGTGTTTGTTTAATTTGTAAAATTTTTAATGATTTGTATCATTCTATTTAAAATCAGTGGATTTATCAATAATGTTTTCCCCTATATATATTTATTAATTTAGAATTTAAATTATTGTGTATAAAGTTAAGTAGTGAAATCGTAAAGTGTTAAGTTTTATGTAATATTGTTTGGTATCAATCTATTTAAAAGTCGTATACTATTTTATTGTAATGTTTAAGCTTAGTAATTTTAATTGAATGCTTGTAATGATTGTTATATATGTTTTCTCATTGTAGTAAACTTAATTTGGGAGGACCTCCCTCCGTTTATGCAAATATCCTCGTTTCGCGCGTTTTCATTAGCTTCACCTCCCGCCGTTTTTCTGTTGAGTATCTCCAATTGGTGCGTTCTTCAGGGTTGCCATTCACTAACGGCAACGACTACCTCACCCACTTGGCGAAAAATTTTTTCGCCAATTTCGCCAAAGTGTTGACCGTAATACTCAGTTTTACCGGCATATCAGCTAAACTTCGTATCAAGTATAAGTCCATCATTTATATTTATTACCCTTTTTTAATTTTCTGAAATGCTTAATTTTCGATCTAACTTCGGGAAATTTCCCATGTTAGCTTGGCGCGCTTACTTTGACGACGAAAAAAAATTCGCTGCGTTCGCCAATATATGGGGATACTGAACTAGTTCCAAATGTTTTCTATTTCAATGTACAAAAGAATCATAAATTTAATCTTTCTTACTTTGATTTCTTGTATTTGCTTCAATATAATTCATCCATAAAATATCTACCCATTATTTTATTAAATTATGGATAATAGTATATTCTCGTAAAATAATGTGCAATTTACAGAAATCTGATATATTTCATAAAATGCTGATTTTATAATATTAATGCGGAAAAAGGACATATATTACAATGAATGCAACTGATTTTGGTATTTTGCGAAAAAAAACGTAGTTAAATATATGCAAGAACATCATTTATTAAGACCTTGATGTGTAGTAATATTATGTGAAGTTTTTTATTTATTTAATAAATACAATCATAATATGAATAAGATAAAATTTGAGCAATTAACCAAACATATCCAAATATCAAAATAAGTAATTACATTGGAATAATGAAATATAACAAATATCGGTGACCAGATCTTATCACAAATAAATAATTAATGTGAATAAGAATTATAATTTCCTTTAATTTTTCCATGCATGGTAATGAAAGTCTCAGCGACATTGAGAAGTTTGATTATACAGAAAATTAAATAATATGATGAGAGAATTACAATTATCAAACTTAAATACTAAATCAATATTGAAATCTTACCGAATTATATAATATTTCTTAGATTTACTTAATTGACATATCATTAAGACCGGTATCCCAACAGAAATATTTTCCAGTCCAAACAACAAATGACCAATATGTTTAATGGCGGGCAACGATATCAATTCAACATAAATTGCTGATATCGATAATACATAGATAAACAGCTTGAGCCAAGTAGATGTTCTTTTATAAGTTTTTATTTTTTTCTTATAATTGACTTTTAATTATGAAAAAAAAAACTTATTGTTAATTAATTTTTTTGCAATCAGTAGCTTTTGTTTTTTAAAAATATTTCATAAATGTAAGAGCATGATTATTCAAGATGAATCGAGTATAATAAGACATGAAGTTTGCTTCAGAGATCAAATGAAAGAGCATTATTTGTGCATACTTTATTTTTGAAAAACATCCTTGAATTCAGAAATATGTCTTTGGGGAGAGCTTTTCCGGATAAAAAACTGAGCTACTATTCGGATAGTAATTTAAAAGAGCTATTTAAATTATAAAATAAAAAATCGAAACGTTAAAGAATTAGTAATTATTCTAGTTAAATGATAAGCAAAAATATAAAATTTTACGCATGAAATGGAGTTGGAAATTAACACACTTCTGATTTTTATTGCATAATACATGGTAAATAGTAGTAAGAATGTATTAATAAACGAATTTTTTGAACCCATATTTTACAAATTTGGGCACAGATGCCGTATAATCCAGGATGACAGGATTGGTGACATTTTAGCCGATTTTCTTGTTTATCTTGCAATTTGGTTTTTATTAGGTCATAAAGATTAAGATAGATAAGAATTACCTATAAACTTCAATATTGTAAGCTTTGTATTTACGTTATCGTGAGAATTCACAATATGTCATGTTAGAAACATTTCTTCGTCACCAAAAATTTTCAGAATTTAGCATCCTGGATTATACAGCATCTGTGCACAAATCTGCTTTATATAGTTAAATTATTTTATTCCAGCAATATTAATTAGAAATTTTTAATGTTGGTGTAAGCAAGGACAACATTAAAATCTTTCTTAAAGTCCATATTACATATGAGTGCCGATATTTCTGTGAGAGCAACTCCATAGATTTAGCATTACTTGACGTCACAACTCGAGGTACAGCAAATTTCACATTATCCAATGAATGCTTAAAATTTCTGTTAGTTTTGCTGTAAGAAAATAGCTGTTTACCAAGATGCAACAATAGATCGCTTTTCTGGCTACAATTTTTAAGGTTACCATATTTTACTTCGTGGAATTCAGATTTCATGATAAATTATCATTTGGGAATTTTGTTTGCACTCAAGTTCGTAAAATGCCAATTGTTCAAATCAACATTTAAAATCCTTTTTTTTGTCTGAATCAATTTCATTCTTAAACTTTGATATTATTTTTCTCATGTCATTTTCTTAAAAATGTTTTGCCTAAATATATCAATGTACGAAATTTTTTTTCTTTTTGTTAACTTCACAGAATTTATAAGAAAATAAAACAAATTCTTCAATATATTACTGTATTATTTTACTAAATTTATTATTTTCTTTTATCATAACTTTTTGATAATTTCATTATAATTTAATTATTATTTTCAAGGATATAAACATATCCTTGAGTTAACATTTTATAATTGACTGTGCCAGTTATTTAACATTTTTTACTTTCTTTAGCTATAGTCTGACATCGTCTTTCATCGTCTAACAGAATACAATTGTCTGAATGCACATTTTTTAAAAAAAAAAAAATAGACTTGGACTTCTTCAACTTTAGACCGTTTGTGGATAAGAAACATTAATGATGTAGAAACACTGCATATATAAGGCTTGAGTAGGGAAGATTTAAAAAAATACTATGAAAAGCCAAGTGTAAATGCAATTTTTATAGTTCATAAATATTTTTAAAAGTACAATCAGATATTTATGTCCAATGATTGAACAGCCAGTGTTTAATGAGATTTTAAATTTATGCATTTTAAATAAAGCAATTTTATTTTTATTTCTCAAAGCGACTAAAAAATTAAGTATACAATATGAATACGATTTAATGGAAATTCTATAACGTCAGTAACCTTCATTCTCCATGAAAATTGAAGAAAATGAAATAATGTTGAAATTTCGACTGCGCAGCTGTAAAAAAAATCTGAAATATCATTGGAAAATAAGTGGGAATTGAGAAAACTCGAGCTGTGACGTCACGTAATAATAAGATTATAGGAATTCTTTCCACTGAAACATCTGTAACTCTAATGTAATAGAGGCTTAAGATTCAAGAGACATTGTTTACTAATATTGAAATTATTAATTTAGAAATATAATAATTAATGAAATTTTTAAAAAATTTAAATCCTTTTCGCCGATTTAAACTATTTGTGAAATGAACATTTTGACATGCCTTTTCCCGTTTCGCTTTTTCTTCTGTACTATTATTCACGCATTAATGGCTTGGATCAATGGAAAAAGATTTCTCATGCTTTGGTCCTTATATAAGAAATTGTTTTATTAAAAACTGGGACAGTATTCTCTGACATGGAATAGCGAATTTCATCTTGTTTGCTGCCAGTCGAAGAATGTGATTTGAAGTCGTCGGATTTACAGCGGTGTCTCAATATGATGTGACATCATGGATATTTTAAACTAGTGAGAATGGTAATATAATTGCGTACTCATGATTTCTATTGCAAGGAAAGAAACAACCACTTTATGGTTAAAAGAGTTATTACTCGATATTGAGTGATGACCATCTACATTATTAAGATTTATATACTGTTAGGCTATCAGTACAGTATAGGAAGAACTTTAGTGATCAAATTGCTATGATTTTCTAGGCATACAGCAAATGCAACGTATTTATGCTTGAGTAAGGAACCACTGGACAATATTATAAAAGCGACTGGTAAGCTATCTGTCGATATAGTTCACTAGAGGCACACACATTTTGCGGTACTTACGTATTAGCGTCACCTCAGCTAATTTTGTTCCAAAATATAAGTAGAATTAGTGCGTGACATATAATTTGAACATTTTTTTCTACTTTTGAAAAATTGACTAATTCTGAAAAGAATTTTTTTTAACTTTCGGAAATTTTTTTTTTATTCAGCTTAAAAAGCCGCGGTGACGCTAATACGTAAGTACCCGTTTTGCATTGTAAAAATGTAGACTCCTGTTATTTGAATTGAAAGTAGGAAATTTTAAATATTAGAAATACTATGTGGCGACGGCTACGGTTTCCTATAACAACCAAAAGACAGAAAAATGCATGCACATACTTTAAAAATTATTACATACATGGAATACATTTTCATTTTATGTTTCATATTTTTTGTGTAAACGTAAGATATATATTTTGCAAACATGTAAATAAGTTATTTTTTATAATGGAGTGTTAAATGTAAGCAAGCTCTACCCATACAGTATCCCTAAAAATTGCTTCGGTCACCAAATACCGAAGAATTCGAAGAATTTGTTTTACGTGGTACAAGGTAAGCAAGAAAATTCTCTTTCCGCTTTTAATAACCCGAAAGAACATAACCTGCAGAAAGTGCAGCTTTTTGTTAATTTTTGAAGTAATTACTATAGGTATCCAACGCCTTCTGTCAACGTGTCTCCAGTTGTGCAATTCCCTTGCAGTAAGACTCACGGGATTTGAACGTCTGTTTCATGGGTGAAAGATTTTACACGATGATGATTGTTCAGGGAATGGAAAAGACGGTAATCTGATGGTGTAACGTCAGATGAGTAAGGAGGATGCCACTAATCTCTTAACCAACTAAATGTATTATATTTCTGGCCACCCATATGACATGCAACCTCTCGTTATCGGCGAAGAACAGTACACCTTTATGATTAACCAGTGCTGGATACTTGTGTTGCACACTTTCCAATTTCTGCGAGTATTGGTTCGCAGTGACTATTTAGCTCGTTGGTAGCAAATCATAGAGAAGCACTTGACGACTGGTACACCAGACACCAACTTTATCACAGAGGGACAAATTTCATATTGAATTTGTGTAACTAATGACTTGCTGTACGTTCATTCACAGCACTATCCCCAAACGTTTGACACATTCGGTGACTTGATGCAGAATACTGATTAGCTAGCTGGATGATTATTTTAAAGTTTACTAAATTCTCTATTTTCCCCTTGTCTTGAAGTCTTTTTTTATATATTCCATTCTCAGAATAAGATTGCATCTCAAAATAAGATTGCATCTTATTCCCATTTCATCCTTCCACTAAACAGACTGCCTAGAGCAGGACTTGCGGAAAACCAAATCTAGAGAGAAATGAGGAGAATGGATTAAAAACAGTTGGGGGTTGAAAACGGCAGAAGGAGTTCCAGTAAAATGCTAAGGTAAAAGTAGGAATCCCACACTGCTAAGAAAGACTGTGTTCATTATTGAAGCATGATATTCTGCTGGATCCTAGAGACTTCAACATCAGAAAATTGAAGAAATTAAATCATCCCATAATAATTGCTTACAGACTCGAGAATATGACATTTACGCCTATAATAAGCGAGTCCAGAACAAAAAATCTGGACATCTCATCAAAAGAGTCACATTCTCATTATGAATGAGAGTCGTTTCAGTGCCATAAATAATTTTTTACACACATCATTTGAATTCAAGTGAGGTCGGGACACAATTTCACCTCAATAACATCACGAAAAGAGATCATTGCGTTGATCCTAGATTTGTCGTCTGGAAAAGCATTATATTGAACAGTTGTACTGAGCTTTATGTTGTTGACAGAGGTACTGTAACCGGATATCATTATTGTAAGGAGGCGATCCTTTCCCATGCGTACATGGTGCCATTGGAGCAAACTTCGATTTTATAGATGATAAAGCATGGCTGCTGTTCCCTAGTTACTTTAAAGGAAAGATATCACTTTAATGGATTAACCAGCGTACTATCCCGATTTAAATATTATAATCGATTTATACCGATTTAATAATATATATCAGATTCTTTGGTGATATGCCTTTCTGCTCGATTACATCCTCAGACTGACACAAAACAACTGAAACATATCGTGATTGAGAAATGAGTACTCTTACCTCAATCTGTTTTACAATTTAATGCTGAGTATAATGAGATGGTGCGAAGCAACCATTGAAATAAGGGAAGCAAGAGCATGTCCCATGCTAATGAAAATCCGCTTGTTCTTTTTCTTAGAAAGACTATCACATGTAACAATAGTGTGAATTTAATAGCGCTTTTTTTGTGATTCCGAACTGTATGCACTATATTCATTATAATATCTCTCCTTTTTGAATCTCACATCTCTCCGATGATTTCTAATAATGGCAAAAATACACGTGTTTCTTACATTTTTCACACTATTGTATATAAGATACCGATAATACCATAGCTGATTCCTTACTAAAAATAAATGAACTACTAATATCCCAAAAAATTAATTACGAAGCTCCTCTTAAGAATTAAATAAAAAACTAAAAGACATTTATCATCCAAATTTATCCTTGAATTTCAAAATTACTTACGGTGGATCAATTTACATCTTATATTTTTAATATGATGCAAAACGATCATACACACCATCAGATTTTAGAAGAGGTTTTATACAATATTAATTATCATATTTATCCTAATATTATATAATCAATCAAATTGATATCTTCGAAATTTGTATGGTATCTATTAAAAAACGATTATAAACTAGACTAAATTTTAATTTAACTGCTAAAATTCTAAGATTTCATGTGAACAGTGCAGACCAACAATATTGTCCCATTAATCAAAATGTTAGTGAAATAATTGTGGGCATCATAAAAGAAAATTCGCTATTACTTAACTTACATTGTTCACTACTCATGCTGGCCAGTGGTTATACACCTAGCAGATGTCAGTACCGAAACTATTAAAGATACCTTGATGGAAAGTTAGTTCTAGCTTTCGATGTCTTGCTGTTATCATCTCTGATCAAGGAGCTCAGTTTAAAGCACAACTATTTTTGGATTTATCCAACCAGTAGAGCTTAAAATACAAATAACTGGGATTTATCGCTCAAAAGCCATTGGGCGATGACACTAAAGGCTGCTATTGTGTACCATGGGAATTAAAACAGTTCAAAATCACTGCTGATCATTTTGTGTTCGGATTACAAACCTAGCAGATTCATATCCAATTCGCACCTGCTGAACCTCTTCGTTGTGGAAAGATAAGATTACTGTTTCATTTTAAGTTACGTAGAATGTAATATAAGTATCATTCCATTCGTCTATCCTTTCTTGTTTACTTGGGAAGATTAATTTCTATATATTATCTCTGTATTTGCAACATCATAGAAATATAAGATAAATCATGAGTTTTTATAATTATGAATGCGTGTAACAATTCTCATCTACATAAAAAACTTTATTGAGTCTTTATTCTTTTACTATTGAAAATCGATTGATTATCACATTAAATGACATCAACCTACCTTTGTACAATGATGTCATTTATTGCCTTAATGGCATCTAGCAAATTTTTTTTATCAAAGAATGATAAAAAGGAGATCACTGGAGTCTAATGACAGGAGACCACTTTTCCGAGCTAAGGGTTCCGGGTTCGATCTGACCCATTACGTCTGAATTCTGTCAGCCCATCTGTAGGATACCATCTTCTGCGTCACATGAATACGAGCCACCACCTTCCTGGAAAGCGATTGCACAGCGGACTTTGAAATGGCTTTCGACTGCTGTTGGCAATAAGAAGTCAAAAAGTTGATAACACGTGTTTTAAATCTTTATAAATTAGGTGAACATCTCTAAATATATACACTGTAAAAAACTTTCAAATTAACAGAAAAAAAAAGAAATTTTCTTAAAAGAAATGCAATTGCTTTATTACAAAAAGAAGCTATTATTTTATGTAAACGAAATCAGTATTTTTTTGCAGAAAAAAACTTTATTTCTTATAAATAAAACTGTTATATAACTCTTTAAAAATTATTAATATGTATAAGAAAAATTAGTAATTTTTAGAGGAAAATACTGTTTAATTAGATAAAAATTATATTTGCTGTTAAAATTCTTTTAGTTAAGGCTACCATCTATAAAATACTATGCACTTATCGTAATAAAAAGTTGTAATTTTTCAAAGTTAGCATCAAAAGAACGTCGATTTAGCAAATTTAAACGGTCTGTAACGGTTATTTAAAGGAAATTCTTATATATTCTAAGATAGGAACTTTCATTTATTAAACAAGATTATAAAAATAAAGAAATATATTTTTAAAAAATTTAAGGCTACCATTTCTTTTTATATGAAAATCGAAGAAATTGACTTAACATTTTGTTTAAGAGTTTCCCGGTTAATGACGTATTTCAGTCTGTACACTCCCACAAAATTAAAAACGATTATTAATAGGAAAAACTGTTCTTCCATATAATAAATGAAGATCTTCCATCCAGTTGTAAAAAAATTCAAAAAGCATGTATTGAATATAGCACCCTTTTATTAAATTGTTGAATAACCATTTATTCTAATGATATTCATGTGAAGAGTCTTGCGTTAAGGCAGTATTTACTTGTGGTTAAAATGCACATTAAATAAAAATAAATAAAATACAATATATTTAATAAAATTTCAAACATAAAATTTAAAAATGTGTACAAAATAATATTATAATAACTATGGAAAAAGAAACATGCAAATTTTGATTTAATCAAGCCTTTTACAATAGCATTCAAAAGTCAACACTTATTTTAACTTGCTTCAGCGTTTTAAAAACTATAAAACATCTCCTCTCTCATTTCTGAAATAAAATTTGTATGTTTATCTGGATTTATTCCAAGGAAACATCTATAACAGAAATCCTTATTTCAGCTAGTGAATGATTGTTTTCATTTCAGATGCATTTAATAATTAGTTTTGCATGAATGTCATTTTAAATAAATCTGAACATTAAAAATGCTAGCAAAAGCTTGGTTGAATAGAAATTTAAATGTAACTTTTAAATTTATGTCATTTAAAAATCCGTAATTTAAATAGCATGTAGTCGAAGAAACGTTAAGAAAAAATGTTTTTGTATTCCTGTTGTTTTATAATATTAATTTTTCATTTTGGCAACCAAATGCAGATTTAGAGAAAATAGTTTTCTTTATTCTAAACAGTAACAAAAAATTATTTTAATAAAGTTACAAATTTTTATATTGTTATTAGAACATTTTTAGCATCACATATTCTAAAATTAACTTCTGACATGTAAACATAAAAATTTATTTCACTAACTAAAAGAAGGTTTTTAGAAATCATGGAATTAGTAAAATCATTAAAATCTTTTTTAAAATTAATTTTGAAAAATACTTTAAAAACCATAAAATTTTATTGAAAATAGATGTCTGATTAAAGAAAATTTTAAAAACAAATAATTTAACTTTTTCAAAAATATAATACAATTTTGAAAAAGTTAAAACATAACTTTTTAATTTTTTTTCATGAATAGTATCCTTATCATCAATATATATATATATATATATATATATATATATATATATATATATATATATATATATATATATATATATAAAGATATATATATACTTTAAATTAACATATGATTTTAATTTAATAATATATTTATACATAATTTAGGTATAACTGAAAAGTAATTGAGGAAATACAAGAAATTTCCAAAAGACCCACTTTTTTGAAAACTTTCTTGAATATTCCATGAAAAATAATTAATATTTCTGGAATACTAAAATTGAAACTAACGCAATACATGGGTTTGAAAATCATTGAGCATTAAATATAGAATAAAGTTATCACGTTTTAGTTCTTTCTTTTATTTCCGTCATTATCGATGTTTATATAAATATTTCCTTGGTTAGTTAATTAACTGTTAAGAAACTTGGTTATATAAATACGGTTTTAGACAATCAATGTATAATATAATAATAACATATATTCCCAAAGATTGACAGTTATGGTTATTTAATTTCTCGGAAGTCAGGGGTCAGGCTCTTCTATCGAGTGGGAATGCTTACAGGAGATGTGTAAATTTTAGATTCCCCGTAAATCTGATTCCTATACGAACACAATCATCAGATAGGTAAAAAAGTAATGTAAAAAATGTTAAAAGTCAATTCCTACTGAGGTGAACCAAGAATATTATTTTTTCCCTCTTATATAAACCTAAATTAAATAAATTAATTTTTTTATGAATCAATATTTAAGGAAACTGTATAATCAAATATCATTCATTCAAAAATCCAATCAGAAATCAAATGTCATCCACTTCAAGTTTAGAAAAAATGAATTTTAACTTGAGTGAATGAATAAAATGTATTTTATCAACATAAATGAAAATGTGTACAAGGTATATGCGGAGAGTGAATTAATAGTAAGAATAGCACGAAGCAAGTTTTTATCAAACTCTTTACTGCATCTCCTTTGTTGTAAATAAGCCGAATCTTCCCACAGCTCCGTTGCAGACGACACTAAATTGCTGTCAAGTAACGCAAGAATGTTCTTTTTTTCCATATGCTGTAATATAGATATATTTTTTGAAAAATTTGGGAAAGCTATGTATTATGGGATTTAAAAGGAATTTTTATACATAACATATATGATTTGGGGTTGAGCACCGGCATACTTCTCTGTAGCTTTAGATTTCCCCAGTTAGATGGTGAAGTACTTCATCTTTCAACGTGAGAGAACATTGGAAGACACCACGACATATTCAAAGTACCTCTATCGACTGTACTTCGGTTATAACGGAGTACAATTCATAATTTTTACACGCAAGGAATATTTTAAATTAGAAATACTTTATTTTATCACAATGAATTGTATTTAAAATCAAAATAATGTTCTCATTCGGAGAAACAAAGTTGGAATCACCAGTCTTTCCATTATCCGAATTTTAATGTAGCTGCTTTGTTCTTGTTATGCTAGACATGACACTGAAGGATCAGATGGGTGACAAGAACACCGTGATTCAACATCGAAATGCTGTTCATTCAGTAAAACAGTTCGGATCAATCTTTGGATTATGAGAGCTCAAGCATAATTGTTTTCTTCTATAGTGTTGGGAATGACGTAAGTAAACGCGGAAAATAAAATTTTCTCAAAAATTTAAACAAAAATGCTTATTGTCATTTTTTTGCAATTCATTTCACTGTGGAAGAAAGTACGATTGGATGCCGTGAATATATTATTTCTACTCGCAACATTTACGCATAAAGTTCAATAAACTAAACCCTTTATAATAATAAATATTATACGCATAAGATATTATAAAAGAATAATATTATAAAAATAGCTTGCATTTTTTTCTTGAAGCAAAAAGACTTCCGGAGCGGAATTTCACAAATCAATTCTGCAGTGGCCTGAGGCAACTTTACAGAGTACAAATCAACTTCCGACATGAAGTTTAATATTTAGTCAGCCTAATGACAGTTTCTCTCCGTTTCGATTATAAATTTAACCCCGAAAAAAATATTCGGTGGAGAAACAGAATAAGCAATTTATTAGAAGAAATGAGATGATGGAGGACAGGATTAAATCCGAACTAAACGTCATTTCACGAGCCTGTTTTTAATTCTTCACCATTTATTATTATTATCTCGTTCAATCTGTTAGCAGCATTTCCTTTATTTCTGACGGAAGACAAAAATCGTATTGAAAGAATGAGTGTCCTCGTTAAAATCACAGAAGTTCGAGTGACTTTGATAATTGCACTCGAAATCGGATGCCAGTTAGGCTTTGTGAAATGAAGCTCTGTCCTTCGGGCTCATTCGTTATGATTCCTAAAGGAGAAATCATGACAAAATCAATAAATTGTAAATCAAAGATAACGTAGTATTTATGCAACTGTATAAAAAAATTAGAAATACATATTTTCAAAATTTTTGTATTTGCATTCTCTTAATTTTGTTTTCATTTTTTTTAGCATAACATAAAATTTAAGATAAGCACTTTCCATGATAATTTTATCAACATGAAAGAAAAATCATAAGAGCAAAGTGTAATTTCGTTTATATATATATATATATATATATATATATATATATATATATATATATATATATATATATATATATATATATATATATATATATATATATATATATATATATATATATATATATATATATAAAGGTGCATAAATTAAAAACCAGGTTTAACTTCGTGAGACATTACTAATATTTCAGACAGTATTTCTCTCAGGAGGTTTAAAACAAAAAAATTCGCAAATCTCAGATAAGATAAATTTTGAGGACAATAGAATCAATTTTGAAAGAGATTTTGAGTGAGATAAATTTTGAGGATATTAGCAATATTTCAGACAGTATTTCTTTCAGGATGTTTAAAGTAAACAAATTCGTATATCTCAAGTGAGATCAATTTTGTGGATATTTGTAATATCAGACAGTATTTCTTTCAGGAAATTTAAAACAAACGTATTCTTATATATCAGTTTAGATCAATTTTGAGGTTATAAGTAATATTTCAGACAGTATTTCTCTCGGGAAATTTAAAAAAAACATATTCGCATATCTATGTGAGATCAATTTTAATGATATTATTAATTTTTCAGGCAGTATTTCTCGCAGGAAGTATAAAACAAACAAATTCACGTATTTTTGTAAGATCAATTTTGAGGGTATTAGTATTATTTTGACAGTATTTCTCTACAAAAATTTATACTAAGCGAATTCGTATACCTCAGGCAAGATCAATTATGAGGTTATTAGTAATATTTCAAACAATATTTCTCTCAGGAATTTTAAAATAAACAAATTAATATATCTCAGGGACCAGGTCTGTATATATCTCGGGTGAAATCAATTTCGAGGATATTAATAATTTATCAGTCAGTATTTTTCTCAGAATGTTTAAAACCGACAAATTCGAATATCTCAGGTGAGATCAATTTTGATGATATTACTAATATATAAGACAGTATTTCTCTCAAGAAATTTAAAATGAACAAATTTCTATATATCTCAGGATAGCTCAATTTTGAGGATATTGGTAGTATTTATGACAGTATTTCTCTCAGGAATTTTAAAATAAACATATTCGTATATGTAAGGTAAGATTAGTTTTGAGGATAATAGTAATATTTCAGACAGTATTTTTCTCAGAGTGGTCAAAATAAACAAATTCGTATATCTCAGGTGAGATCAATATTTAGGACATCAATAATATTTCAGGCAGTATTTTTCTCAGGGAGATTAAAACAAACAAATTCGCATATCGCAGGTGAGATCAATTTTGATGATGTTAGTATTATTTCAGACCATATTTCTCTTCAAAATTTTATACTAATCAAGCTTGTATGTGTCAATGAGATCAAGTTTGAGGATATTAGCAATATATCAGACAGTATTCCTCTCAGGAAATTTAAAATAAACAAATTTGTATATATCAGGTGACATCAATTTTGAGGATATTAATAATATTTCAGACAGAATTTCTCTACAGAAATTTAAAATAAACAAATTCGTTTATCTCCGACAATATCAGTTTTGAGGTTATGAGTAATATATCAGAGAGTATTTCTGACAGAAAGTTAAAAAATAAACAAATTCGTATACCTCAGTTTAGACCAATTTTCAGGTTATTAGTAATATTTCGGACAGTATTTCTCACGGGAAGTTTAAACTAAACAAGTTCGTACATCTCAGATAATATCAATTTTGAGGATATTAGTAATCTATAAGTTAATGTTTTTCTCAGAAATTTTAAAATAAACAAATTCGCATACCTGTGGTGAGATCAATTTTCAGGACATTAGTAATATTTCAGACAGTATTTCTCGCTGGAAGTTTAAACTAAACAAACTAGTACATCTCAGGTAATATCAGTTTTGAGGATATTAGTAATATTTCAGAGTATTTCTCTCAGGAAATTTAAAACAAACCAATGCGTACATCTCAGGTGAGATCAATTTTCAGGACATTAGTAATATTTCAGACAGTATTTCTCTCTGGAAGTTTAAACTAAACAAATTCGCACATCTCAGGTAATATCAGTTTTGAGGATATTAGTAATATTTCAGAGTATTTCTCTCAGGAAATTTAAAATAAACAAATGCGTACATCTCAGGTGAGATCAATTTTCAGGACATTAGTAATATTTCAGACAGTATTTCTCTCTGGAAGTTTAAACTAAACAAATTCGCACATCTCAGGTAATATCAGTTTTGAGGATATTAGTAATATTTCAGAGTATTTCTCTCAGGAAATTTAAAATAAACAAATGCGTACATCTCAGGTGAGATCAATTTTCAGGACATTAGTAATATTTCAGACAGTATTTCTCTCTGGAAGTTTAAACTAAACAAATTCGCACATCTCAGGTAATATCAGTTTGGGGGATGTTTAGTAATATTTCAGAGTATTTTTCTCAGGAAATTTAAAATAAACAAATGCGTACCTCTCAGGTGAGATCAATTTTCAGGATATTAGTAATATTTCAGACAGTATTTTTCTCTGGAAGTTTAAACTAAACAAATTCGCACATCTCAGGTAATACCAGTTTTGAGGATGTTAGTAATATTTTAGAGTATTTCTCTCAGGAAATTTAAAATAAACAAATGCGTACCTCTCAGGTGAGATCAATTTTCAGGACATTAGTAATATTTCAGACAGTATTTCTCTCTGGAAGTTTAAACTAAACAAATTCGCACATCTCAGGTAATATCAGTTTTGGGGATGTTTAGTAATATTTCAGAGTATTTCTCTCAGGAAATTTAAAATAAACAAATGCGTACCTCTCAGGTGAGATCAATTTTCAGGACATTAGTAATATTTCAGACAGTATTTCTCTCTGGAAGTTTAAACTAAACAAATTCGCACATCTCAGGTAATACCAGTTTTGAGGATGTTAGTAATATTTTAGAGTATTTCTCTCAGGAAATTTAAAATAAACAAATGCGTACATCTCAGGTGAGATCAATTTTCAGGATATTAGTAATATTTCAGACAGCATTTCTCTCCTGAATATTATAATAAGCAAATTCTTATATTTCAGGTGAGATCAATTTTGATGATATTAGTTATATTTCAGACGGTATTTCTCCCTGAAAATTTATAATAAACAAATTCGAATATCTCAGATGAGATCAATTTTGAGGACATTAGTAATATTTCAGACCATATTTCTCTCAGGAAGTTTGAACTAAACAAATTCATATATTTTAGAGGAAATCCATTTTGAGGATATTAGTTATATATCAGACAGTATTTCTCTATGAAATTTAAAATAAACAAATTTGCATATCTTAGGTTAGATAAATTTTGAGGATATTATTAATATTTCAGACAGTATTTCTCTCAAGAAGTTTATACTAAACAAATTTACATATCTAATTGAGATCAATTTTAAGGATATTAGTAATATTTCAGACAGTATTTCTCTCACGAAATTTACACAACAAATTGGCTTATCTCATGTGAGATCAATTTTGAAGACGTTAGTAATATTTCGTACCCTATTTCTCTCAGGAATTTAAAATAAAAAAATTCGTATATCTCAGGTGAGATCAATATTGAGGATATAATTAGTATTTCCGACAGTATTTATCTCATGAAATTTAAAAGAATACATTTTCGCATATCCATGTGAGATCAATTTTGATAATATTAGTGTTATTTTCGACAGAGTATTTCTCTCCGAAAGTTTATACTAAGCAAATTCGTATATCTCAGGTGAGATCAATATTTAAGATATTAGTAATATTTCACACAGTATTTCCCTCAGGAAGTATAAAAAAGAGAATTCGCATATCTCATTTGAGATCAATTTTAAGGTTATTAGTAATATTTCGGATAGTATTTCTCTGAAGAAATTTAAAATAAACCAATTCGTTTATCTGTTATGAGATAAATTTTGAGGATATTAGTGATATATCAGGCAGTATTTCTCTAAGGAAGTTTAAAATAAAGATATTAGTATGTTTCAGGTGGGATTAATTTTGAGGATATTAGCTATATTTCAGACAGTATTTCTCTCAGGAAATTTAAAAAAAACATATTCGCATATCTATGTGAGATCATTTTGGAGGATATTATTAATATTTCAGACAGTATTTCTCTAGGGAAATTTAAAATAAACAAAATTTTATATCTGTGGTGCTGTAAGACGACGCTTCCTACAATTTTTACAATTGCCGAATAGTAGCGTCTAAGCCATTAGTTCATTGGTTCTCCAATAGTTTTCAACAATGCCCTCATACTGAGAATAAACCACACAATTATTTAAATGTTCAGAAGTCATTGGTTGACCAGAGTCACACAAAACACAGTCCGGGGAATCCACCACTCCAATCCTATATAAATGGTACCGCAAGCAATCATGTCCAGTTATACCTCTAAAAAGGGCCATCGCAGTCTAATGAGCGGCACTGACCTATCTTTAGTTGATTTAGTTCAGTATAGCATTATTAGTAATCCTATGGAAGAGTTTCTCTCATGAGAGACCTCTCCTTTTCCTCTATTTTTTGAAGGTTTACGCCCTAATGGATCTGATATAGCTCCGCTATATCATATGGGATTAGTAACAATAACAACAACATTATTAAAATATCTTAAGATGCAAACTGTTTTAAGAGACCCCATCTCCTTAAACTTCACTATGTTTAATGCCTCTTCAATGGTAAGGTGGATTAATTTGATGAAAATATATCAGTGCGAATAAAGATCTCACCCCACGATTTTAATTTAAATTTCAGAGAGTTATTTTGATACTTCCAGCAGCTTCGCAGCCATGGTCTCCAATGATCCAAGAATAATATTCTCTAAATAGAATTTATCAAGAGATAACAAAGATTTTGAAATAACCCAATTTTATTTACGATTTCTTACAGTAAGTTTTTGGCACTTTTTATGGGATAGATTTTTATTTGGAAACTATAATTTGTTCAAAAGTTCATTTCTTTGATATCTAAGTTTATGATACTTAAATAAGATATTGCTCATATCATGGACTTTGTATGAACTGTAAAATGAAGAACTGGTCAGATTAAATTTATATACACTTGATCGCGTAACTGTCATCCGAGTTACATAAATCTAGTGAAAATAACATTTTCTTTTCTTGATTTTAAGTCTATCACAAAAATTTTCCTCTTTTTCTTTAAATCACCAATACTTTCATAGCATTTACTTAAGCTATATTTTAGTTTAAAGGAAAGTTGTAATTTTTTTTACAGAAGGCTGTTCAGTATTCTAATGAGATCTATGGTCAGGCCACATCGAAATCGATTTTGCAAGTTTGTCAGCAGATTCATTATTTTATGAGTTGTAATCCAGAGGATTTTTGTAGAAGGGAAAGTGTTAACATCTTGAACCAGTTTATATTATACTTGTAAAACTACTTTAATTGATTCGATGATAGGTTTAAAGAGGGCTGAGGACAGACTTACTATAAGAAAGTTATCAGACAATTAAATTATCAATAATCTTACACATTGATTGAGCTTGAAGACAGAATTTATATTGTTGATTCTAATATGAATGTAAGTAGATACAACACAAAGAGTAGAGATTGAATGAAATACTAATTTTCTTCAGTGGGTTTTAAAGCAATTGACAAGGAAGGATGTTAAGAAGGTTGAAGATAGATCTTCTATTCGGTAATTGAATATAGAGAGGATAAAGTTTATAAATAATATTCAGAATAAGAGTCTGCAAAATGTTTGGACTTCACAATTTAATATTAAACAATCGAATTTTGTTTGATATGGCAACTTTTTCTACTATTTTTCTTTAGACAAGGTTAGGATTTCATTTAGAATAAATTCAAAGCAATTTTATAGGCTGTAATACGACAGAACTTCAGACGAAAGAGATTTATTGAGAGTAGATAAAATAATAGCACTGTATACTAGAAAGGACTGAACATTGAAGAGGGTAATTAGCTGGAGTGGGTGACGACATCAAGCACCCTATTTTTTGCTCGCATGCATTTTTAGAACATTGATCCTTTAAAAAATTTTATTTTATAGATTGGGACTTTAAGATTTTTAATTTGATCCGTGTTAGTTCCTACAAAGGTAATTTTATTGTTCCATTGGAGGATTTTAAAGTTTCTATTTATATTGACTTTGCATTTAGAGTTTAACAGAAGCGTACTTACTATGGCAAATATCTGATAGGAATACTAATGCTCAAAATCAGGGGTCGGCAACCTGTTTGTCCTTAAGGGCGCAATACTAAATTTGAAAATCACCGAGGGTGCATATTTTACAGATCAAGAGGTATAAATAGGCATTAAAAAAACAGATTTTTTATAACTTTATTTTGTTGGTGTCGCACATAATGATACATATAATTCAGTATAAAACTTGGGTGTCCATATTTTCAGCTAATTTCTTATGATTGGGATATATTTAGAGTACCCAGTCCTTAAACAATTATCTAAGTGTGAGTCATTAAGCTTTGTTCGGTATTTTGATTTCAAATATTTCATATTTGAGAACAAAGACTGGCAGTTGTATGTTTGTATGTTATTGCACAATATGAATACATTTTTAGCTCACATTTCCTTAAAATAGGAAACTTATCTTCATCGACTAAGTTCCAAAACATTTTATCAATACTATGCGCTTTTAAAACAATATCACTTTGCAAGTTTACAATTTCTAATTCTTGGTCTTCAATATTATGAAGCTCGAAATACACTGAAACTATTTCAAGGATGGCAAATATCCGATAGGATAAATATCTTCAGTAACATTGAATGGATTCATGAAAAATCTTAGAACGGGTTCTAATGCTGCAAAATCTTTAAATCTAGAAGAAAACTCTTCTATTAGCTTATCTATAATTTCTAAATATGATGTTGCAGTAAAATTTTCATTATTCAAATTGAAACTCTCAACAATATCTTTTATATTTGGAAAATGTGATAATGATTTTTTCAATAGATGGGATTTCAACAACACTAACTTGCATTTGAATGTATTTACTGCCCTAATCATGTCAGCGATATGCTGCTTTTTCCCTTGTATTTTTAAATTTAATTCATTCAACTTTGCGCTATATCTGTCAGAAATTCGTGGTCGATTGAACAATCCTTATTTTCTAATTGCTCGTAAAATTCGCCTCTTGATGCAATAAATTCCTTTATTCATGGCCAAAGCATGATAAACCGCTCAAATATTTTACCCCTGCTCAGCCACTTCACTTCAGTGTGTAAAAAAAGATTTATGAACTGAATCTCAAAAGAAGATTTGTGAACTCATCTTCTAAAAGTAATTTAAAAAATCTGTGTTGCATAGCTCCCGATCTTATGGAATTAATAATTTTTGTTACAATCGTAAATACGTGATGAAAACCGATTGTTTTTGCGCATAACATTTCTTGATGTATGAGGCATTGATATAAGAAATAAATTTCGGAAATAAGGAATTCTATCTACGTAAGACAATAAATCCTTTTTTCTTACCCGTCATCGCTGGTGCCTCGTCTGTTGTAATTGACAATAACTTTTGTACAGGTAATTTTACATCTGTTATATACTTTTTAAAAGTAGAAAAGATATCTTCTCCTCTGGTGCTTTCCTTTAATGGCAGAAAACACCATCTTCACGTAAATTGCTAATTGTGATATAAATATTTCACGTCTGTCGATTCATCCATCTGTAGCGAAAAGAAAATACAATTTTCCATATCATTTGCTAATTCTGACTCCAAATTCTCCACCATTACTTCAATTCTCCACGCGTTTGGCTTGGGATAGACCGCCAGCGTTCCACTGCAACAAACGAAGAGTAGAAGCAGGAGGCATAATGCCAGTTGTAGATCTTTTAGCCACAAAATGTTACCAGGTGCACCACCAGGAGGTAGATCTACATCGCATGCAGGACAAAAGAACTCTTAAGTCCAGAGCTCATGAAGAGCTTACTAACCGCATGGCTCTTAAATCTTAGAAGAATGCATTCCTAAATCTGCGCAATAGCCCAAGACATAGAGCGGTGGCTGAATTCCGTCTAGCCACCGGACGCGATTGTCTGCGGAAACATCTAAATAAATCTATTTAGATTACTTCGCAGACAATGGTATCGTTCCTTCTCCGGTCTGCACTCTTTGCAACATTTGGTGAGGTCATGGACGCAGCGCATCTTCCTCGCTGTCCTGCACTTCGTAAGACGTCTCTAACTGAGCGCTATTGGGAAGCTAGAGACATATTAGACTAATAGACTCTGTTGCAGTATCTTTCTGTGTTATATTGTTCTATCCTTTTTATTTATTTTGCTGTAACTGTCTATAATCTGCCATTGAAAATAAAAATAAATAAAATAAAAAAAAAACTCTTCTAGTAACAGTTAGTGCTGATAAAGAAATAATATTTTTTTCTTCTAATATCAGAGTTCATTAGATAGTCACTGTCAAAATTGGTATGAACAGTTTTGACATGTCGTTCAGTATTACTTTTCTTGGGAATCGCAACACTATTATTACACAACAAACAAATACACTCCCCTTTGTAATCAACGAAACAATATAGATGTTCCCATTCATCGTTAAAATAATATGCTCTTTTTCTTTTACATATATCCATGAAGGGTTTTGAAAGAAAAAAATTATTTCGGATTACTTGGTAATTTTAAATGCACAGTCTAAGCGTGGTCTATTCGAAATACGATTGCAGACTAATAAAAAATCCGTGCAATTTATTAGATACGCTCAAGGTTAGCAAACTGCTAACCTATGCACAATCCTAAACTTAACTGACTACTAGCTGTGAATCGCCATTTGACAAGAGTGAGTAAATCACTCTGGCTATCATACATTTATGTAGTGGTCCCGCTGAAAAATGTAAACAAACACCAGAAACGTAAACAAACGGCAAAAAAGTTATACAACGCGGATGGATACAAGAGATACAAGACACGCGGCATAGGAATAAACTTTCTTACCAGACCTGTGTGATTAGGCAGAGACGCTACTCAGGCAGTGTGATATCAGCTGTGGAACTGAGCGCTAGCAGCGAAATGCTCGCTGCTGCATTTGTAAACATTCATCGAAACTTATTTAATTCATCGAACATTAATTTTATAATTTCCTTTTAATGCGATAATATGTCTCACTTAAACTAATTGTACTTAATAATTATTACTAATTAAATAGTTATGTTTGGATTCAACTTTAATTGTTTTTTTATTCATTGACAAATCTATAATTTACATAAGTCCAACGAGGGCGCAATAAAAATCAATCGGCGCCCGCAGGCGCTGCGTTGCCAACCCTTGCTCTATATTGTAAATAGCATCGAAAAGTTGTGTTATCAACGTTTTCATGGATTCCATATATAGAAATATGATCAGCGTATACTAATATTTTAATCCTGTTAGTGATAATTTCAAAGAAATCAGGCTTAAAAATAAGAAAAAATAATAATATAGGAAACAATACTAAGTCTGAGCGACTCTCCCTTCTTTTAAGGAAACTTGAAGAAGATAAGCAGTTTCACTATTTGTTTCATATAAATTAAAATAAAAGAGATCAGTTAAAATAAATCATTACCACAGAAATCTCAACATTCAAAAATTTTATTTATTTTTTGTACACTGTACAATTTAAACATACTTTTAAGTTTCTGATGTAACAACATTCTAAAAATAAACTGGTTGCTATTAATCTAAAACAGAAAAATACTTATCCGTTACAGAAATCATTTTCAACAGAAAGTTGAACTGTTTCATGTAATATTATAAGCATTGAACATTATAAATGTCTTAGAATTTTGTTATTATTTTAGTTTAATTATATTTAGTATAAATTGTTTCTTTTGGTAATGATATGAATATTTGCTAAAGTCGCGACACCAGTTGACTTTAAAGGATCTATCTTGAAGGAAGTTGTGTATTCATCTTGCAATATTGATACTGATGCTCATATTTTTAAACATTTTAGAATTAATACATCAATATAAATATAATCATAAGTCGACTGAATAACTACTGAAATACCAATGACATGTTTTTTTTCCTCTTTTTGCTACACTGCATGACAAGAAGAAATCCACAAGACGAATCTGAAGAGAAGTTTGCATCCACAAAAAGGTTGAAATCACAAGTGACTCAAATTTTTTTATGCATTATAAAGTAGAATGTAATTTTTTGACACAGAATTGCTTCAAATTTTTATATGTTAAGGATATTAGATGATATTATGTAACGTCGTGTTTCAATTTTTTGGTTTTCAAATAGGCAAACAAAAGGCAGTTTTTCAGCTAAGGGGAATTTTTTCATAAAAAAATAGTGTGAACAGTTTTACACGGGAATTTTGAGAGCTACATTTAAATATTTTTGCTGGGAAACCATCTGGTCCTAGGGTGGAATATTTTGTAAACTTGATTGCATATTCCAGTTCAACTAAGGTGATTGTTTTATCAAGTTCTAAGTTTCCTGGACTAAAATGATCTAAAGTTATTGGAGGATAAAGACAAATATTAAATCTTGACGCAAAAGCGTTGCTTCTATCCTGGAAGTTCCATATTTCTTGCTCATTCAGAGCCATTGTATTATGGGAAGTTTGATGATAAACGACCTTCATGAATCAAATCAAAAATTTTAAACTGGAGAAATGGTCTTACCGAACCTTGCAAATATTGTCCGAAAAGCGTCCTTAGGAACTCGTATTGCTTGCCTTAATTTAGCTAAAAAATTTTTAGAAAGGACCAAATATATATTGTTCAACTTCCTTTTGGCCTTCTAGACGTAGTATTTTTTTCAAAAATAAAAGTATATTGCAATAATTATTCCATCAGGGGGATTGTAGTGAATTTTTTGTAGCATTTTTTTTGCAGCATTCTAGCATTGTTTTTTGTAGCATTCTAGCATTTTTTTTAAGCATAACTACAGAGGATGTTCCCTCATTTTTGTAACGATTTTGCAAAGATATGTAATTAAATAAGAATAAGTGTCTTCTTTATTAATATGTTCAATCTGATAGCCCTTTCTCTGAACTATCCTATTATTTTTTTATTCAAAAGATAAAAGTCATTTAAAACACCGGGGCTGATATTGTTCCACTTCCCCATCGTAATCTTCCTGAGTTTGTCCAATGTCTTAAAGTCTTGTTTTAAAAATTCAAATGCAAAGTTCAACCTAAAGAGGAAACTTCAGGGGAAATGCATTTAAAGAATTTAAAGAGAGTAACTTCAATTCCGGATTCATTTTTTCAAAAAATAGATCTGTAGATTTAGAGGTATAGCTCAGATACTTATCTTGATGGGATTTAATGCAGTGAAAATTGCTCGGAATAAAAGTTTCATCGTTGAAAAACAGGTGATAAAACATACTTCTTTTAGTAATTCGATTTATTTTTTTTAATATTTTTTAAAGTTTCCCGTTATAAGAGAGTCCAGTAAAAACAATGTAACCTTTAGAAAACCTTTTTTTTCCCTTGTTTATTCTAAGCAAACTTGTTAAGTCTATATTTTCTCTTTTCCGATAGTAAATAATTTTTTTGTATCTGTCTGTTAGATATATAGAAACTTCATCAATTTTAATTACATATTCCCATTTTTTCCCCCATCAAATAATTTTTGTACAACAATCTGGTGTAAGGCGATGAACATCATGCATTTTTGCGTTGATAAAATCTGATTTTATAATTTTGCTAACAGTTCTAGCAGAGATATTTAAAGATTTGGAACTAGTTCTTTGGGTAGTAGGAATTTCCCTTAAAACAAGATGAGCGACTTTAAATTTAAGAAGAAGTGTACGTGTCTTTGTTGGGTATACATTATTTGCCATTTTTCCAATCAAATGTAAACTTTGACGTTTATTTCCCATTCATATTAATTATTCAACTTATTTTACGTGTAAGAATATTATAAAACCGTAATTTTTCACATCTTTTTGCAATAACTGAATAAGACTATTTTTCTTCAGAAAAATATAGCCTTCGATTTTTTGCTATGTTTTAATGCAAAGAACACTTTTAAATGCAGCAGAGGATAAATAACAACTTATTGTCAATTACATTCTATTTTTAAATCAATAATTAATTTCATGGCTATAGTTGAAATAATTAGAAAAATATGTGAACCACCTGTATTTTCACATAAGTGCATCTTCTTAGTTAAAAATACTTTGAACTTGATCATAAAAACAGATATCAGTTAAGAATGACTTGATTTTTTTCAAACCATTTTTTAGTACAGACGCAACGAGGAGATTGAGGTTTCATAAGCAATTCTTAACACATTGGAAAATAATCCACTGAAAAAAATTTTTCTAAGACTTAAATGGGGAAACATGAGATAAGATGCCCTTAGAAAATACGATCTATCTACGAAAAGAATTTTCTGGACGAAACATGGGTTAGTTGGGTAATTTAAGATACACAAATTACAATTAAAAAAAAAACAATTTGCCAGTGCTTGAACCATTTCGATGCTTTTTGGTGCATAGATGTATAAGATAAGGAAAAATTATGAATTATTTTTGAGAACATAACTTTAGCATTTAATGGATCAAGAAAAAAAAATGTTTTTTGAAATATATTCTGTTAAAACTGTTTTGAAGACCCATTCGATGCAAAATATTCTTTTCTGTGGGAAAGAAAAGCTTGATGGGACTTCAAAAACCTTTCTTGATTAATTAAAATGTCAGAAAATTCCTCAAAAATAAAAGGAGATTTTTTTTTTCATATATTCCTTGTTTCATTTCTTCAATATATACCTAAATAAATATAATTACAGACTTCTGCTCTATGCTCCTCTTAAGACTAAAGGGGAAAATGCGTGTCCATAGAGTAATTTTAACTACAAAGTATTGGAATTTTAAGAAAATTTTTTAATATCAGTGCCATATATCGCCGAGCGCCTCCCAACACCACAGGAGAAAACGGTCGTCAGCTATATTTACTGAAGTGAGAGCTCCACAATGCAATTTAGATAAACTATTTAAATTCATTTTGCATTTGAAGTAATTTCCAAAATTACGCTTTTCCTATCACGACCCATTTCAGAAACTTCTGTTTTGAATTAATCTTTAATTTTTCCTAAATTTTTTCCCCTAATGCTCAGTGGCACTTGTGGTGAATCCTAGAGTTTTGTGCCATCGTCGCAACGAAATTCTTGCAACCATTGTAAGAAACATCAGTAGTGAGGAGTATGCTATGACCTTTGTATACGAGTGGAAAGTCTGTAAAAGAAAAAATAATTAATAGAATTGTTTGATGGAGATAAATATCGTGTTGGAGATGTTTATTTTACGATCATAATCTCCTCACATTTAGGATATACTACAAGGAGTGAATGTGATGGCGTCTTGTACATACATAGAAAGCGGTATAAGCAAGCCCCTGACTGTACCTTTAGGTTTACGAGTTATGAGTACTCGCCAATCACTAAGTGCCTCGTAATTTTAAACCACTGTCAGGTGATAAGGTCATACCTGATCTGGCACCCTCCTCTCTACATCCTCACAACGCCAACGGAAGGACTTTGGACGTTACAGATTAACTTGGACACGTTCCCAAGCCACGGAGCTCCAGCAACCCGGTGAGTTATAGTATGACATGGTCACCCTCCCAATCGCTACGCGGCAAATGATGTTTCACTACTATCAGATAAGGGAAGTAAACTTTTCTCCGAGAGAACTAGTCCTCTGAAGCAGTCGGTTAATCCGAACAATCCATTCTGAATAGTTCTGACTAACGGCTATTGAATTCATTCTTGCCACCCCCAATAGTTCTAAATACCGTGCAGGTGTATTGAAATCAAATTTTTTCCGCCATTTTTTGTTTCATTTGCCCGTCAGCATCGGTGAGTAGCATTTGTGTAAATAATGTGAATTTCTTTATATTTCAAGATACATCTCTTTTGTTAATTTTTTGATAATATATGTGATGTTAATTATTGAGTTATAAAATATGTATTTTTCATAACTTTTTTTTAATTAAAAATCATTTTTTACACGACAGAACAAAGATTATTTCAAAGATATACAAGTTTGGGATCACCGTATGCGTTAACTTAAAATTTATTTGTATGTATCTAACCATTGTATGCATAACGCTCTATAATATTATAATTCAATGCTTATTTTAGATTCCTATTTTGAGTCTCAAATTGACATCAGTTTTGTTATTTATTCAGTGTTCATGTGTGTGATTTTTATAATTATAAGATATTTTACTTTTAAAATAATTTTCTATGTGTTTCATTGTTTTCATTAAAAAGTTTTATGCTGTACATGATTGATATGTGCTCATGAAAATCATATTAAAGAAGATTATACTGTTTTGGGTTTATATGTTTGTTATAAATGTATTTGTATGTAATCATGGAATTGAATATGCTTAATCATTTTAATTCAATGTGTTTTTCCTGTATCTTTATATCGAAAATTGACATCGGTTTTATCATATGTTGTATGATTTTAATTATTCATTCATAAAATAATACATTTTTGGAAATAGTTAATTTTCTATATATGTCTAATTTATTTTTATTAAAACAGCACTTCCCCCACATAAAAAACATGGAAAAAATAGTGATGTGATGGTGTAAAATCAGGTAAGTAAGGAGGATAGCATAAACATTGTTTATCCATTTGCTGTGTGGTATTCCTGGCTACCAGCGCCACATGCGACCTCACAGTTTTGCCCAAAAACTGTACACTTTTTGGGTTAACCAGGGCTGGTCCTTTTGTTATAAAGCTTGTTGTAGATTTTCGAACAACTGCAAGTACAGGTAATTCGAACAGGTCAGCTGTGACCGTTTGTCCCTTTGGTAGCAGTTCATAGTGAACTGTTTGAATGGCTAATCCACCTGACACCACTGTCATCATGATATGTCTCCCGACCTGAATTTGTGAAACAACGTTACAGTATTTTCATTCATTCACTATCTTCCAACACCTAACATTTTCACTGACTTCATGCAGCAACTGATAACCGACTTTGAAGTTGTAAAACAAACATTACCAAACGAGCTCTTACTCAGATTTACTGAAATGTTACCTTTGGTGCCAAATTTGTCCAAAATATTTCTGGCCACCGGGAAGTCTTTTATAATCCTTTTGATCAAAATCTGCAGCTACCACATTTAATTTTAGTTCAGCCATTTTATGTTGTGCGTTTCCTCATTAGCATTCTCTTTGAAATATTTTTGTGATTACTGCTGCATGGAGAATGTTTGAGGTGAGTACAAGAATGTTTGGAAAGAATGTGTGTGGTGCAAGAAAAATAAGTATATGTGGTATGATGAGAATTTATATTTAAGGTATTTGTATGGATTGGATGCAACGAAGGAGACTTTGGAGTTTGGTATGAAAGCTGGTTTGATTGTTGATAGATGTGAGTATTGTAAGTGTGATAAGGATATGAAATTGGTTAAAAGGAACGATGTAAGTGATGAATATGAATACAGGTGTAAATCTAAAATGAAAGGACATTAAAAGTAGTGTGAGATAGTGTTCATTTTTTAATTGAGCAGATTGACAATGAATGAAATTTTAGTTTAGGTTTATATGCGGGTGAGTGAGAGTAAGACTGACTTTAATATGAAAGAGAGTAAATGTTCTTCAAGACACGACTTCATTTTCAGTCTTTTCGCCGTAAGGTTTGTATGGAAGAAATAATTAAAAGCAGTATTAAATTTGGTCGAGAGAGTGTGATTGTTGAGAGTAAATTTGGGGTAAACGTAAATCTAATCGGGTTAAATGTGTAGAAGGTAAATGATTTATGAAAGTTATTGATGATAGAATCTCTGATACTATGTTGAGTATGATTAAGAGAGTTCATTCTGAGTTCGCCAGTAACTTCAGACTGCTGGAAGAGCTGCGATTGCCTTTTTGATGAAGCCTTTGTAATCTGAAGGTAAATCATAGTCTGAAATTTAAGGACCCGGACAGGTGCCTACACTAATACAAGTGAAGGAACGTGGGGAACAATAAAGCATGATATGGCAGTGTCAAAAGCTAAAAATGGACTAGATTACTATTTACTTTCTAGCTGAATGTGTGTGGTGCAAGAAAAATAAGTATATGTGCAACAAATTATGGCTTTCTCTCTCATCGATTTAATATTGCTTATATATCCTCCACAAATAGCTGATGCGGAACTGGCAGAGAAGTAGAACACGAGGTGACAACGGTAAACAAATAAATTAAATGGGCATAGAATGAATTTCACATGAATATTTGCCGATGTGAATTCATAATTATAAATTAAGTCAATTAATTTTATGTTAATATATCAACTATACAATTTTACAATTGGTGTTTTAAATCTATACATCTGCATATTTTGTTAATTTTGTAAAATTACATCCGTAAAATTAACTGAGCATATTGTTAGATACCAATAATGTATCAAATATTTGTTAAAGTAATCTTCAAGATTACATACGATTTCAGTGATTTTGCCGCAGCCAAATTTTGGCAACATTTAAAAAAAATTCCAAAGTGTGACTGTGCAATTAATTTGTACTGCTCTTATAACAACTAATATTCCTACTCTTTGTAAAAAACGATGGAGCTGTACAGGTTTGGCGCGATTTTTTATTTTCGCGCTAAGCGCTCCACAGCTCTATTGCCGACCTAAATTGTGTCACTATGCGCAATATTTCGCTACCAATGCTGATCGCGTTTGAAATCATCCGCTTTTTAAAATTCTAATAACTAGAAGCAAATATTTATTGAAACTCGAATTTTAGTATACCGTGCAATTGCGCTCATCTTAAAAAAACTTCAGTGTAGCGCTTCCTTGTATAGTGACCACCAGCAATAAAGCTAAATTTCTAATATTAGTATGCATTTTAAAAAAACTAGAGTTTCTAATAATCGCTCTGAATGAAATTTTAATGAAAAATAAAATAACTCACCCGGCCGAGAATAGAACGTTTTTAAGAGCTTCAAAGAAATCTCCTATATTTTATTTATGCTTTCTCTGCCATACATACTCTGCGATGTATGAATCTAACTGACCCTGCACTTGATAAACACCCCATACAGATCTTTTATTAGCCGACCAAATAAAAATTCGAAATAATATAACTTTAAAAAAATTCAAACAATATAGTTTTTAAAATTTCGAAACATTATTTTAAAAATTATAAACAATGCATCTTCCAAAAATTTGAGATTGTATAACTTTAAAAAAATTTGAAGTCCAATAATGGGAACATTAGCATAGCATATTCTTAAATTGTAAACAAATGAAATTACTCATTAAGGGCAAGGGTTGCATACAAAACGAATTTTGCACGTGTCATACGATCACCTTAAGTCCTAAAACGAAAATCTCGTCATGAAAATACATTATGAACCGTTAAGCCAGTTTATTGCACTTTATCACACGCTTGGCACATTTTACCCTTTGTACAGTTTTCTCCTCTTTAGCACTACTCTTAAGTGGCCAATGTCTCACACAAAGCAAACACTAATTTCCATGCTTATTCTTTTTTTATTGAATGACCGTGAAAATGCAAGAACTTTTTTGTTTATCCTATGCTTCCTTTATCTTCACTTAAATGAAATGCCTTAACATATGTGTGCAAAAAGATTTTCACAGCCTGCAGTTTTCTATGTGTTATGATTTGCTTGGGTTTGACTACTATTCTTATTTTAGAATCGCCAAAAAAAATCATAGTGTACCCGTAAGTAAACATTTAACAATTGTTCTCTTTAAAATATGTCTTGAGATAATTAATGTTAAATAAAATAGTTATGAAAACATAGAAAGCTCATTTTTAACTATATACATATTATTAAAAATGAACTTTCTGTATTTTATCCTCTTTATAACGATTGGTAATTCAAATAGTTAATTCTTATAACAAAATCAATGTTACTAAAATACATTCTGATGAATAATTATGACTTATTTCTATGAACCAGAGCAAGTGATAAAATGCACATGACTGATTTATTACATCAAGATGTTTTTTTTCATTCGTATGATGTAACATGATTATGTACATGTGCATGGTAGAATCAGATACCCCTTGGTTTGGCAAAAAATATATCTTGGTGATAAAATTTAATTTCTGGTAAACCTATCTTTGTATAACTTTTCTGTTGTTGCCATCTTGTCAGTCACATCTTGGTGTCAAAAAATAGCTTAAGAATCTAGAAGTACCTAATTGTAAACTTTTAACTGATTTTTTTATTTTAAATTTCCACTTAATCCTAGCTTACGTAACATGGTGGATTTAGCGAGCGATTTTTAAATACCCGCCTGATTAAAAGATCAAAATTTTACTATATAAAGCTCTCATAAGACCAGTATTAACATATGCGTTTCAAAAATGTTCGCTAATAGCAAAAGATAAAATGTGTGTGATCTTTGAAAATGCTACTAATTATTTTTGGTGGCTCCAATGACAGTAAAATTTGTAAGAAGATACATCTTTTATATTTATTATGACATTTCAGAGGTATTGACCTTTTAAAATTTATTATCAAACTGAACAGAATGAGATGAGTCATGCATCTCATCAGAAGGAATGTCATAGAGTTGCTTTGAAATGCAGTCACTAACCGATATTGACCAAGGTGCATCCTAAAAAAGATGTTTGTACAAAAACTGAATATCTAAGGCTAAGGAATCGCTACTTTTATATTTATTATGACTGCAAATGAACAGATTCCATATTCCCAATGATAAAGGCATGCTTTTACTGAATCTCATTTAGTAATAAGCACTTGGTGAGAAATTGCATGAGCTAGCTATGCTCTTTAAAATAGCTATCTATGTAGAATTCTTCCCAGGTTTAACACTAAAACTTAATCTACATTTAAAATCAATAATTCTTTATGTTTTTGAAAAGTTCTATGATCTTAGTAATCATTTGTTTACATACACTTGATATAGAATGTCAGGATTGATGAATCCCAAGTTCTTCAGGTGGAACAGTTTTGCTTCTGTTAGTTATTCAACATGATTCTTAAATACAAAATATATTTATCGTTAATCTTATGTTTTACAGAAGATTTTATGCATATTTATATCCAACTGCGTTTGCCAAGAAAATGAGTGAATTGCAATCATTTGCTTCAAAATGTGAAGGAAAAAGAGAGGTATCAACTTCTTGGGACAAATTGATAAAAAACTAATTGACAAAGCTGCCGTATAATCCAGTATATCAAATTTTGAATTTTTTGTCGATGATGAAATGTTACGCGAATATTGTCACGTAAGAATGACGTAATCATTGTGACGTAAGAAATTCGTTTTTGAAAATTTTTACATACCTAAATATTAAATTTAAATCATATAAATAAAGAGCATGAATATATATATTTAAAAATTTTAGATTCATACGAAACACTTACTTAGTATTATTATATACAATATTGTTTTAATGTTTTATTCTTTTAGTGGATTAGAAACAAAATATATTTATCATGATGACTAAGTACAAATAATATTTATTCCCCATTAGTCCATCCAGGTTGAATATGCAAATATATGTTATCAGCATTGTTAAATTTGTATTTTTAAGTGTTATAAATACTTTAAGAAAATAAAAGAATGTTTCAATCAAAAATATTCATTAAGCTAATGCAGAATTTCTTAAATACACAATTCTGGCATAATCAAACTATTTGTTTATTTACATCTGTAAACAGCTAATGGTTCCAGTTAAGCTGGTTCTTTCTTCAATTATAACTTAAAATTGAGAAATAAAATGCAGTTACTGTTAAAATGCATTTATATAAAGTTTCTTAGCAACATTATTTAAAAATTATTTAATTAATGCAATATTCCGATAAATCAGGCAGTTTTAAATGTATGCAATTAACATTTTAATCAGATGTTAAACGCGAGTATCCTTGTACACTTTTAACTGGAACCAACATCGGAACAATATTTGTAAGCAAATATTTCTTGATCAACTTGATTTCATGTAGTTGAATAGAGCTCTAAAAGTGTATTAAGCCATATTCTTCTATTTTGTTATCAAAGCATTTATTTTTATCAATTCTCAATCAATTTAGCTAGGTAATATTAATTACAAAAGGAGCGTAACGGCAAACCCCTTCATTTTATAGAAACAATAAATTTGAGTAAGAAATTAACACAGAAATATTCTTTAAATATTCTTATTAGTAACATCTTAGCGTCAAAAAAATCTCTAAAAATCAAGGGGTATTTTATTGTAAAATTTTAACCTAATTCCAATAGTAAAAATAAAAGTTATGAAGGTTATAGAAATAATAGTGATTCTCCTATATACATGCAACATGAACTGCAGATGCCAAATTATCAAGGATGCCCAATTTTGAGTTTGGTCATTTTTTTTAGCGAGTTTTATCTATTTTTCTGTTGAATTATTATCTATCTGGCATCCTGGTTATTATCACTTCATTGATATGGAAACCTATAAGAATTATGCCGACAATTCTATTTTAGCAACCCTAGTATTTATGTAATCGCTCATTTCTTCATCGCCAAAAGCATCCTAGATTATACGGCCTCTGTGTCAGGTTTTCATATTGTTCATTCATGGGCCATTAAATTCGATTATGTTTTTATTAACAATTGAACTATAGCATTTAAAAATTTTTTTCATTTTGCCAAATTTTATGTTCATATTTAAATTATGGCGCTGGGAAGAATACTAAAAAAAGAATAATTCACTGGCATGAAGAAAATTATAATTAATGGTGATTATTTGCATGAAAAGATGAGAAGCATGTTACAATGAACCAACGAACATCACTTTCTACATACGTGTAGCGGGTTCTCTTTTCCTTTCTACTACATTTTCCAAATCATTTATAGTGGGAAATTAATTTTGGTATGTGATTTTTCAAACTGGCTAAATGTGTATCATCAGGAAGTACACACTTTGTTGATTCGAAGCTAGTAGGACGTCCTTTCCTTTTCCTTGAGGATTACCCATCTATAAGGCTAACCATATTAGATCTAAAAATACACGTTTATATTTCATTACAAATTATTACTGGATGCATGCTTTTTTTCAACTTCGATGACTGCAACGGAAGAGATAATGGCACAATGGGTGATGGAAAACAGTGTATTTTTAGGTTTTATTTATTTATATTTTTGTTCACACATATTATTGCTAGATGCATGTTTTTTTATAGCATGCACTCAGTAATGCCGGACCTAAAAAAACTCATTATATTTCATAAGACACATTATTACTGGATACATGTTTTTTTTTTTTTTAATTTTGATGACAGCAACATGATTTTCGTTTCGTATGTTAACTTTGGAGATTTGTTAAAAGATTAAAAATTATCCCTATTTTTTTCAAGCTGACGTTTTGCTTTTCTTAAATGGTTTAATCGCTTTTCTTAAAGCTCAATAAAACCTTTGTCATTATTATTATTTTATTAACTTTTGTCATCATTGTTATTTTATTTTAGTACATGAAAAATATTTTATTATTTTACTTTACTATGTAATATTAAAATGCAATTTTCTCACACTGTTTACTGCACATAACTCACAACTTTTATAATGAAATGACAATATTGCTAATAAATAATAGGCAAAATTAAATTTTTCACATATTTTAGTTTTTATTGCTCCATTTTTTATAAATAACAAAACCAAATACCTTACTTCACAGAATCACTTTAAAAATGTATAACAGCAATTCAAGAAAAATATGGTATTTAGTTAGATGAGAAAAGCTATCTCTGATATATATCCAATTAAACTCTTAAAATATTCACTATTGCAGTATGTATTTATCTCTGCTAATATTAATAAATGTAGAAAAGGAATAATTTCATAATTTGTTTATTTGATATAAAAGTAGCAAGAGTAACTTAAACATACACAAATAGAAAAACATGTAGATGTTAAATTCCCTATTCAAAATTAAATCTCTCGGGAGATAAAAACACGAAAATAAAAAATTTAATTCTTAAAAAGGTTAAAAATAGTTTGGTGTAGTTAAAATTATGCAATTATTATAGAGATGAATACAATAACATATAAACTAGTATATATTAAATATGTGTATACTGTATCTACAAAAATGAAATACATTAAATATTGCTAAATTCAGAGCACTTTGACAAAGAAAACTGGAATTATTGAAATATGCTTTCTTAGAAAATGTATGATGAAAGCCTTTTTAAAATATCTTTATAAATTTTTATGATGTTATATGTTCAAAAGTAAAAGTTTCGGCAATTCCTTCAAATAAAAAAAAGTACATTTAAATAATCAAATAGAAAATAATTTTTTTTTATCTATAATACTAAAATATTGTAAAACACAAACAGTTTCTTATTAAATCACTAGCTTTTTTAAATAAAAAGCCAATAATTAACAAAAGATAATTTGTTTATTTTATTTATGCATTTCTATCATTAAAGGGCGTGTTTCATTTATTTTATTTGCATCAAATATTTTATTACTGTGTTTGTTATTCCCACACGCATGAAAATAAATAGATTGATGAAAGTAAAAATATTCATACATTTTACCCTTAACAATATTGGTACCACTATGTTTAACATAATCAGAAGTACATTCTTGCTCTACATTTTTTAACACTCCGAAAATTCTAATTTAGTTTGAAATATCTAATTATATATATTATAAGAAAGAATAATATATAACTTTTCTTTTTGAATAACTATATCATGTGCGTCACTTCGATGCTCTTCGTAGCATTTTTTAAACTAAATCAATTTTACAAATACCACACATAATTTTTATTGGATTGGGAGTTATGCATACATTGATTGAATCTATGTCAGTGAAATTTGAACGCCCACTATCTAATTCTACATCAATTTTATCAGAAATATCAGTAGATTCACTCTTAGAAAGATGTTTAGGTATCTGTAAATTCAACACTAATATCTTTGCCATGAATTACTGTCATCATAGCAGAGTACCTTTTGCATTTGTCAACTGGCACGTTTTTATTTTGATAATAATAATCAACATCTACATTATTTCTTCTCTTTCTTCCACACCTCTTAAAAAACTTATGAATAACATTTTTATTTTTAAAAGCAATGAACCCATCAATTGAATTGAAACGATAGAGTTTTTTTTTTTTTCTAATTTCGTTGTCGTATACAAATGTGTTTCATATGCTACACATGAAAAAAAAAGTTTTATCGCACGTACTACAGACCTGAATTCTGCTGCAGTTCTTCAGTTTAAGCATGAATTCTTTTCTTATGTCGGTTTAAGATTGATTTATTTTGAAACACAGCATTACAAATATTACATTCATATTCTTTATTCGTATACTGATTGTTCAGTTCCATTTTATTTTCCAAACAAAAACAAAAAAAACGCACAAATAAGATTAATTAAAATTGTTAGCTTATTATCGGGGATAAACTTTTCCACGTTCCTGATTTCTGTAAAATTTCCTCCGTAATTCAGTAAAATTTAGAACGAGCATATAAAAGTAATTATATTATATATACCGTTGAATAATAATAAATAAAACAATTAAAACTAAAAGGCAGCAAATGTGAATAATTGGCAAAATGAATCAATGACAAATCAAAAATAATAACAATAATAATTAGAGTACTTCGGTAACAGGCACCAACAATAAATAACTTGAACTCAATATATATTCGTGGAACCTTGACAATCAAACTTTAATCCTGAGGGCTTTTTACGCATGATGAAGATTTGATTACAGTAACTAGATTCGCAATTAGGTATCTCCCAACAATGAACATATTATAAACTTTAACATACATAGTTTTATAACGATGTTTATAAATAATAGTTCGAAAACCAGGAAAAAAGTCCTTTTAACAAAAGAAATGTGATATACATGGGAAAAGTATAAAATTATAATGCAGTATTTAAAAAATAATATTTAATAAATAGCTGAAATCGCAAATATTATCTTACAATAAATGGTAAATCAAAAATAAATTATGCAAAAACTTACTTGAATATGAAGATCTCAAATTACCAATGTACAGTGTCACACTGCAAACACAGCAACACGCGCAAAAAAAAAAAAAAAAAAAAAAAAAAAGGGCTAATGCAAATGCATGTAAGACGCTTAGGATTTAGGGAGTGACTCAAGTGAATTCAATATCTGAGAATCGGAAACAATGGGGATGGAATTCGTTCGGATTTTCCGAACGCTTCCGAGGACTAGTTCTCTCGGAGAAAAATTTACACTCCTTATCTGCTAGTTGTTTCACTTCGCTAATCTTAACGACAAGTGTCTCAGACAGAACCCAATCGTCGACTCCAAAAGATTTTGGCTATGATTCAGTGATTTGGCGATGTAAAGAATGCGATAAATTTCTCTGGCTAGGAAGTTTATCTCATTGTTAAGCATGGTGGATTTCAACTATGTATTACGTTTTCCTTTAGAAAAATGTATCGATTTAGTATTATTATATTTTTATAAATGTAACAAAGAGAGTATTAGTTAACTAGTTAATCGTGATCGTAAATATAATTTCTTTGTATTATTAGAGTAATGAATGTGTGTGTATTACGTTTACACGGTCTTTTCCTTTCAAAAGATCTAGCGACTTAATATTGTCATATTTTCGTGGATATAACAAAGAATTAGTTAATTAATTCATTGTGAATACAAATTCTATGTATTATTAAGACAATTAGTTATTCATTCATAGATAATTTACTCTTGTTTATAAATATGTAAGTTCCAACCTTTATTAGACTGTGCATAATGAAGTATAAACCTCTTTCGACATAATTATTACATACAAAGTACTAGCTGAACAAATAGTTTATAGAAAGTTTCTGCTTAGGAAAGAATTTTGTGTTTTGGAATATTATTTAGCAAGATATTTTGATTTATTTAAAGGAAATAATTTGAGTTATTGTTTCTTTAAAAAAATTTCTCCTAACTCAGATTTTTTATTTCCATCACAGTTCAAGCTCATTGTCACCATCAATGAAAATAGTGTATCATTTCATCAAGTACATACGCGCTGTGTTAATCAGTATCTTCTGCAGGAATAGTTCGCTTTGAAAACTCAAGAGTTCTATCTCTTTCATTTTCAGTTAATTTTATATTTGTACACAGTTCCTTAGAAACAAAACGGCTAATAATAATCTGGAACATAAAACTGAGTTGCTTATGAAAAAAGTTTTGAAGCAATACTTGTGGCTTTGGGCACCGAGTCATCCCAATGTTATATGAATTCTAAGAAACGTTTACTGTATATGAAGGAAGAAAAGACAGGCAAGAAATAAGAATGCCCATTCCAAGGCGATTGCCACACGGAAGGTTACTCAAAAGATTGATTACAGATAAATCATTTTTCCTAACTTTTCGATTTTCAAAACACGGGATGAGACTCTGTGTGTAGTCCAAATACTCTTCAATGAGTTAATGTACACAATAACCACAGATCTATTTTTGCGGATGACACTTTCTATCTATGGGTTTTGAATTTTGTAATGAGGAAACCGCTCCATTAAAATCTATATGCGGAGGCTTACATCTTGACTTCAGATGATTGAAAATAAAGATTAGTATGATAAATATATGGTCATTTCGCTTAGTATCACATATAAAAAACTAAGCTTAAAGAATGTTAATATTGCATGTTCAAATAAGGTATTAAACCTATAACTATATATTTGTGTGGTGCTTCAATCCTTATAGCATTCAAATTTATTCTGTATTCGGAAACTGCTTATTTCAATAAAAATGATTTTGTAAAATATACAAAATCTGCTGTTTAAATTCAGAAACTGATTTTATGAACGTGGCAGTTAAAAATCTTATGGGGATTTATAATTTAAGAGAAGGATGTTATTAATGCATCATAATTTTTATGATATTTATTGGGCTTTAATAGAAGTTAATTTCACTGACCGTCACCTGGATAAATGAAAAACATGGGCAACCCATGTTAAAGAAATTATGCAAATTATACAAAGCCAAATTCAAATTGTTTTCCAATCAGCAGGAATTCAAAATTAAATGTTATTATTCTATAAGTCAATCATTTTCTTTTTATACTAGTCAATATATGTGTCAGCTCTAGTTGTTTATAAATAAAATTATGAGTTTCTAAAAAATATTGTTTATACATAAAATTACAAACAACTTAATTTGTTTTATCGACATTAATATTTTTTCAGAATTTAATATTAAAATATTTATTGAGAGAGAGAGAATATATTATGAATAAATTCTAAGAGAATCTTTCTCTTCCAAATACCTCTCATCTAAAACTAATCTAATTACTAAACTAACCTAAATTAGACTTAAATCTCTTCTTGCACTCATTGGTGCTCTAATGAGCTCACCAATCAACTCAATTCATCTGAAGCTCATCCTTCAGCTTATTTTCCTGTTCGCATCACAATCTGATATGCTAATATTCTTCTCCCCTCCCACTTAATGAACTCTCTTTTGCTCCCTAGCTCTGTCCTATTAGATTCCCACATAATAAACACATTTGAGGAAGACAGTAATAAGTGGGAAGAATTTTATGAGAAACATTTCCCTGGGAACAAAGAAAATAAGTCTTAAAAAATTGCCATCATAGCTTATATTATGTAATTTAATATATTTTATTATAAAAATAATTATAATGGTTTAACTAAGAGTTTAATTTTAAGGGAGACAGCTGACCCTCTATATTACAGAAATGCTTATGAGCATTACAATAATATAAATATAACAATTGATGGAGACAAATTTTAGTATATTTAAATGATAATTTTAATTGATTTTTATATAATTACTACGCAGTTCAGTATTTGAATATTTGCATTGTTTATGTAAATTTTATTTAAATTATGAGAACTGCCATTGTTAGAAAACCAGATGGTATTATTACCTGGTATATTGAGTTATTAAGTAATGCAAAATATAAATAACTATCATTATTATGCAATAATGTGAATATGTATACAAATCTTGTTTATACAAAAGTTATTTATGATGGAATTGTTTTGATATGTAACTAACATATTATTTTACTACTGCTTATGATCCCCAAAATGCTTAACCCATCAAAAAATACACTCAAGACACTGATGTTGGAAGTCACGTGGGTAACTGCTTCACCCTAATGAATTTTATTAAAAAATTAACTTAAAAAATTATTTCATTAGAAGCAACAACTGTGCTATTTAGTTGGGAAGTTATAATAATATTCTTCTTGAGAAAGCATTTGGATAGTTCCTGTCTTCATCTGTATTTCCATAAGAAATATTGTTTAGTATTTAAGAAATTTCATTTATTTTGCATATTGATTTGGAGGATTCTTTATTGATATTAAAACAACTCTGGTGTATATATTTTCAACATTTTATGTGGAATTGTACACTTTTAACTGGAACCAACATCGGAACAATATTTGTAAGCAAATATTTCTTGATCAACTTGATTTCATGTAGTTGAATAGAGCTCTCAAACATTCCATCTCTTTTTCATATTCTATTTTTTTTCAATTGTATATATTTATTTAGAAATAAAATGGCAAGAAAATGTATAAAACACTTGCGAATAAGAAACTTCTACTTATAAACGAAATTTTGAAACAATATTGGTCACTAGGCACAGAATTATCTCCAATAAAATATAAATTCTAGAAACTTTCATTTCAAATGAACAAAGAAAAAACAGGCAAAAAATAACAATACTCCATCGTTATTTTTTTCCGATTCCGTCCAAGAGAAGTATCAGACAGTATGATTCTGAAAGGATGATTGATTGCAGATAGTTTCCCCAGGTTTGTTGATTTTCGAAGCAAAACATGGGGTGTTGCAACTTATATGTCTACAGAGGGCACACTACGAATATCTTTGCTCACAAACAGAATAATATTTTGCGCCTAGCGATGTAGATGATTTTTGTTCCATGTTTTGTCCTGTTTAAGTATGTTTTATGTTTAATAAAGAAATTAAAAACCTGCACAAAGTAAGCTTATTTAGAATTTAATTTGTCATTAAGATGATTTGATAAGCATGATTAGCAATAAGAGAGTTATTAGAAAAATATTACATGAGATGACAATGCTTTACTCAACAACTGGTGGGTTAAGATACCAATTCAGTGGCATCAAGAAATTTTAATTAAGTTTTTAACAATAATTTGAAACAAAAAGATATATAAATATCTATATATATGGTGAATATGTGCTTTGGGTCCCCTGCGTGGCCCATTTTCAAAAAGTAGCCAACTGGCGCGTTTTTGCCTGTTGTCTCGCGGAGTTGAATGCTCCGAGAGACACTACGCAAAAACGGCGTTTCTATGGCGACGAAATCGTGTTTTTAACAAATTTCACCTTTGATAGGGCAACGAAAACAAAAACAACGGTTTTTTTACGAATTGTATAACAAAAAATACACATATAATTGTATAACAAAATATAACAAAAAAGACAGGATTCCCACAAGGAGTGCATTTAGGATGAAATAGTCAGGGTTACCACACTTTTCGCATCTATCGTCCATTTGGTGAGAAAGTGGTACGCAAACCACAAATTAACCATATGTATATATATATATATATATATAGAAAAATATGTACATGTATTTTTAATATTAATTTATTATCAGTTACATCCTGGTGAAGAAAAATATTTTAAAATTGAATTAGAAGTATATGTGTACTTGATACTAGAACTCTAAAGAAATCGTAAAATTATTCTTTAGTGTTGCAGACAGTTAGAGTAAGGAGAGCTGACGTTTAGCATTCCCATTAATACTCTGTTGTAAACATAATTAAGAATCATGTTAAGTAGAAATGCACTTTGTTTTGAAACGTATTTCAACTTTAATTTTATTTTTCATTTATTTTATTAAAGGTATATAAATTTCATTTGTTTATGAGATCTAATATAAATATGAACGAAATCTTTACTTAAGTTTTTAGTTAAGCTGTTGCTACTAAAAATAATGTTATCAATAAAATTATAAACATGCATATTTTTTTTGGATTCATGTATTTTTGGGGACATTTATCTCAATATTGAAACAGTATTTCAAATATTTTGTTCAACAGTATCAAATTCTTTGGGAATGAAGAATTGCTTAAATTCATGCAACAATCCACAGAGCTTTTTTTATTTCTTTTTTCTTTTTTTTTTCAACATAATATAGAATAATCATTATATAGATTGCTTAGCTATATAATCTTAAACAAACCGAAAATTGTGTTTAGAAAAATCAATAAATAAATACATATTAAAAATATGCAAGCAATTTCTCTTATGAGTTTTAGTTATTTATTTTTTTTATAAATAAATCCATAAAAAGTAAAGAAAATTTTATTAAAGCTTTAAAAACGATAGATGAGTTAATTGTTTTTACAGTAAATTTAATTACAAACTGCAAATAATAAAATTAAAAATGTACAATGAACGAAAAACATATTTTGAAGTTAAAATTTTCTTTTTAATTTTCACATGAAAAATTATCTTGTATAGACACTTAATATTTTTTGTTTTGAGTTTACATAATGATTTCAAAAGATAATGTTTACAACAATAAACATACACAATATGCCAAAGGAACATATATAATATATAAACATTTCTTTTCAAAAATATAATCTTTAGAAGTAGTGCAGATAGTACAATTACAAGTTGATAATAACATTTTCCTGAACTTTATATCCAAGTTAACAATCTAAAAATATCTTCGTAATTTTATATGTTAAATTGAGTTTAACACAATTATGAAAATAAAAGGGATATATGTTTCACAATACTCTGAATAAAATAAACATTATTTTCTTAAATACTTAATAATTTGAAAAAAAAATTAAGTAGTATTTGTTAGTTCTTTTTGTATTAATTTGCATTAATAAATTGATCTGATGACATGAATAAAAAATTCAAATAAAATATATATTTATTAGAATGTAAAATATGATTATAGCAGTTCTTGAACACTGAAATAATTTCTATAAATTAAAATTCTGTTTATATAAAATTTTTCTTTTAAATATTGCCTAAAAATGTTTAACATAAAATCATACTTAAAAATCTAACCAATGAATTTAATCTTCAGTGTTGTTAGAAGATCGCATAATTTGTTTTCTTTTTTGGGCCTTTTTTGATGGTAATCTTCGCTGCATTAAAATTTTTTTTATGACTTGGCGAACTTTCAAATTTCTCATTAGCATCTGGTAATGCTTTTTTTTTGCCTGCTTGTAAAAAAAAAAAGCATGTTTTGTTTTTACAAGCAGCATGTTTTGCTTGCATGTTTTGTTTTTAAATTTTTACCCTCTTCAGGTAAAAATTTCAGATCTTCATTTGTTATTGCAGAAGCCAATAGCTCTTTGAAAATATCACAAACCTTTTGTTTTTTTACATCCTCATTTGATGAGAGCGTATTATTTTTTAATTTTCTATTACTTATGTCATTTTCCTCACTTCTAACTCCATATATGATCAAATTATCTGAATCGTCTATAGAAACAGATATCACTGGTGGAAAAAGTACATTTACTGAGTGAATATGTTCGAATATGACCAATTGCATTTTATAGTCTTAACAGGTACATGAATGCACAATCGTGACATTGAATGTTGCAATTGCAATCAGTTTATAATAATACATAAGTTTCTAAATTTTTTGTAGAGATTTGAGCTTTATTTAAAATTACAAATTAAAACTCTCTCCTGGTTTCATTTCAATAATAGCTTTCTTTGGGTAAATTTATAGTGGTGTCATGTCGTTTCCTAATTAAAGTTAATTCATGGGTTAATTTGCATCATTCTATAGAAATTATGTGACCAATTAGTTTTCCGATTGCATTTTAGACTATAGATAAAGATTTATTGAATCTTTTCATGACCTTTAGTCAAAATTCTTCATTTTCAATTTTTTGATTTCTTCTTTCAAGTCTTATGTTTGTATTTATTTTTAGTCTTAAGCGATAACAATAAGCCCATTGCTAAGTCCTATTCATATAAAGGTTTCGTAGGTATTACGCGAAAGGTTTAGTATCCTCTTTATCCAAAAGTTTCTTCAAAAACAATTCAGAAATTTGCAAAAATGTTTTCATATTTGGTTCTTATTGTATGCTGAATAGATATCTTGATATTGAATCACGTACCTCTTTATCCTTAATTTTGTTCTTCAAATTTACATTCTCTGCACGTTTTACATACCACTTGAAAAGTAAATGGTGTTTAACTTTTCCGAATTATTCGTAAATGTATTCTAAAATGCCGCATCGTCATCAGACATGAACACATTTGGATTTAAAAAAGGAGACTTTTTTAATTTCCGGAAAAAAAAGTTACAGAACAACAGACTCCTTTTGTTTGAAAACAGCACAGAAGCTGTTGGCAAATATTCATGGTTTGAATCATTGATGTTGTTTGTGAGTTGTCCCATGGGTAGCAGCTATCACAATAAATATACAGCTCTAGAAACTTCTGCAGCGCTGAATTCATTATGTCCACTAAAATGTCACTGGATAAAAGCTCATTCAAAGGTCTATCATTAATATATATGATCAAACTCTTTCATTTTTTTAACTCTAATATCTCCAGACATTGAATAACTCCTTCATCAATTTTAAAATCCCCCCAGGTATTATGTAAATCTTTCTTTGTTGTGAAGCTTATTCTTTTTGTGGGAGAATATTCTTTTCTTATAATTGAGAGAACATTTGACTTTGGAACACCAATTGCTAATTGGCCCACTAGGCTAACTTTTTCTTCCATAGATATATTTGTTCTGCCGATTTCACATTTGTGGCCAATATGAAGAGATTGATATTTTACATTAATTTCCCCTTCATCCTCTAAGGATTTCTTCTTCACAGAAATTTAAGCTGAATAAGTTTTATTAATTTTATTTGATCCAATGTATTTTAATCTTCGCTTTCCTTTGGATTTAATGTTGCCAAAACCTCTTCTGTGGCGGAAAAAAAACTGTATGGAAGTTGTTCCATTTTCAAGTACTTTTTTTCTATTTTTCTTGGTAAAGTAGTTATTGTTTCTTTTACAATTTCTGCTTTCCATTTGAAGAAACTTTCTTCACTATAAATTAGTTTTCCTTGGAATTTTAATTTTATTTCGTGATGAGTTGTTTCTAAATATCTAAATAAGCTTTCCATAAATCTAAATTTTTCATCACATATACAATAAATTTTTAAACTTTTACTTCAAATGCTCCACACAACATGAAAATTCCAGAGGTGCTTATAATAATCCTTTTCTGCTGTAAAAGTTGCAATACAAAAAAAAGGAATGATGTTGTGAGATGACATTTTATTAGTTTCACAAGACGTAGAAAAAATAGGAAGAGAATAAAAGTGCTTTCATAAATAAAATATTCTTGTAGGAACACTTAAAATATTCAAAACTGTTTACTGAAAACTATGCCTTGTTTGACAACTGCAATTATGATTGATGGATAGCCCAAGAATTGGCAGAATAACACTAATGTGCCTGGTGATTGGTTAAATAATACTAATTTGCATCCCAATTGGTTAAATGACATTAACTCTATATGATTCTTAAAATTACCTTATGGCAAATCTGTTTTTTTCCATGAAAATAACCCTTTTTTGTGTGCCACTAACAAATATTTTTGGCTACCATTAGTATTTTTGTTCTCCTGAAGAATGCTGTTGGCAACCAAAATAATAAAATGTTAATTACAGTTAAAGCACTTAGAGTGAGATATAAAAATACATATATTTATAATATAAAAAACTTATATTCAAATAAATGATGCATAATGCTTACATGTATCTAATCATTAACACAACCTTAATTAACATTAAGTCTTGAAAATCAGATAACTGAAAGACAAATAAAGTATGTTGTGGAAAATTTTTGAAAACTTTTTTGAAACCATATCTCTGAAAATCTAAGAATATTTTGAGTATTTTTTTAAACTTACCTTTCTAAATCTTAGCATATTTTTCTTGTCTAAAATACACTAAGTTTCTTCTAAAATATTTTGTGCATATAGCTGAGAAAATTTATTAAATTCTGTATCATTTATAAATTTCCTCATTTATAAAAACTAAAATATTAATTTTTTCAAATAAATGAGTTACTTTTTGAATGGAATAACAGATATTTATTGTGGCAGCTTGTGATTTATCTTAGTAGAATTTTTGATTTAAAAGATCTACATATTAAATAAATAAAAAAATTTAATTCTGCAGTTTTTTTTAATTGAAGCTGGTTAAAATAACACTCTCATGTATGAAAAAAAAATAATTGTAATCAAACATATCACATTTTAATTAAAAAAGAACAACTTAAGCTAATGAATTTATTATTAAGAAACTACTTGAAATAATGAAACCAAGCATTTGTCATGTAAGCATGGCAAAGTGACAAATTATTAATATTTTGTTTGATATATTTAGTGAAAAAATGTAGTTAATTTCACCCTCAATTTTTTACACATATTTTATTCCGTTTCATGTTTATAATATCCTTACTACAATACAAAAATCAGAAGGATATATGATACTGAGTGTCTTTTATTCATATATATGAGAAAATTTATTAAAAAAATATAAAACTTTTTGTTTTTCAAATAGATGAGTTGCATTCTTAAATTAAACTACAAACGTTCAAAATATTTACTACTTGTAATTTATCTTATTTAAAATTTTTAATTTAAAAAATAGACAATGTCAACACTATAAATAGCAAAATATTTTTATTCTGCTGTTTTTTTATTGAAATTTGTATTACATACAAAGTTTATTAAAACAAATCATGCGAGCAAAAAATTCGTTAAGAAATTTTTATTTTGAACTGAACAAGCATTTTAGTTTTGGCTATAGAGAGAAAAAAAAAAAAAAAACTTGAGATTCCAATTTATAACTAAACCATGATAAAGTGTGAAAAACAATTTAGACAAATTAATTTTGTCGTGGCATTTTATTCCCATTTATGTTTATATTTGTTAAAATACAGAAATCAGAAGGAAATGTGATAATGTAATTCACCCTTCTCTGTTATTTGTATATTATCCCATCTACCATATGTGCGAAAAAATAAATGTCTTCAGCATCATATAAAATACACAAATAAAGTTTTTATCAATTTCTATTTTATATATAGTGCTAAGATAATAGTTAACTATTCTGCTTTCTCTTCATATTTCGAAAAACTATTATTAAAATTTGCAAATATAAATAAGCAAATCAACTGGTGTGAATTTCGCTTCAAATTAGACCGAGAGATAAGAAACCATAGGGTTGCTAAAATCAAATCCGAAGAATATTCACCTTTTATACCGCCAAATTATTGCAACTAATTTCTTCAAGTGCGCATGCTTTAGAATTTTCATCTGGAGCCGACGTTCCAGGCTCTGTCTCGAGACACTAGTATAGGCGTGAAGCTACTGAGCCACTGGAGCTCAGGAATCTTATACAGTGGGTGTGGCATCGTCGCCTCCAAAGTGCATCAAAAAATTGAAAAGTGGCAATGCCCTCTGGACAGGACAACATTACAAATAAAATGGTTAAAAATCTCACCCCTAAATATGTCAACGAGACATCTAACGAGAAGGGTTGAAACAAACGATGGCTGCGACTGATAATCGACTTAAACTACACTGATTTCTCCCTCGAGTAGACGCTTGTGTTTCATAGATCCTGGCACAACATTACACTGAAATGGAAAAGAAAATAAGGAAAACCTCAGCATTCACTCCTTTAATAAAAAATAAAAATATATTTACCTTTCTGCTTTACTTTGTTTTATTACCTTTTCCCTTTATATTCTAGAAATAGAGAAATGAAATTTATTTTTCTCTACTTTTGTTTTATATTTTTCTATCCTTGTCTTTAATATATATATATATATATATATATATATATATATATATATATATATATATATATATATATATATATATATATATATATATATATATATATATATATATATATATATATATATATATATATATATATATATATATATATATATACTAATTATGTACTCCATTTACAATTTATCGAATATACTCAATATAACTGAAATTTGTTACTTTTTTCTTTTCTTTTCTTTTTTCATTTACTATTATTGTTTATCCAATGTTGAAAAATTTTTTATAAAAAGGAGCAATGAACTCAAAGCACCAAAATGTTATTCCACTTAAACTCATAAAATTTCAGACTGGAGAAAGAAGTTCTACTCCAGGCGATCCGTAAAACAGAAAATGGTTCCTGCCTCCAAGGTGGAAAGATAGAGAAAGGAATATCCATGCCCGTACCTGGAACTTATTTCTTAAATTTTTACCATCATATTATTATGGGTGATAATCACCTCTGATAATCTCTCAAACTGATGAATCATAGTTGTTCATAAATTAGAAATAAAGATGTTTGTTAAGGAATTCATGATTTTTTTAACGATATAATTTTCACGAGAAGTGGTTGTCACATTCATAGCGTTACTATTATTTCTTCTTGGAAAAAAAACGAGCTTCTGAGCACAAAAGTAATTAACTTTTTCTTGAATTCTCTTTGGAAACCATCTTCTGAGCAGTTATTACATTTATCATCTTTTTGAGAATCCCCACGATACCATTGTTATAATGGAACAAAACGAGTGAGTGAAATGATTGGTCAAATGATTGGATTTTATGAAAAGTTAAAGAATGATTTATTTAGGGAGCGTAGTGCCAAGATTAATGATAAATACAGGGATGGAATTTGAACTAATTTTTTGTCGAGGAATCTCTCGCTTAAGTTAAAAAACTACTAATCAATTTTCTTCCATTATTTTCTCATCTATTTCCGTGAGGACATTTGGTGCAGAAATGTTGTGAACTAGAAATCTTGTTGTAATAGTATACCAGACTATTTGGTTCTTAGCTGGAATGTTCTGCACTTCTTATATCTCCAATATCTATGCTAGTTTTAGATGATAAATGATTATTTTCAAAACAATCTGGGTGAACTTCAATATGACATAGGTCTGATGATTCAAAGGTGAAATCAGTCAGTGAAGGTTTATGATGTGGACCGTAATGTGTTGGAATTTCAGAGTTCAGGAGGCAGCAATTTTCTTCCTGAGTCCATTCTAGAAAATCATTTGTCTTTTCTGAAGTAGAACAGCTTCCTAATGATGTATGTCTAATATTGAAATCTCCTATGAGGATATAAAGAGGCTGAATTCCTTGAATTATGCTATGAAGCCACCCTGAAGAAAATTTGCCTTAAACATTTATAATAGTAATTGTAGTCATTGCCACTGTTATCTTGATGTGATCTGATGGCAGAGAGCTAAGAGTTCTCTGTCATCACCTGAGAGATGGATAGGAGAAAATTGCCTTGTTCTGGAATATGCTTATTTACTACTAAGAGAAGGCCGACACATCGGCTATCTTCTTTATCCTGACGAAAGATTATTTTGCTTAAAAAAGATATCTTGTCAACATTTTTTAACCAAGTTTCTTGTATTGCAATAATGTCTGCAGAATTAAAGTAATGAAACTTTTATGTATGGACCCTTATTCAGAACACTTCGAGCATTCTATGAAAGTAATGAGAATATGAAAAAATTATTGTGATTACATTTTGACTTCTAAGGACTGATGCACTCAAGGTAGAAGTTGCGTCCCGTTTGTTAGCAAATTTTATTGCTTTCTTTTCTTAGTTTTACATTTTCAATTATTTCTGACTGTTCTTCAGAAGAGTTACCAAAATTAAATACACTGTTTACAGGTAAAATTGAATTGAAATGAATGTCACTATTACTTGGGTTTGATGATTGATTTGGATTACACTACTTTTATGAGTTTTTCATCTAGCAGGGCAAGACGAGTGGCTTCTAGTTTCAAAAATCTTGTTTACAGTTTCTTCAAATTTTTGTAAAATAGAATTAAGAAGGGCTTCTTCTTGGGTTTGAATAGCTAAGATTTTTTTGTCTAATGAATATTCAAATTTTGTAAGTATTGAGGTGACTTTATCATTTGTATTAGCATGAGTAATTTCTAATTATTGAATAGATTTGACAATTGTAGCAGAAGTGGTTTAGAGCTTTTAAACTGTCCGTTATTTTCAATTTCTAATACTAGATTTTCTATACTTTCGTCTACTGATATGAACGGGATAATGAGTTTCGTAGTGTATTATTCAATTTGTATTTAGGAAATTACGGGGACTTTTAATAGGGTTTCGATTCTACAAACTTCTGTTGCAATTTTATAATCATTTGTGGTGATAATTAATTTTCCGTTTCTGGTATGTCTGACTTCTTCAATCCCGTTCTTGTTGTAAATAGTGTTTAATTATTCAGATATTAACTGTGAAGTCCTCTTAGGAACAGAAGCATATCCTGCTGTAGGACACAAAAACACTATGAAATTTGAAATTCCAGTTTTTGAAGCTAATTGTGTATCTAGAGGTGCACATTATCATCATAGTTTAATACAAAGTTCGATGTATGTTTCGGTATAAGATACTCACATTCAATAAAGGGTATATCGCCTTGTAAGTTATCATGGTGAATGTACCATCTTGTACGTACTTGAGAAACTAATTTTTAAATTAATCTCATTGAAATTCCCGAATTCCTACAAACTGAAATAAATAAAAATAAGTTGCTTGAGTTCTTCTCAAAGCAAATGAAGTTCAAAGAAGTATGCTTGTACCTGTAAGAGTCCGCAACGTTTTCCGGTTACAAATGCTGAGAAATCGTTACACTCTTGACACTTGAAAACAGAATTCTAAAACCAGAAGAGCAAGAAACATTTGTGAAGTAATGTAAGGTAACTTCAGTTCAGTTTGAATTAAAATAGGAAACATCATATGTCGCATGTAGAAATATCTTAATAAAAATGTTGGTTTTTAAAAACCTGTGAAATATTAAATTAAATTTTTGCAAGAAGTTTTCTGTTGCCATCTTCTGCATTCTGGGGCAACTAAACTCAACTAGCTGTGCTGACCACAAACGAATATAATTTAATTTTCCTGTAGTTGGCAAAGATACTTATTTGTGAGGGGGCGCTGGGTATGTTCATGTGGAGAGCGCATGGCGAAGTGAAGTAAGGAGATTTATAGGCACTGGATTTGGCGCCAGCAAGGGAGGAAGACAATTCGAGACTAGCGTCTCGAGACCGGGCCCGGAACGTCGGCTCCAAATAGGAATTCTAACGCATGCGCACTTGAAGAGAGTAGTTGCAATAATTAGGCGGTATAAAAAGCGACTATTGTTCAGACTTAATTTTAGCAACCCTATGATTTCTTATTCCCCGGTCTAATTTGAAACGAGATTCGCGTCAGTCGATTCGTTTATTTACATTTCTAAAGTTTAATATGTATCTCAAAATATAAATTATAGAATAATAATGAAAATAAAAAGTTCTTTCCTCTTCCAAATCATTCTGATTCCATATCCAAAATATATGTATAGCGAAATTCCAATTCTATTCAAATATTTATATCACTACTTGCATCTAAATGTATGTGCAGAGCTGTACAGACCATTGCTGTAAATATTGTTAAAAATGTTTGCGTATAAGTATTTATATTACTAATTTAATCTACAAAATGTGTAGAAAAAAATGTTTTACTTATATCAATTTATAAAGTAATATTTAATGTTTGTGTATATATTAAAATAATCTAGAAATATTTTCTGCAAATAAACTCTACTTATTGTATGAATTACTCAAGAATATGGATTCAAGATATCTGACATTGTAAATAGTCCCTTTTATTTTTATTTACAAATAAAGTATATGAAAGAGTGTGACATCACGTGGCTTGTCCATACCAGATGAAAATACGTGGCTCGACGATTAACCAAATGATACGTAAATGGAAATAATTGTTATATCCCCATTAAAATCTTTCCCTATGATTAATAATTACACCCCATTAGGAGTCAAAGCAAATAAATTGGTGGTGAGTGCTTGGAGCACTAGAAATCGGTCATCATAAATAGTAACAAGCTTCCCTTGAGAAATTTTCAGTACAAATACCACAGGAAGTTAAACTGCTTTTCCCACTTTTTGAAATAATTTAAAATCGATCAACAAACAAGGGGGAGATGACACTTTTCCCTGAACCAGAATATCTCCTGTCAATAAAGTAAGGAATTATAAAAAAGATCTATCCAGACACAGATGTTGTCTCCGTTTTCCCAGTTCTTGGGAATTTGAAGGAGATCTACTTTGGTGCTCCCCCATAATAAATAGTAATATAATATAAACTCATAATGAGATTATAATGCAAATAATAAAAGCATTTTCTTTAAAATAATTCAAGCTGTAGATTATTTCGAAGAATTAGCTTATGCTTTTAAATTTGAAACAATAAAAATCGAAATGAAAAACAATCAGAACTCTAGAATTGGATTTGGAAATGTGAAAGGAGAATAATAAGACTTGTTATAATTTAAATATAATTAAAAAATATTTATTTTACATTTTAAATTATTTTCAGAAACCTACATTTTTTTCCAATGAATGATGTTAATATATATTATATAGAGAGATTAAATGTATTTATAAATAACATTGAGTTATGATATATTAATTACTTATGCATAGATTTCATTTGCCGTTAATGATGAAATTGATTAATTACTTCATCAGTGTCGATCACTTCAAGTTTTTCAAATTCCACGCTTAAAAATGCTGAGTCACTCAAATAATTTTGTCCCATGGTTGATCATAAATGTCAGAATTAATTTTAATTTACTGAACGAACGCTTACAACTAAGAATTGACGTTGAAATAGTAAAGATATTTTGTACACTTATAATTTTAATAACATCTTCACCATTCAAAATTATGCATGTTAGGAGGTTAAAATTTAATTTTTTTGAAGTATTGAATTATCTACTTATATATTTTTTATAATAAAATCATAAATATTCTCAGCCAAAAAATGTAAATTTATAATATTTTTATTTTTTCAAAACTGATGTGCCTAGTATTTAAGTTTTCTATTGACTCAAATTCTTATTGGGAAATAGACTCTTGGTTTATAGTTCCCGATCAAATTAGACCTCGTGTACAAAAAAAAAAAAAAAAAGAAAAAAAAAACGCCTAATGACAAACAAATTAAGCTAGGAATACAAACATTCCTTATAGAAAAGAAATTTTAACATTCTTAGTTCATGAGAGATTTTAGTGTGAGAAGTTTTCTCAGCCGTTTACTTTACTAATGAGGAAACTGCTTATTTTTAATTTTTTATAGGACATACTTACGATTTTGAAATAATTTTTTTTATTCAAAGAGATTATTTTTATTTTGAATTATATTGTTTAACCCAATGGTACGTTTTCTTTTTTATTCAGTAACTTATACATTCAAATATCTTTATAATTTTTTACAGTGCAGAATAATAATTATGTCCTATTTCATTATATTCCACTAGAATGATTTTTCTCAAGTTAAAAAAGGTTTTTGTTATACATTGTAATAATAAATATAGGCATTAATTCAATAAATATAATGAATACGTGCTACACAGAAAATAAAATTCGATAATTTTTTGTTTCATAAGTCAATATTTCTGAAAGTCAAAATTTTGGAACTAAGTTGATCGTTTTTAACGAAACAGTGTTACTTGGGGGAAGTTGTAATTAGTATACAGCATTCCTAAATCAGTTATCTGAATTCGAATGTTTAAATTTTACTTTAGTATGCTTCCGATACTAATTTATAAGCTTAAAAGTATGAAACACAAAGATTAATTTATGATATCACTTGTTAAAATTTAAAAAAACATCATTAAAAAATTTATTTTTATTTTTTGGTATCAAATTTTTAATAACTTTGTCAATATAATTATTTCGTGCAACTTATAATTTTTTATTTAGAGGTTTTAAGTTTTTTCTGAATTTTTTTTGGTGAAAACACACATTTTTAAGTGTAAGTTTTAAAAATATGAAATTGTTGCATTTTCACAATATATTCTTTGTGAAAATCTGAAACATATTTGGAAAAATCGCAGGAAAATGTACAATATATAAATAAATAGATATATATTTCAGAAACTAAGACAAGGGAAACATAATGCACACTTCGTTTGATATATATTATTGTTAGTGTGTTAAATGTTAAAATTTTCCCAATAGATTTCAGAAAAATTTGAGACTAATTACAGTAAACATTTTGACAATATATTATAGAAGAACTATATGTTATAGAGAAGAGATTTCACTAATTAAATATAAAAATGTAGTTATTTAAAAAATAATTTTGAACAATATCATGGTAAAAATGATAAAACTTATATGTTTAATAAAAATACATAATTTCTTTATCAGAAAATAAAAATCACGTTTTATACATTCAAATAAAATTTTTTTATTTGCAATAAGTTTTTTAAAAGCCAAAATTTGTGAGAATTAAACTAACTATATTTAGGAAAAAGAGAGAGTAATGATTCAGTAATGATATAAACGATAAAAAGCAAATACAAACTAAACATATGCATTTTCCTCGAACTTGGTGGTTACAACTTTTCAATTGCTATAGTTGTATCACATTTCGATTCCAGGAAATTGGTTCTTTTCCTGGAATTTTAGTATAGAAATTCCCCTCGTTTTCGTTGGCGGTCATTGGTTATAATTGATAATTTTAAACAGAACTTAATTAATGAAACATATTTTTCAATAGGAAATTTTTCATAAATATGACATAACACTAGACTAAGTGGTTAAAATAAAAAAATAAAAAATAAAAAAAAATAAAAAAAAAGTGAAGAGCTTTTATTTTGAGGCGATGTACGATTTCTGAGAAGTCATAAATTTCTTAAGACTCCATAAAAAATGTTTCCATTATGGTTCTTGATACTAAAAGTGAATCTATAACTTCTCTGATACTATCAACACATTTAAATAATTTTTAGGAAATATATTTTACATGAAAATTGATAGTTTTAAGAATTTGATTTGTTTTTAAATATTCCTTTCCTCATTTTTGTCTGGAAAGCAAGGGATCTAAGTATGTTATTAATTTAATCGTCAAATAAAAAAAAATCTGATGTAGAAATTATTTTATTTTTTATGCAATATTAATTTATTATCATCCAGATTTAGATTTGATGAAGCCATAACTGTTGAATGTAATAATATATTTAAATAACTATATGTACTTTATTTATTTTTTAGGGTGTTACTGAACATATTCTATATGATAGTTTAGAAAGTTAATGATCTATATATGCTTCTCAAAAGGGTAAATCCTGAGATATAGTTTAATTATCTAAAAAATTTGGTATGGTATGATCCAATTCTCATATTTTTATGTAGTGTACTTGAAATTATGGTAATAAAAAAAAAGAAAAAAAAAAGACGTTATTCACATATTTATTCATTTTATCCGAAACGAAAATTTTCTCAGTTTATATGCGTTTCTTATTGATTATTAACAATGCTAATTTTAAGGACATCTAACGAATTTTTTTTTTATTTGTAATATAATTGTATGTTGAGAAGTTTTCATCAATGATATTTCAATTTAATAAAATCTCTTCTTTTTCTCTTGGGAGCTATACTTCATCACGTTATTGTTGTTAAAATACAATTAAAAGTTAACATTTTATATTTATAGAAGAAAATATAAATTTTAACAAAATATTGCTTGTTAAATAAAATGATCTAATCTCTTATAAAAATTAATGGAATGTTAAATATAATATTTTAGAAAATTAAAATATCGAAAAAAATTTTGATTTTGATTTTTTTTTTTTTTTTTGAATAGTAAAGAATCACATCCAGAGAGAAGTGCTGATGATATATTTATCAGCCAAAGCAATATTTATTAGACATTATATTTTTTATTTTGAATAGAAAAGATTTATTTGATTAATTAATATTATAGTTTTTCATAGACATGTAACTTGACTTAGACCACTTGTAAAAAAAATTAGGACACACGTAAAAAAAAAAAAAAAAACAATGAATCTTGCTGGATATCTCATGAGAAAGCAATAAGTTGTATCTCACGAGCTTACTTTTTAGGAATCTCCCTGGATTATTGATCCATAAATCAAGATATACAACATCAATAATTTGTTATATATCTTTAAACTAAAATAGAAGACATTTTAAATGCATAGATTTGCTTAAATTTATAACTGCAAAGTGTAAAAAACAAAGTATCTTTTCATCAACTTTCCTCCTTTTCCACAATAATTCACATATCTTTTCGTCTTGTTTTTATTATATTTGGAGGTATTTTGTAAATTACTAATGACTGATTTAAATAGATAAATCTCCTAAATGAATAGTTATTAAATTCCAATAAAAGGATATGGAAGCGGATAATTTCATCACATAAATTTCAATAAACCAGTTTTAATAGTAAAAAATGTTTACTATTAACTAATAAAGTTAATTTTTGATAAACAATTTAAAAAATAATATGAGAGATAATATTTTAACTAAAGACGCATAGTTTCCTATTGAGAAAAAGCAATTTGGCCAGTACTTTTCAGGAATAACATTTTTTTTATCAAAATTTTAATTATAGGTAAAAATGTATATCACGTTTACAGTTTTTCTGATAAAGAAGTAATGCTTCTTTTTCAGAAAAACTGCAAACGTGATTTACTCTTTTACCTACTATTAAAATTTGGAAAAAGTATTACTATGTATTAATAAATCGCAATTTATATTTAGGTTGTTGAAATTCATTTAAGTATATAAATACTGAAATTATGTTCTAGGATAAGTATTGAAAATTACAACATTAAGGAATTTTGTAAATTGATTTTTAATTTAGTTAAATAATCTATTTAAGTAATTTTTAAAGTGATATAAAGAAAGAAAAAAAAAGAAATATTATAGAGATTTGATGCATTTGTGTAAACCATTGAATAACAAAATATTTTTCAAACCATCCTATGATTAGTTAAGATCCTTAGCTCCAAAAATCAGAGAAAATTCATTGTAATATAATATGAAAATCAGTTATATTTTTAGGAAAAATAGAATGCCTGTTACATTTTAAACGATGTATATATCTACTAAAATGAAAAATAATTATAATTTCTTCAGTATTTGTGATTAAGGTTCGGCTCATATTTTGTATATTCTTTGAAAATAATTGAAAAATTACTTTATGTTAACGGCTGAAAGTAAATAAATTAAAGATTTATAACACGCAGCTTTTTAATAATTTAAATCATTGAGAATTTTTTTCTGATTGTATATTTCCTAAAATAAATCATTTTTTTTCAAAAGAAAAATTTAAAATAAGAGAAAATATTGCTCATTCTAAAGTAAATTTTAATTTTCAGATTTAAGAAAATTATAGTTCATCTTATAATACTCTATAAAGATATAAATACCATAAACAAAAAAAAATTAAGTTATTAAGTATGACTATCAGATATGATTAAATTCATTCAAAATAACAATAATTATTTTATTTATTATTATTTTTTTATGAGAATAAGGACATTAACAGTTTTAAAATATTGAACAATAATTATTTAAAATCTGCCTTACTCTTGCTAAAATTTATGCGTAAAAGATACAATATTAAAAACAAAGATACATTAAACTACTGTTTTCTAGAATGAGTATTGTGTGTTAATATGTTATCATTTTTGTAATAGATGGAGTGATAAAGTAAAAAAGTTGTACTTAATTCTAATCAATAAAAAGTGATAATCAAGAAAATAAAAAATAATTTTCCATGTTTTGGTTGAGTACAAATCTTTAAACATTTATTCCAATTAAAAGTTTTTAAAATAAAACATAACTATGTGATAAAATTCACATAGTTAATTCCACACTTTTTAAGGGTTTGGAAATAAGTAATGGATTAAAATTCGTTTTATCAACTGAAATTTTATAAATTATTGAAGTATATGAAGCTACAAATAAAATGCAAATTAAATTAATAAAATTAAAATAAATAATTAACATGGTTTTCGATAAAGTAAATTGATGGAAGATAAGATTAGAAATTTTATTTTAGAAGTAGTTAGATAAATGATCTATTTTGATAACAGAATTTATTCCATACAAACTTTATGCAATTTAAAAAAAAAAAAAAAAAAAAAAAAAAAGATAAATTTTACAATTATCCTGTCAAAAATAATTTATGAATCAAAAATATTTAATTTTTATTACAGAGAAAAAACTGAATATATGTATCATTATAGTTTTAACTGGATTTTGGATAAAAAAAAAATTCTGTTAGCGTTTTCCACATTTGCTAACATTATTATATCCGCCCTACTAGGTAACATCATTGGCCACACTTCTTTTCAGACAACCCCTTTAGGTTTGTATTAAATAAGGACCCTCGCCAAAATATACCAAGTACGGTTACAGTATACCTTGACAACACGACTTCGGAAACACATAAAAACATAAAAGCATTTCAATAACCAAACGAACGATAACAATATATTACAACACACTACAATACAGATGACATCAATGCTCTTAGGGGAATCATTTTATGCTCACGAAATTTATTTGAGAAGAATATTGTCCTGTGCAACGCAAATGACATTATTTTTGACAAAAAAGGAATAAAAGTAATAAAATATCAATAGAATGAATAAATATCCTGTAGCACTTGAGGTGATATAAAATATGTAACTGAAGTTATAGTATTGATGTTCGAGTGGAAATGCTTGAGAGAGAATATCAGGAAGGAGATTGAGAATCAATTAGATATGCTCAAAGTGACTAGTCTAGAAATAGTGTGATTGAACGACTTTCTTTCTCTGTATGGCTACAACAGTAATTAAATCATAAACCACCTTGTTATCACTAAGATGGGATGCGCAGTACAATACAGTCTCCAAACAGCTTTCTAATACAGCCATTTCAAACTATTCAACCGCAAGATTCTGTTGAACATATTATTCACCTTGACGCATTTCTCAATTGATGTTGAATGCTGTTTTGCGAAAATTCAAATTTCTCGTAAATTCATTTCAACACTTTTACCATTTTAAATGTATTTGGATCTTTTTCTCATTAATTAAACTCTGTAAAATTAGTCTATTTTAAACATGAAAAAAAGTGATTACGGTACGGAAAGAAAGAAATCGATTTCCTTTCCGATCGCAAAAAAAAAAAAAAAAAAAAAACAAAAAAAAAAATTAAAAAATAAAAGTTTAACTATACGAATTTATATGTCTGTGTTTGTATATATATATATATATATATGTGTGTGTGTGTGAAGAACAGAAACTATATATATACACACACACACATATATATATATATATATGTGTGTGTGTGTATATATAGTTTCTGTTTTTTCTTCATGAAATATGAATTGCTCAAGTATTTCTTTACTTTATTAACAGATTTATTTCAATTACTATTTTACCTCATATACATTCAAGGTATTAACTAAATTTCCCATATGGTCATGAATTTGTATTATATTTTACTCGTATTACTATGAAATTATATTTTTTTCGTATGCTATAAGTTGTATTTGCATTTGATTATTTGTTGACAAATAAACCTAATTTATATTTCTCACAATTTTACTCTAAACTTATTTTAATCTAATTTACCTGTGTGTTTCTATAAGGCATATTTAGTGCTAATCAAATTTTGTTTTTATCAAGCCAGGGGAAAATATCTAATAAAAAAACTGAAGAATTTTAAAATCTTCAGAATTAAAGTATATTTCACAACACATTTTACACCAGAATATCAACTTTTTTAAAAAACGTGTACTTATAATTATAACTTAGTTAATTTTATTTGTATAGAGGAATAAAGTTAGGGACTTATGAGATAAAAGATAAGAGATGAATATCTCTTTCAAGCTGTAAGTAATTTTAATTATATAAAATAGATGTAATGACTGTTATATAAATAATTAAAATTACAATATTTTAATGAAAATTACGATACGATATTATACATATACATACGTTATTATATATATATATAAAGTTATTCAAGTTCAAGTTTTAAAAAAACTTGAAAAAAATTAAATATTTTTATATTAAGTTAGTTTTGAAAATAATAGTTTTTAATTATTTGTTGCATTCATATTCAAAAGTATCTTAAGTCAACGGATCAAGTCTCATAAAATCAAATTGAACCAAGGCACTTAAAAAAATATTTTTAATCATTCATATAGTATTTTAGGTTTGATTTGAATTCTGATAATCATTTTTGACCATTTAATTGGTAACTGTAAAATCACTCAACATTTGCAATTTGTCTTCATATTTTTTAGTGCGAATAATAAAAGCCGAACTCTAAAATATAAATAAATAATATTTTGTTTAGAATCACTGGCAGCTCATTTTCCATAAGACAGCAACAGGCAATTCCGGTGTCAGTTCGTTGAGCATTTGTACTGACAAATAAATTTAAACTTAATATAAGTTTAAATAAGTTTAAATATATCATATTTGTCATCAGCAAAGAAATCACTAGGAAACCACACAACTATAACAATTAAAAATCAGAGAATTGAATATACTAGTAACCTGAAATATCTGGGATTAATTTTTTTGACTGTAAATTAAATTGGATGGATCACCTCAACATAATTAAGAACAAAATAGGAAAAATACAAAATAAATTAGCGCGTATATCCAGAGTTACTTGGGAACTCAAACCCCCAATACTGAAACTATTATATTTAACGGTCACAGAAAGCATAATACTCTACGGCTGTCCCATATGGTATACTAACACAGTAAAGATGAATAAAAAATTAATTCCATTACAAAGAATATAGCACTCATCAATATCACAAAGGCTTACAAAACGACATCTACAGATGCGCTACAAATAATGGCAGGTTGTGTGCCATTACAGTTAAAAGCGCAATCTATACAAAAATGATTCGATTTATGGAACTTAAAGCAGTCTATAAATATAGAAAGTACAACATGGGATAACACCACGGCATGGACAAAATAAATTAGCTATAAGGCACCTTGGAAATTAGTATTAATAGACTGGGAACCGTCGAACAACCACAATGACTGGTATGCATATACTGATGGGTCTAAAATTAATGGTCAAGTAGGCTGCGCCTCTATTATATATATCATAACAAGAAAATAATGGAGAAAATTCAAGCACGTTTAAACAATGAAGCTTCGGTTTCCGAGGCAGAGGCAAACGCGATTAAACTTACGACACAGTTTGTTCAACGTAATAAAATAGAAAAATGCCATATACATACGGAAAGTAGATCTGTACTCAGTGCACTTAGGAGCCAAGAACCAATCAAAGACATCATAAAAATCATAAGAACATATATAGAAGAAAAACCAAATATATATACCTTTCACTGTGTAAAAGCCCACATCGGTATAATAGAAAATGAACAAGCAGATATAAGGAAGCAACCACACATAATCGAATAACAATAAATGTTAAATGTAACAAACAACAAATAATAAGTTTAACAACTATAGAAGAAATTAATAAATGGCAACAACAAGGGGACCAATCAAACTAAACTAGAAGACTCTGTACATTAGTACTAAAAGTATCAACCAAAAGAATACTAGCAGTTTTCTTCATCAATCAAATCTTAACCAATCATGGTAATTTTGGAACTTACAGGAAAAGGTTCTTGGGACTAACCGATATTTGCCCACATGATCAACTAATACAAGACTCTGATCATTTGATATTTGACTGTTGTCATTACGAGGAAACTAGGAAAAAATGGTCCCCAAATAATTATAAAAACACATCATTGAAACAAATCCTGCAATATAAAAACTTTAGAACAGGCGTAAGAGAAATAGTACTAGCGTAATTAATTGCAAGATCATATAGCAAAACAAAATTAAATTTAAGTACAAGAACATTATGATTTGACGATGAATAAGTTGCACAATTACTACTGTTAAGTTGTTACAACAAGATAGTTGCTAAAACAATTAATTTTCTATTTTTTTGTAATAATGTAAAATATATAACATCATTATTGTAAATTCACCATCATTGTATATACAATCATAATTGTAACTTCAAATTATCATGTATTAGAGGCCAAGTGAGCCCGATTTTATGTTAATAAAGGCCAAGTTGGCCCAATCTTTTAGTCAGAGAACAGCTAGATAATCACGGGCTGTCAATCCACTTTTTAGTTAAAGGCCACTAATAAATTGAAACTTATTAAAATACCTCAAGTACTGGAGAAAACTAAGTCAGTATTTAATTACTATCTGACGACCAAAAATCTGCCGAATGCCTTAGGGCGGGGCGGTTAACAATTTATGATTGCCCTAATGGCAACACACCGTTCTTCAAAGAGAAAAGGCTGTGGGTTCGATCCCACTCGCTGTTGAACAGTGGAAGATGGATGTTGTGTTTCTGCCTTTTCCATGTCGAAGTGAGTGCTCGGGAATTTCCTCCTTTGCCAGTAACTATATTTTTTCCTTTTCCCACATCAGATGCCAAATGAGGAGAACCGCCCTTCTTTCTCACGACACAAATTAATGTACTGTACACTAATCGATGTTCATTATAGTTTAAATTGATTAAAAACGCCTTGATGTCAAAATTTCGCCATAATATTATAACTTTCATTTCAGACGTGCTCCAGAGCAGCCAAAATTGAGATGGGTTTGCAGTGAACCCATGGGTTTATTGTGAATGGAAAATCACAAACGGGAGTTTATTCGAGAAATTGAAGTGAAAGAGAAACGAAAGCTGAATTTTATATTGGTGCGAGGTGTAGATCCCAATCGTATAAACGTTCGTGGGCAAGAAATTATTACATACAAACTTATAAACAAATTTGGAGAAAGAGGAAATGATATTCAGTTTGAAAGTGAAAGGAGCACAAAAATTGAATATATATGCAATTCACAATATGAAAATAAAATAGTATCTTTAATAAAGCAAAGATATCTTGATAATGATATTAATTTGAAATCTTTCTTTTTCTTACTCTCAAGCTATTTCAAGTGAAAACTGAGATATTTAGAATGCGATGTTGCATAAGTTGGGTAATATGTTTCTAACCTTTTCAGGTCACTTGATGGTTCTCATGATAACTGTAAGTAAATGTTGTATAATTCATTGAACGATATGAAGGCTCACTTAAAGGTTACTTATAAGCGGCGATACTTTATATTAAGAGATATCTTTCATAAAGTATGTTTTTACTTTCGTCGCGCTATGCTATTTACTTTTTATATGTATTCATAAAAGGATCCATATCTTTGCAAAATTTATAATGAAATGGGGATTTATTTATTTTTTATTTAACTTGGAAAATTATTTATCACGTGCACCATATTTTTATTGATAATAATAGAATAAGTCGTGAAATAAAATATTCTCACGATTTTTATCGATAATTATATAAAAATTATCGAAACATTTTTCTGAGTTGATATTCTTAATTTGAAATATTATTTTGACAAATTTCAAGCTTAAAATAATGTGGTGGAAAACTAAAATCAAGTCCTAAGCACCTGTTTTTGTAAGATATTTCGCTATGTCGCTTTGAATAAAAGAATTTAAGAAATCCCCATGTGTAAAAAATAATTTAAAATAGTCAGGTTATGTATCATAATTGAAACTTATATTACGACAGCTTTGTTTATAGACTTTTTTTTATTCAATATAAATTTTTTAAATCTAGAAGAAAAGCTTAAAAACACCGTATGACAGAAGCTGGGGTATTATCTCCGGTCCACTCAGGCCGCACCCCTTCCGCTGCTATAAACAGGTCGTGGCCGTTTCTAGAAAGAGCCTTGAGCTGCAGAAAATAAAGTGATGCACAACACTTCGAAGAAGCCATGCTTTTCGAGAGGAGTATAAAAGGCGATAGCCTCTTCCTGCCTCTTCGTGTCTGCCGTCGTCAAGAGAAAGCCTCCCGCTCCCAGGAGATACTCATTCAGCATGTCGAGCGCAGCCGAGAAACAGCGGAGGATCCTGCCCCTCTTCCAGTATGCATCCTTCTCCACCAAGGATAAGTTCGGGATGCTCGTCCAGCGCGATCCCCGCCTCGCTGGGCTGGGCGTGCTCGGCAGAGGCGTCCTCTTCTCCTGCTTCCACGAGGACCACCTCCGAGAGGCGACACAGCTCTACGAAGTCCTGATCAGTGAGTCCATGCATGAGCGAATCCTTTCCTGACAAATTAGATTCTAACAGATCTTTTTATCTTTTTGAATGTTTCTTCTAGAGAAACATTATGAGAGTAAATGAAATTGATTTCTTATTATTTAATTGTGGAAGATTTAGGTATTTTCTGATATACTCTTTGCTTTCGCTTAAAATATTAATTTTGGTTTTTACAAAAATTAAAATATTTAAAATGATTTTAAGAATATGTTGAAAATTTTACATGTTCCTCAAGAAATGTAGGAATGAAAATCATGAATAAATGGTATTTCTTTGAGCATAACTTGAAGTATTAACAATGAGATCAAAAATATTTCAATTAATAAGTACAATTTTTTTGTCTTCTTTTCACCCAAAATTCAGGAAAACAAATAATATTTTTTAAATTTTATAGAAATTTTTGAACTGTGTAAAAAACAGAAAACTTTGATTCAAATTTTTCATCATTTCGTAGAGGAATCAAATTTTTTTTTATTCTTGAATTGTATTAATTAGAAAAATATCTATAATAATAATAAGAAGAAGAAAGATAAAAATTGGCTTGTTGTAAAAACTTTTATTTGTAAGTAAGCATAAAAAATGAATCTCACTGCCGATAAGACACATGCCGCTAAGTGCGAAAAAACTAAGCATATCATCGAGACGGAATGTGAAAGAGGTGTTCTAAGTTGGATACTCCACAGAGTCTCGACCGATATTTTGACACCAGGTCCACACTACCTAATTAGTATTGTGAAACATTTTAACGCGCGTCCCCCGAAGCTGCCTTTCAGCCTGAATCTCCCCACTGAGAAAGGAGGGAAACCTTCGAATCTCGTTGCTCAGCAGTAGCCTTGTGCCACGAGTCCATCCGAGCCTGTTAGTACATTGTGTGATTTCTTTCCTTCGTAGCTGCCCCGACCTTCGAGGAGTTCCTCGACCTGTGCCACCAGTGCAGGGACTACGTGAACGAAGGCCTGTACGCATACGCAGTGTCGGTCGCCATTTTGCACAGAAAAGACTGCAGAGGAGTCAACCTGCCTCCAGTACAAGAGATCTTCCCCGATAAATTCGTCCCTGTGGAAACATTGTTTAAAGCCTACAAGGAAACCCAGCTTCACCCGGAAGACGAAGTAAGGCCCGATTTCTTAGAAGACTCATTAAAACTGTCAGCATAAGTTACTTATTTTAAGCTAATACAGTCCTCCATCATTGTAATAACACAGGAAAATGTTCTTATTTCCTGTAATTGTTTTATACGTTCGTCATTTCGCACAAAATTCAGATAATTTAAAATGCTTTTTGAAATACAAAATTACTCTGTAGACGAAGCAAATTAAAAATTTTTATATTCTGACAACCAGAAAATTTGTTCATTAAAAAAATGTATTGAATCCACTGTTAAATGATGTGCACCAGTGATCACGTACAAAATATTTGAATGTTCTAATCTGAGGGAGTTTTTAATACATGCTTTAAAATATTTCTCTATCATAACGTATCTGCATTAAGTATTATATAAACTTATTTGGATCATTGCTAATTATGTATCCTTTAGATTTTTTTAAAGTTAAATTGTTTTTGGACTCAAAAAATATCTAAAATTGAAACCGCTGCAACAATTTTAAACAATTTCGTCAAAAGATCAAATGAATATGATAGAATGAATGAAAATATTTTAATTATTTTAAGCGGTTTGAGGAAATTATATATTTTGAAGCAGACTGCCAGAAAACTGAAATATTCATTTTTTTAATGAAAATATCATAAAAGTGAACAATTAAAAATTTTGTTTATCGTATTTCTGAAATAATGCGAGCTAAAAAATGTTTGCGAATTTCCTCTGCTTAAATAGATTGTCCATTATTTTATAAATAGGATGTCTTAAAATATTTTATTTATGCGAACGCTAGATGGCAGCACTAGCTAATTGATTTTAGACTAGTTGAATAGATGTCTTGTTAAAACTTGTATTCTAATTTAGAAAATGGATTAATATAAGTATAGTAGGCATGTCAGCTTTTAGTGTTGAATTGATTTGTAAATGTACATGTCTTCCCTATTAAATAATATCATCATGTAAAAATATTTTTTGTGTATAAATGAAAGTATTTAAAGGGTAATGAAAAGAGAATCTCACTTAAACGTAATTTCAAAGAAGGAAATATTGCTGCAGATAAGTAGGCGGCACATTTGATCTGAATTAGGATTTATTGATAGATTTTACAGCAGATAAAATTCACAGTGGATTACAATAACTGGACAGTTATTGCGACTGTAGTCAATTTATTAAAGCATTGGAAAGGCACATTTTGAACTCAAAAATTGAATTTACAAAATGCTTTTTGGTCACCAATAGATGGCGCTGTTTTTCACTTAATTTTCTTTTGGTGCACGTTTAGGAATTTGCATACTTTTAAATACGTAAAAATTGCTGGATTTAATTTTTTTGATAAATTAGAGATAAGTACTTTTTCACTCGAAATAAATTAACAGTTATTTCATATTAGATTTTTATTTTATTATAATTATTTTTTTTGCGAGAAATATAAAATTGTATGCTTTGAAACGATTGTATGCTTAGAATTTGAAAATCATATTTTTATCACAAATTGCAATATAAATACATTATTGAAACAAAAGTAATTTTATTCTTTTTAATTTATCAACACAAAAGCCTATTTTAAAACCTCACATTACAAAACGTGTAAAATATAATCATTTAATGGTAACCAATAAATTATGCGAAAGTAAAATAGAATTTTACAGTTAAACTGAGATGTGCATTTTTATTAAGTATATAGTAAAAGCTATATTTAATATGAAACAAATACCGGATAATTAATGTAAAGAGTGGCATTGCTTGTTTTCAGCTAGTTTTTTGTACTTCTGCACATGTGTTGTTAAAGCCAAACTCATACACTCAGTCAAGTGTTGATTTGTAATTTTCGATCTACACATTTTATCTTTAAATGTTTCGAATCCTTTTTCACAAAGGTAAGTAGATCCAAAGCAGGAAAAGTCTCAGAAAAGTTTCTTTCACATTTTCTCTCATCAACAAGAGTCCCCAAAAATCACTCGGTGGAAATCTTGCTTTTAGCGGCAAATCTGACTGAAATCCTATAATTTCCATTTCCAAAACATCAACATTTTTGTTCAACATATTTCCAATCTTATGCGACACATCTGAAATATCAAGTTCGGCATATGATTTGAGATGAATAATAATATTGATTGAACTTCATGGAAATCAAAGAAGTGGAGTACAAAATTATTTTTCAGGGCATTTAGATTTTCCGAGTATTTCTCTGTTTCAATTGCCTTGTGGTAATTAACATGGCTTGATAAATTCTGAAAATGGGTGAAACAATTTTTTCTTTCATCTGATTTAATCACGCTTTTAACTTTATCTGAAAAGCAGTTACAGTCCAAGTCAATTAAAAAAAGATATATTTTTTATTTTCCCTGCGGTCTTCGTTCCGTTTAGCTGTTACATCCACGAGTAAATGGAAATCGAACAACCAGCTCTCATCATCTAAAGTTGAGACGATGCAAGAGAAATGTTTGCGAAGTTATAGAGGAAATGTAATAAAAAATGTGAAAAGCAGCCGGATGCTGATTGACCAGAAATACATATTTTTGTGACTGCTATTTTGTAAGAGTAAATATTCCATGTACTTTTTTTCTGATAACAAGTTTTACAAGAAAATTATTTCTTTAAACTTCATTAAATTTTAAGCAATTCCAATTTTGGATCAAGGAAACAGAGCAAACATTAAGGATTTTTTATTTTTATTAATAGATATACACATTAAAATAAAATTAAATTCGGCGAAAAAAAATCTTGATTCTATTAATAATCAAAAGCAAAAGGCTTTCGTAAAACCATCTTGCCTCCAACGGCAATCTTTTTATTTAGAACTTGTTGCGATATATTTTGATGAACTGTGGAATGTCACTTAGGAAGTCATCATCAACATCGAGGAGACGGGCAATATCATGGACCCGGAGTACAACCTCGCCTACTACCGCGAGGACATTGGGATCAACGCCCACCACTGGCACTGGCATCTGGTGTACCCGGCGACTTGGAGGCCGGAGGTGATCGGCAGGATAAAGGACCGGAAGGGAGAGCTCTTTTTCTACATGCACCAGCAGATGTGCGCCAGGTAACTGCATTCAAATTGTATTGGAAGCAGCTGTAAACACTATATACTCTTAAGACATTTGAAATTCCACGAATGGAAAGAATTTCGATGTGAGGGTGGCATAATGAAAGACGGGGGTGTCGTTTCCAAATCAATTCTGAAAAATTAACAGCATTTTCTTAAGAACACGAAACAAGATAAAAAGCGTATTCAGTCTGCACAATTTTAATATTCTCATGTGTACAAATTGTTATTAATATTAGAACACAATTAATTCAATGTATTTAATATTAATCTCTAATTAATGAAATAAAGAAGAGGAATTTTTTGTCATTCGCGGATTAACTCTGGAATATTCTGGATGAAATATTCTACGTATATATATTCTGGCAAGAAATATTCTGAATAAATATTTTGGTGGCGGAAAAAAGATGAGGAATTTAGTTTAAACTATGATTTGATACATTTAAAAATTTAAAATTCAGTATCGATTTCATGTAACACCAAATAAAAGCACTGCTACAATTTTACTTCGTTCTTTTCTGTAATATAATGAAGCCTCAAACTCTATTGAGAACCTCTATAAATTTCATTCGAACATTTTAATTCAAAGCTAAAATTGCAACAAAGTTCATATTAAACTAATTTTACTCCATTTAATTTTTGTCGATTTCGAAATTTGTTTTATAATTCAAATAAATTCCATTCGAAATATTTTAAAGAAGAGTATTAAGCAAATAAGTTTAAATATCGTCGATAATCATTTTCAGTAATTCAAGTCTTTTAAATTATTATGTAGATGGATACATATTTAACTTCCAGTTAAATTTAAAGGAAAATTGAAATAATTTTTGTGTTTTAATAGTTTTCGAAGTGTTGAAAATTAAGATATCTTCCATTATCTGAAAGAGAAGATACTTATTTTGATTTGTAGCATCTAGTACGCTATTAAAGTGATTATTATAAAATAAAATTGATGGAAAGTTTAAATTTTATGAATATTTAAAGCTTTGATAAAAATGAACTATTTAATAAAAAATTTAAAAAATTCTGACTATTACAGTAAGTAGCTCAAATTACGTATGTTGGCAAGCGAAGTGAGCAATATTTGTATAAAAAGAAGTTCTCGAAGAACCGAAGGAGTGGCTCCTAGTGCTATAGGCAAGTGAAGAGAGTTCAAATTGAATGGGTTCACTCGAGGGCTTTAGGCAAACATTTTCTTTGACCACTATTTCAGTTCGTGGAAACGATTGGAACTTTTTAGCTTGAAATAAAATATGCGGAAGATTAATTTTTTTGAAAGATTTTTACGACCACTTGCCTGCAGCCCTCAGGTGCTACCTTTTCGGTTAAGTTGAGACGCATCTCTTCCTGCTTTCTGTGTATGCATGCATTTATTAATTCATATCATTGAAATTATAAAATTAGGAAAATAATTACTGAATTTCATTAATACATTTTTTAACACAAAATTTAAAAATATTTAATGTGCCATAAAATAGAAAACATTTAATTTACATCGCTTAAAGATAATGAAAAGTAATCTAAAGATATAAAATATGAATATGTTAAAAGAAAAACTAATTTTATGTGTAGTTATTGTTACAGATAATCTTTATTAATTAGATAAGTTTTTTTAATAATTATTCCCAAGTATACTGTAACTTTATTTTAATTGTAAGCTAATTATTTTTTATTCATAAACTTATTTAAATATTTTACAAAAATAAATTTTCAAATTGAAAATTCCATCAGATGTAAAATTTAATTAAGGTGTAAAATTATTGAATTCAAGAACAACTAGCATTTTTTTTTTTTTTTTTTTTTTTTTATGAGATAAAATTGTTAAATTTTCATACAGACCGCATATTGAATATTTATTTTCAATTAATAAAAAAAACGTTCTTAAAAATTACATTTTACAAAAGTAATAAAAATGTTTATGATAATTTTAGTGAAAGCTTTTATTTGAAAAAAACATTTTATGCATAACAGTTCGAATTTCAACGTTGAATTTTATTAATAGAAAATAGACTTTGAGTTAAATCTTGGCAACGCTATTAAAAATCCATGAATCTAATAGTACTCAGAGTCCTGAAAGTCATTTCTTAGAATAATTACGAGTTTTTAAAATTAAGATAAAATATTTTCATTACAATAAAATTAAAAAAATATATCAAGTCTCATTTTATAGAATGGGGAACTGAAAATTAAAGGTGAGTAAACATTTAAAATTGTCAGACATGCAGATTTACGGCAGAACGAGGTACTTATTTTATAAATTACTGATTATTAAACCCCATTTGTTTCTTAATAAATGAATGAATGAATTGATACCTGTCCGAGTTGAGGAATATTGAATTCTGAAAAGGAGAAGTACCTTTTTCTGCTGTAATACTTTTCTTCCCATTATCTATCTTGATAAATGTATGTAAGAAGAAAGCATATTAGCGAAATGTTTCTCTTTATAAAATTAGTTCCTTAGCCACTAGGAGCCATTTCTTCGCCCATTTTTTCCGAGTCCTGCATCATGACGGAAGTAAAGGAATCGCTCTGGAAAGTAAGTACACAATTTATTTTGAGAGTTTAATTTAGAATTGAAGTGAATTATACAGAATCAGGGTGCATGGGACACTTCTTTCTTTTCCATCACGCTATCATTATTTTTTTTCAATCAATCAATCAACAATGGCAATACAACCCTGTGTGGGTCCTGGCCTTCTCAATGAGCTTATTCCATCTTGGCCTGTACTCAGCAGCACTTTTCCAATTAGATGTTCCAATAGTGTTAAAGTCCCTATCAAGACAATCAATCCATCTTATTTTGGGCCTACCTCTGGAACGTTTTCCCATTGGCCTTGCAAGAAAGATTTTTTTTAGGGGTGCGCTCAGTTGGCATACGAATAACATGGCCAGCCCATCTCATCCTTTGTATTTTAATGTATTTGACAACATCAATGTCCTTAAAACTTTTGTATAATTCATGGTTATACCTTCTACGCCATACCCCATCTGTCTCCACTCCACCATAGATGCTTCTCAAAATTTTCCTTTCAAAAATAGCCAAACGGCATTCATGTTTCTGTGTCATGGCCCAAGTCTCTAAAGCAGAAGTTAAAATAGGTCTAATAATAGTTTTACATAGTAAAATGTTTGTCCTATGTTTGATATATTTGGAGGTAAGATATTTTTTTTAACACATAAAATGCACGATTTGCTGCAATTACCCTTTTGTTTATTTCGGGTCCCAAATCACCAAAGTTATTTATTTCAGATCCAAGGTAGGTAAAAATGTTCACAGCTTCAAAATCATAAGATCCTATGGGGAATACAGAGCAAGGATGGTTTTGCCTTATGCATGACATATATTTTGTTTTGCTTTGATTGACTATTAAATTCATTTTATTTGCCTCTCGTACAAATGCCAGAAAGGATTCTTTAAGAGTATCAGGATTTCTAGCAATTAAATCCAAATCATCTGCAAAGCCCAGGATTTGTAAACTTTTACTAAAAATGGTACCTCTAGTATTAATGCCTGAATTTCTGATGATTTTTTCTAAAGCAAAGTAAAATAATAAGCAGGCGAGGGCATCTCCTTGTCTTACACCATTTTTAATTTTTAATGATTCTGAATGATAACTCTGAATCTGAATCTTCATTATAGATTCCAGCATAGTTAGATTTACTAATCTGGTTAGTTTTCCAGGAATACCAAAATCTATCATTGCATTAATTACTGCATTTCTGTTCAAGCTGTCATAAGCAGTTCTGAAATCAATGAACAGGTGATGTGTGTCAATTCCATGCTCTCTACATTTTTCCAGAATCTGTCTTAAGTTATAAATTTGTTCTACAGTAGATCTCCCTTTTCGGAACCCACATTGGTAGTCTCCAATTATATTATCAGCCAGTGGGACTAATCTGTTGAATAAAATACCTGATAAAACTTTATAAGCTGTGCACAGAAGGCTAATGCCTCTGTAATTAGAGCATTCTAAAAGATCTCCTTTCTTATGAATGACACAAGTAATACTTTCCTTCCAATCTATGGGTAATACCTCCTGATTCCATATGTCAATTAAAAGATCATATAGTCCAACAAGTCATTATTTTTTTCACTTGTTTTAAATTAAAGAGGAACCGGAAAGCTTAAATAATGTACAAACAGGAAAGAATTATTAGGAATTATTGAGTTATTGTTTATTGTGATGATTGGAAATGATGAGAGAACGAATATTCAAATTCCTGTATTCGAAGATCTTTTAATATTTCAAGTAGATTCAAATAAATCATTTATATTTAAAAAGCCAAAACTGAAATTTAAAAACAGTAAAAAAAATTAGATATTTTTTTTTGATTAAGATGCTTAGCAATTTCAATTGTAATATCGAGAAGTAATGTTTTTTGATTTCTCAGTACTCAAGAGAGGATTACGTTCCTCACTTCATTGTGGAACTCGTGCGCACGCAAGAAAACAAGGATTGTAGTCAAGGGAAACTGTTGCAATATAGTCAAAAGAAAAGAGACCACAAATTAACAAAAAATTCAGTGCACTAAAGCTTTATAAAATGAAGATCAATGGAAAAATGTGTTGCGCGAAATTCTAACAGTTTTGTAAAATTTAATCTTGGAATGAAATCAGTACTTTCTTACAGTTGTTTGGAATCTCCACTGGTGAGCTGTTTCAGTTCTGAGCTACGAGGAAGTTATTTTAGAAAGGCAAAGGAAAATTTTATTTCTTCAACTGTTTTTTAGTTGCTTTATTTTTGATTAAGGAATGTATTTTGTTATTTGAATTCACAAGAGATTCACCCGGCAAGTAAAAACTGTATTGTTGTAAACAGGTAATGTTTATTAAAGACAATTCTGTTTACATGTATGGAGCTTTCTTTACTTTTCAGCATAACCACTTCCTCCATCACTCACGAGCTTTAGAATCCTGCTAATTCATTTCGCCAAATGGTTGCTACTCAGGGAATGACATGACTTGATGGAGGCAGAATACTCTTCGAAGCAGAAGATGCTTCCTTGAGTCCCTGTGTTGTTGCAGAACAAGCATTGTTGAATTAGTTCAAAAGGAAACTATTTTATGATTTGAAACTGGTAATCTCTTTACCTAAGCTGAATGACTTTTAGGACATTTGGAAATGAATGAATCTTGAATGAATATGCTGCAAATAAATTTTAATAGCGAGTTTAAACCTTATCACCAGAGGAGACATAGGTTTAAAAAATTCTAACTATTCTAATTACATATATAAAATTAACTTAGATTATTTTTATAACAAATTAATATTTTTAATACTTAGATGACACTTAGAATGAATGCATAAAATTTTTATTAAATAGAATTTTGATTTCCTTCAGGTATGACTGTGAGAGGCTCTCCAACCACATGCCCCAAATGGTGCCCTTCCACAACTTCCATGAGCCGCTAGAAGGATACTCCGCCCACTTGAGCTCCGGCATCAACGGCTTTCCCTACTCCTCCAGGAACTCCGGACGCAAGTTGGACGACTTGCCAGACTGCTCAGTCCAGGATTTGGAGAGGTGGAGGGAAAGAATCCTGGACGCCATCAACTTAGGCGTCGTTGTTGACCCCAATGGCGTTGAGACCCCACTGGATGCCGTGCATGGCATCGACATACTCGGCAACATCATCGAGTCCAGCTACGATTCTGTCAATGTACCTTATTACGGCAGTCTGCACAACTGGGGACATGTCCTCTTCGCAGCAGCTCACGATCCCGACGGCCGGTTCAAGGTATGAATCTGCCGGTAAAGATACTTAATAATAGAAATCACAGAGACGAATGTCTAATATTTATTTACATGTATACACCTGTACATGTATATTTACTGTCTGCCACGAGAAGAGTACCGCCCATTTCGACGCCGAAGGTGGACAGCCTACTCACATAGTGAGTGTGAGGCTGTTAGTGTCCGCTGCGTATTACACCCATCACAGAGAGGCAACGAGACCCCCTGTCGGACCCGGAAAAGAGAGCCGTTCCAGTGGCCTTTTAGACGGGTTATCACTCTGCCTGACCGATTTTCTGGTCAATCATTTGAAGTCTCTTGGCTCGATACCGGAACAAACCAGACAAGCCAGTCCGCCAACCCTACGTGTATGCGCCATTTTCTACGTTTATATTAACTATTTTTTCAACATGGCAAAGCCAGAACGCGAGGTGAGGCCCACGCAGTGGACGTCACCTTTACATGTGCGAGCTGAGAAGGGGATGCCCTCATGGGGGCCTTTGTGGGAAGGTGGGCCATATTTACGCAAGTCTAGAGGGAAACCATGAAAATCTCTAGAACCCACCCCGAGCTGACTTGCAACTCTACTGCCGGTTATAGGAAGAGCTGCAGCACGCCCTGATGACGAAGATCTTGATACATGTGGTTAGAATTTGTCACCGGAATAAAAGTTCAGATCGGCAACTTCTTCTTTGGTCACAGTGTTTGGGGTTGGCGATCGCGAGTGAACTTACCTTGCAATGGAGTATCGCCCATTTGTCTGTCCGTTTCAATAATAAAAGTTTCATTTTCGACAGGAGGACCCAAAGGATATTTGACATACTGAACACTTTGAGGAACACCGCCCACTCATTACGGCGAGCTGGCATGGTTAGCGCTCTTGCTTTCGGTTCAACAGTTCGTGGGTTCGAATACCACCTTGGAAATTGATGTTTGTAGTGGTTCAGAATCCACTTTATACCGAAGATTCCGGTATAATATCCCTCGTGTGCAAAAAAATGACCGTTGATCGACAAACCAAAACCAAGCCCACTCATTACACCTTTCATTACTCTTTGGAATAGACATCACCATAGCGACAACAATCCACCACACTGTTCTTTTGGCAGATAGAGTGTATACATACATGCATTTAACTGTATGTGTGGAAGCCTTTTTAATTAATTTTTCAGTATATTGATCTAATTTTTATAACATCTTATCTTCGCATATTTAAATTTACTAAAGAAAATTAATCTTCCTTTTATAAAAATTGGAATACAAGTAAATGCATAGTCATTAAGACATTCATGCATGTTTCGTTATACAAGATGCACGTGAATATTAAGAAGAAAAATAGTTTTTAACAGTTCATGCGTGTCTAATTCAGTAATTTTTACTACTTTGTTGGTGATTTTGATTCTGATTTCTCATTCAAATATTTTTTGTGTATCGGAGAATCAAATTTGTCGAAAGATATAAATTTTCAGTCTAGTCTTGATCATAAATACAACATTCTTCAATTCATTTGTAAAATTACCTGAATGTCACCAAAAGATATTCAGAAAAATTATGATATTTAATCAAGTTCTTTATAGTTTCTTCTAAATTTTTCTTAATTAAAAACAACTTGAGCGAAAAATGAGTTTTTTTTGTGATATATTGAGCTAGAATTAGTGCTTGACTTAATAATGTAATTGAAAATGAAATGAAATGTGCATTTTTAACGAATATGGCTTTTTAGAAAGGAACTTTTCGATTTTTTTCAGAAAAAGTACTATTGAACTTAAGAACATTCAGATTCTAAAACACTTCATCATATTTGTATGGAAAATAAAAATATGGAAATAGAATTAATTTCAATATTTTATTTATATCATAATTTTGATATCAAATATTCTCTCGTTACTTATTTTTGCTGCATGGTATCTTCAGTGTGAAATAACAATGAAAAGAAGAATAACTATATATATATATATATGTATGTATGTATGTTTTTTACGTTGTAATTTATTATTTTCTTTGATTTGAGTGTGTAATTTCACAAATATCTGCTTTTGCAGCTGAATCCTGGTGTTATGGATGATACAGCTACCGCCCTTCGTGATCCAATCTTTTACAGGTGGCATAGATTCATCGACGATCTTTTCCAGACTTACAAAAAGACTCTCCCCCCGTACACCGCTGAGGAGGTAAGTTCATAAGACTTTAGAAACCAACGATAATTGAGATTATTTGCACTAAAGAACACCCCTTTTGTTCTCATGGTCAAATAAACCTCAACAGACATTGCTCCAGAATCTTCCTCTTATTTACGAATTCTCTCGAAATGGTCTCGCGTACATCTGTTGAGGATTTTAATTCGCTTTTCTGAACTAAAATTTCTCTCTTCTTTTTTAAATACTTATTTTCAATTTCTTTCGTTTGCATTTATTTTTTAAAATGTTTTTTTCATGCAAGGGATCAGAAATTTGAATCGTGTTTTTTGTGCGTAAGAACTATTGGATGATAAAATGAGGGACAACGTAATGAATGAGAATGCCTTCTGTTGCTAAACGGCTTACTATTCCGAGAAAACAGTGAACGCTTCGCTACATCCAAGGAATCGAAAAATATATTTTTTAAAATGTTTTTTTCATGCAAGGATTGAGAAACTTAGATCAGTGTTTTTTATGCGTAAGAACTATTGGATGATTAAATAAAGGACAACGTAATGAATGAGAATGCCTTCTGTTGCCAAACGGCTTACTATTCCGAGAAAACAGTGAAACGCTTCGCTACATCCAAAGAATAGAAAAATATATTTTTTAAAATGTTTTTTTTTTCATGTAAGGGTTGAGAAACTTGGATCAGTGTTTTTTGTGCGTAAGAACTATTGGATGATTAAATGAGAGACAACGTAATGAATGAGAATGCCTTCTGTTGCTAAACGGCTTACTATTCCGAGAAAACAGTGAAACGCTTCGCTACATCCAAAGAATAGAAAAATATATTTTTTAAAATGTTTTTTTTTCATGTAAGGGTTGAGAAACTTGGATCAGTGTTTTTTGTGCGTAAGAACTATTAATTGATTAAATGAGAGACAACGTAATGAATGAGAATGCCTTCTGTTGCCAAACGGCTTACTATTCCGAGAAAACAGTAAAACGCTTCGCTACATCCAAAGAATAGAAAAATATATTTTTTAAAATGTTTTTTTCATGTAAGGGTTGAGAAACTTGGATCAGTGTTTTTTGTGTGTAAGAACTATTGGATGATTAAATGAGGGACAACGTAATGAATGAGAATGCCTTCTGTTGCTAAACGGCTTACTATTCTGAGAAAACAGTGAAACGCTTCGCTACATCCAAAGAATAGAAAAATATATTGTTTAAAATGTTTTTTCCTTAATGAGCCCATCCTAAATCGTTGTGCAGTGGCTCGGAGTGTAAGCTCATCGGTTCGATCCGCCGCGGCTTCTGTTGAGGAATATGATGCTCCATCGAGGTGAGTGCTTGGGAGTCTTCTTCGCAGATTCTCTCTCGGAAGAGGATTTGAAGCACAGAAGGCTCACCTGGGCTGAGCGGTCTTCGAAGTCTTAGTTGAACAGGTGGGGGGGGGGGCAATCCTCCTTCCCCAGCGACACACCGAGGATTTCGAAGCGGAAGGGTCTTTTCCCTTCACGGATGCCTCAATCCCTCCGCATGATTCACTTTACGTCAGCTCTAAATGTGTTCACACTTTATTTTTCAATGAATTTTGTATGCTTGAAAGCAATTTTTAAACTTGAGAGTGCATAAAAATTAAATTTAATGTGAGTGCTATTGAGATTCTTGGCACGAAATAAGGAAATTTTATCATTTGCTGTAGAGTTGTTTCACTGTGTTCTATGCTTGCAGTTGGGCTTCCGTGGAGTTACAGTGAAATCCTTAACCGTGAAAGCGGCACAACCCGATACCATCCAGACCTTCTTCAAAGACGACTACTTGGACGTCTCTCATGCTTTCTACTTCGGCAGATCAGGAGCTGTTAAAGTAAGTACCTCAAAACGATTTGCAGTCAAAACCACTATCATATATCAATGACCTGTAATTTGAAAATGTGTGAAATCTTTTCTCTTTCTTTATAAGGCGATGCATGAAATTTGTTTTCATTTGCCAGAAGTAGCCAATAAAGCTTTAAAGAAACTCGTTTGACGTTAACATGGTTTAATTATTTGTCCCCCCACAGATTTTTGAGAATTTGGATTAAAAATACTAAAGATTTCATTCTTAACACAAAATTTCACACTTTGTGCACTTATTAATCTCATTATGAATGCAACACACTAGTTTCATTTACTCATAGTTCTGAAATATTTCCACATTGTATGCATTTAATCATTCGCCAGCTCTTCCCGTGCTGCTTCTTTCCACGGGTCCATTTCAATGATCTAGTTGGCGTTTGATCAAAACTGAGAACGTCGTGTAGTCATGGGCAACCCCGATGAGGGATGCTTTAGCTACCTTGAAATATCACCATACTTTTCATATATTTCGTAATTATAGATGAGAAACTCCAAATGCTTGTTTTACCATATTGGCCCAAAAAATCTTTCTTCAAGTTTTTCTTTCAAAGATCAATAAGAGCGAGCTTCGTTTGCCCTCTTCAGAGCCCAGTTTGCTTCAGCACGACTCCTTTTTAAAGAAGTTTTTTAGAAAGTACATCTGTGAACAATATTTAAATGGCTGCTGTTAGTTTACTCTAGATATCTTATAGTTCTGTAAAAATGAGTGACTTAGGAATTTAGGAAAAGCTAGGGATGTTGAGGAAATGTGCATTATTTATTTGTTTCCAGATGTTCTTCCTGTACAACTCTCTGAATGGTACAACTGCTTTTTAAGTAAAATGGATAAACTTTCATCTGAGAGTATTCAAAATTATGAATCTGTATAACTTATTTCTGATAGGTTCACTACCGACACCTGGACCATGAGCCTTTCACGTATAAGATGGTGATAGAGAACAGTGGCACCAAAACTAGACATGCTAAAGTTCGAATTTACATGGGACCTAAATATGACCACCTGGGGAACGAGATTAAGATCAGTGAAATTCGAAGATTGATGATTGAATTAGATTCCTTCCATGTTGAACGTAAGTAAATTTTCTCAGCAACCTACAAATTATTAAAAGGAACTACTTCAATCAGGGTCCTCATGAAGATGGTACTTTCATTTCGACACTTTTAATTACTCGTGGTAAGCTCTAAAAGGTACTTTTAATAATAAAAAAATACATTTATATTTTTAATATTATTTATTGAAGGTAAATTTTACATTGATAATTAGTTAAGTATTTAGCCATAATTGTGCAAAACCGAGAGGGTCGCGAGATAATAAACATAGAATTATAAAAGCAAGTCAATCTTATATTGCATTTTGTAAGGCTAAAATTTCTGAAGATATTGTAAATGATATGTTTTCTTCTTTCTTATTTTATAAAACAACTGATTTTAATTCGAGAATTTTCTTACTTTATTCTATACATGCATTAAGAAGTTTAAAGCTAGTAATCCTTTTGACCAGTAACCAAAAGTCCGAGAAAAATCTACTCTAAGCGGATAGTAATTAAAGCGTTTTTCATTTACATCAAGTGATTTAGTACAACACACTCTTGTGCACTGAACCAAATTCAACTGCTTTCTAAGTATGATAGTAACTACATATTTCGCTATTATGCAAGTGGTAGCTTAGTGGTTGGATGCCGAAAATCAACCCATTCCATTTTTCAAATGAAGACATTGCAAGCGCATGATATTCAGAGAGAATGCCCACTTAGTTTCACTATTTCGAAATTATATTCACGTCTATCCGGAGGAACTTTCCTGAAAGCAACAAGTATGAATTTGGTACAAATATCTGATAACATTTGTTCATCCTTTCATTTCAAACATGTGTGTTGAGAAGAGTCTTTTTCAGTGCGCCCGGGAGAGAACAGCGTCGAGCGGAGGTCCATCGACTCCAGCGTCACCCTCAGCAGGCAGAAGACTCTCAAGGAGCTGCTGAAGGGCGAAGGCGCCGACCGTAGGGGAGACGAGTACTGCAGCTGCGGATGGCCCGACCATCTCCTCGTCCCCAAGGGAGACACTGTCGGCCTCCCCTTCCACCTCTTCGCCATTCTCACCGATTACTTCGAAGACACGGTAAGTACCTCTAGTTTTATTTAGACATCAATGCGTATTGGCAAGGGATTTACTTCTAAGAGGAAACAAATACAATCGCATTACTCAGATCCAGAAACATTTAATACAATGTTTTCTCGCAGAGCATTTTACGATTATATAATTCAATAGATTTCATAGGCAGATTAAACAGAGGTATTGAAATACTCGTATTTCATATGTAACCACAGCCAAAGACGTCTTTTTTGTACCTATTAGGTAACAAATTCAATACCCAATGAGTTCTCTTTCCTGGTGCGGGTAGCAAGGAACCCGTCATTCGGCGTCCGTCACTCATCAGAAGCAGCGCATCGTACTCATCCAATGATCAAGTTCAGATGAAGTTTAAACTCCAGCTGGCGAACAATGCTAAGAATTGTAACAATCATTTTATGCTTCGTCTCCGTACATCTAGTTGTAAAAAACTTCAATTTCTTAAGCTCAAATATATAGTAAAAATTCTTCAGCAGAAACAATTTAGAGTTTAAAAGCTAAAATTTTATTAATAATATTTTTGATATTTATTTTACACAAAATGCTTCAAGTTTTGTACCCACTCTCTGCTTCCCGGAATCCGTTTCTGAAAAGTAATGCTGAACATCAATTCACACGACGCAATATAAAAAGTAAACGGTGTATTGGCCAAAAATGAACTGATATATAATAACATGAGGCTTTTTTCGTTCAAAAGAATGACCCACCAAAGCCTATGTTAAGGTAGCACATTTTCGAGCTTAAGATATCAGGTTCGATCCGAGCATTAAGCAACGGGAGATGGATGTTGCATTCGTCGCGGATGAGTTTTCAGTGTTTTCTCACATGCAACATATTGGTGAGAAACTCTTGTTAATATTGAAAATGCAACTTGTGTTGAGATTTCAATGGAAGGTAAAAGTGACTCCTTAATTTTATCGTGGCACTCGAGAACTCTTTCCGAAAGCTTTTTTTTTCTAGCAGCAGCTTTATTTTTGTCACTAAAAATCTTTTTTTTCTTCACATATTTGACACTTTTACGAAATATAGCATATAAAATGCGAACGTTAAAGAATTTTTCCTTATAGTAGCATCAATACATATATTGGCAATAGTACAATAGTACCAATAGATTTAATTATCATTTAGATTGTTGGATCGACTGATTTAAATAGATCTGCAATGGACTTACATCGTGACCTAATGACCGAATACCATTCTTCGAATCATAGGGTGCCTAGTTTTTGTTCCAGCCTTTGAACAGTAGGATGTAGTTATTGCACTTCAGCCTACTGCTTGAACAAATGTCGACTTGGAGTCTTCACGGTTTTCTGTCTTAAGACTCATGAATACATCCCGCCGTTTGTGAAAAATTCTGCCAAAAAGCATTTTTAGGCGTTTTTAAAATGGATTGCGCCCATTGACTGAAGAAATTTTGGTGAGATGTTGATGGCTAAGTGGTAATCATTAAAATTGTTTTGTCAGCGATCAGCTAAGGGCATTTATTATTTGTGTTCATATTTTTACCTAAAAATAAGGTAAAAAGATTAAGAAATTGCAAATATAAATAATAAAACATAGTCAGAGGTTTAAATGTTATGAAAAATCATTTTATTTTTACATAGCCATACTTATTTTCAATCGACATGGGCGTGAAATATTCATTACAATCTTAGCTTTTCAGGAAATTAATTAAATGCACATTTATTTAGTGACTCGACGAAAGAAATGAAGCGAGTGAACGATGCGTGTGCCACATTAGAATGTCTCCATTCCACACTGCATCAAGCTTTTTGAATGTTGATGATGATTCTTGCTTTTTATGAATATCTGAATAAGTCTTCAAAAGCATATCAACCCTGCGCATCGCAGCGTAACTCAACTAAAAAATCGCGTGTCTTCTGACTCTCACTGATAATTTGTGGACTCTTTCTATGATAATGAGAGAGAGAAAGTGATGCATGTGCTTTTGAAGCATTTTTTAGTGTAACACTCCGGAATCGCTTAAAATGTTTTAAATATTCATTTTGGCAATAATCTAAATATCACCAAACTACAAACGTTGAAAGATCCCATCACGCACGTGTTTCTAAAGTGACCATATTCCTCTACTTCGCCTCTTTTTTTTTTTTTTTTTTTGAAAGGTACCACATACATAAGGAAGATTCCTTCAGCAAAAGCTTTTCAAACTCTTATCACCCGAACAGTGAGTTACCTTTTCATAAGCAATTTTAGGCAACCAAATTGACAGGGAGCAGATGAAAGCATCCGTCTTGAAATACCTTTTGAAAGAACTTTCGCCGACTCTTATTCCCGCGAAGAAGAAACCTGGAAAACTCCAAAGCTCCTTCCTGTGGTAAATGATAAACTCTTGATGATGATTTGTGTATGTGTATATAGCACTGACATATACCAGTGATTCCTAAAATACGTGCGGTGGAGGCGACCTGGACTGGAACTCAGATAGATCAAGGGTGCCTCGAAGTGGCTTCCAATCTGAGCAAGAGAAATATTTGTTAAGGTCGCTCACCAAAAACCAGTTTCCTCAACTTCAGTCCTAGGGGTCCTGCTCAAAGAATTTGCTCATACCTCCTCGGTTGCAGATGTTCCACAGTAACTTATAATCAATGACAGACGAGGACATGACTCTCCTTCCTGCCTTACATCTTCTGAGTTAGTTATTTCTGTAGTGGTCGTTCTGCAAGTCGTGTTTTAGAAAGTTGTAAATTTCATAAGAATGGATAGGAATGGGAAAGCTGATAAAGGAAGTGCTAATAAAGAACTCGTTTCGACGAGTGAAATGCGGGGAAAAAAGAGGTAGTGCCGCAAATAAGAAGATAGTTTCTTGGATTTCATCTTCACTTCCAAGGAAGTCATCGATGAAGGGAGATTGCTGAGTTTGATCTGTTCCAAAGTTCTATCGTCCGAGAGTATAAGTCTAAGTAAGTTGAGGCGACATCTTCAAACAATGCATTCCAACAGGGTCGACAAACCATGGCAATATTTTAGCAGAAAAATGACAGATTTGCATCAACAATGTTTTCACTAAACAAGCTACAGTACCAAAAAATGTCTTGTTGGCATCATTCAAGATTGCATATAGATTAGCGAAGAGCAAAAAATTCCACACTATTGCTGTGGAATTAATTCTACCAGCCTTTGTGGACTTTGCTAATATAATGGTTGTAGAAAATGCATGGAAACTTCTGGCAAACAATGCCATCAGTCGAGGAATACAGGACATGGCTCAAAATCTCAATGATCGAACATTATGGGAAAAAAAATGAAATGAATTTGAATTCTAACTTGACGAGACCACACAGACAGTAATAAGGATCTCATTAGCTAAGTATGTTTAATTGATGTCGGTGAAAACTTTGCGTTCTGTAAAAGCATTCTGGAAGCGCAATGGCTGAAGATATAGTCTCTACTTGATACATTTATAATGAAAAATGACGTGCATTAGACAAAGTGCATCAGTGTGTGCACTGATGGTGTTCGATCAATGCCTGCTCAATACAGAGGCCTCAAGTCATGGATTGTTTGTGGGCTCATTGTATTATTCACCAAGAAGTACTTTCATTGAAAAATTTTGAATCTGCCAGTTAATCTCGTCCTAGAATGCGTAATAAATGTGATGAACTACATGAAAACTAGGCCATATTTTTCAAACATCTATGTGAGCATTGGAGAATTGAGCACACCTCCCTTATATACTATTATAACTCACGTTGGCTCTCACGTTGCACTGTACTTTCTTTAACTTTTGAGCTTTAGCAAGAAACTTACAGTTTCTTAAAAAAAAATAATCGCGTGAATGATTTCGTAGATCCTGACTTTCTTCTTAAATTGGCATACTTAGGCGATATATTTGAAAAACTAAATGCATTGAATGCTTCTATTCATGACCTTAATGTTCATATAATGAAAATTGATGAGAGGAGTTCTGCATTCAAAAAAAATTACAGATGTGGAAAAGAAAAATTAATTGTAATGGAAGCAAATATTGTTTTCCTATATTGCAGCAATACATGGTCTGTAGTGGAAACAAAATCTCAGAGGGTATGATATTTTTCATGAATTATTTATCGGGACTGGTTTTCTATATATTTCTCAGAAGACCAAACTTAGAAGTTTCCGTGAATTTCAGATCCATTCTTTATAGAAGCTCCAAAGAATTCATTTGCCAGAAGAAAATCTTATTGAGTTTTCAAGTGACAAAAGCCTGAAAGCAAAGTTCACTTTTTGGAGTTAGTAGAATTTTAAATATTTATTAAAAATAAATACCCTATTCTCAATGTGCAAAAGCAATGAGGGTTCTTATTCCATTTGCAGCTTTGCGAACCTGGATTCTCAGCAGTTGTTGTTATTAAGAACTTGATATCGTTAGAAAATTAATGTTGAAAGAGAGATGAGAGTAGCTGTGTGTGTGTCAAGCATTATTCCTCGATTTCAGCAAGAAACAGCAGGCTCACAAGTCATACTAAAACAAAGCACACATATGTTAAGAAAAATTGTAAAGGCATTTTATTGTAAATTAAATTTTATTAATATTAATGAAGTTTAATTTATACTAACTATAATTAAAACACTTGCACGATTTTAAAATGTAATTTATATTAACTCTACTTATGTCCCCACAATTTCTCCAATTTCTTCTTCCCATTCACTCACAAATATCAAATGCAATTACGTATTAATATGTTTCAAGTAAATATTACACAATGGGAGTGCCGTGAGAATTCTCTGAAGGGTGCCGCGACTTGATTGCCCTGGGCACAGACATTTAAATAATGACATCCCATCATGCAATCGGCCGTGGTGGCCTGGTTGATTAGAGGGTCGTTCTCAATGTCAAAAGTTTGTGAGTCTGAATCCCGACTTTAACGAAGATCTAATGTGCTCACTCAAGGTGTCTGGGACATCCTCGAAGTGAAACCCGCAGGAAGTGGCAGGTAAAGTTTTGGGGGATGACTATCTAGTTGGTGATACGTAACTGGTAGAGCCTCAGGTAAGTATGCGCACACAGACATCATGCAATTGTAATTGCTTGTATAGTATGAAATTTATGACTGTTGATCCGAACAAACAGCTTGAAGCTTACAAATTTATAAACCAAATTGCAGGTGAACGACCACGGTCGCACGAACGAGTGCACGGACGCGGTGAGCTACTGCGGAGCGAAGGACCAACTTTTCCCGGACAGAAGGGCGATGGGATTCCCCTTCGACCGCGAGATCAAGGCCATGCGCTACGACGAGTGGCGACAGCCCAACATGATCGCTGTCGACGTCCTCATCAAGCACGTCGAGAACTGAATTCCCCAGAAGATGTCCATACCCAGAAAGATTCAAAATCTTCCAGTTTAGGAATTTAGAAAATTTCCCATCATGCCTGATTGTCCATAGTTTTTGTATTCAGTGAATCAAAAGAAGGAATACATTTTGTAAAAGATTTAAGTTAATTTTCCTACTCTAAGCAATTAATAGATAAAAATTAATGATCACTGTTAATTATAGATGACCTTATTTACAAAGGACAAAATAGCTTTTATCTTTATAGTTTTCCGTTATATATATATATATATATATATATATATATATATATATATATATATATATATATATATATATATTCCTAATTTTTTTATTTATGAATATTTTAATAAAAGAAATGAATAAAAATAGAACGTCAATTTTAACCCCAAATTTGCAAGTTTTAAAAAATGTAACTAACGAATGAAAAGTAGGAAGTATTATAAGAAAAATAAGAAGCTTATATAATTATTTTCTAAATTTTTAATTAAAATATTGATGCGTCGAAAGTATCATGGTGAAGAATCAAAGTTCTAAAGAGACTCAAAAATGAAATTTAATAGCATCATGTATATATGAATCAATTAATGATTGATACAAGATCATTTCTATATTGTTTACTGGTCTGCTCTTTGATGAGAAACATGTTTTTGCAATGATCGATCATGTTATATTGAACCAAGTTCAAGAACTATTAAACTGCTTACTTTCTGGTTGTTGAATCTTCTGTGTTTTTTATTATTGTAAATTGACATTTGTGTCCATCGATTCAGACGTGTTGACAACTTGGTGGTTTATTAAATCAATGAGCAAAGTCATACTTTTCGGAGTACTGCACAATGAATAAAAGGTGATTGTGACTTAATAAATACTGAAATAATACGTATATTTTTATTATTATTTTCTATGACCAAGGAATAATCCACATTTTAGATACATTTACACAGATAATTCGAACGAAAGTTGTAATTCTAATGAAAACAATAAAGCTAAAGACAATTAGGTAATTGTTTACGTTATTAGAAAAGGGGCAACATCATAGCAGATTTATAAACATGGAAAATGAATAAGAAAAACTTAATTAACAAGCATTTTTCGTAGTGCAATAGTTTTAGCAAAAACTTTATTTTCAAAACAACTTTTATTTTTATTTTAACAACCTTTATTAAGTTTGATAAAACGATAAACATTTAGAATCAACATTAAAAATGAATTTTATAACTTTTTTGAAAATTAAATTAAATAATCAACAATAATAGCTGCATAAATATTCAGAGCTTTCTCACATGGATGGTTCCAATTTTTTTTAAAGTGCGGAAAAAGGCCTGCCGCGACAGAGTGAGAAAACTGAATATTCCAGATTAGATTTAGATTTGAGTGAGACAGATGGAGATGTTTTGGCTAGAATTCCTTACCACACCTAAATATAGACTTTTACTCAGTGGCGTAGTGAGCATAATTGGCGCCCGGTACGATAACTTTTTTGCGCCCCCTTGAAAAGAAAATAATACTACAATATAAATATGATATAAAATATATTTAGTAATAAAAATATAATAATACAATGATATATAATACATTATAATAAATAGAGTATATATAATTGTAATAAGAATACAATATAAATAATAAAGAAAATGTTTTACCTACTATGAAATAATTGAAAATATATTAATTTAAAGTTAATATATTAATTTAAATTTAAAGCTCAGCTTTAAATTTAAACAAAATTCAATTCTAATTTTTAAAAAAAACCACACACACACATATATATATTGAAATTGGAAAAGTGTCATTAGAATAACCGGACTTATGTAATTTAGAATTAATTATAAAAAACAATTGATTTTATATACTAATACAATTATTTTAAAAAACATGAAAAATTTTTAAACGGGAAATAATTCGTTACATATCATAGATATAAGCAGATGTAATTATTCGCAATCTAATATACTACACTATTCACATTTTACTTGCCTTTTGCTGAAACAAATTGATCAATTACTTTATCAAAGTTGATCATTTCAAATTTTCTTTTTTTATACTTAAAATTGTTAAATCACTTAGATGGTTTTGACTCATGGTGGATTATAAATAAGTCAAAATTAATTTTATTTTGCTAAATGAACGTTCACAGCTTGCAATTGATGCAGAAATAGTAAAAAGTCTTTGAATGGCAACCTCTTCTCTCATCTTCACCGTTTGAGATAAGACATGTTGGAAGTTCTAATAGAGTTTTTGGTTTAATTTCTTTTCTATTGCTGAGTAACATCTTTCAGTCTCACATTTCTCTATAGACTTCTGTTCCATGGAAACCAGTACGACAAAATTCACTCAAACTTTTACTTTTGTTAACCATGGTGACTTAGTGCTCCCAAGATACAAGTCCAAGGTTCGATTCTCAGACTAGGTCAACACAATCTTTCATCCTTTCAGTCGATCGATTAACTGAGTACCAATCATGCTTGGGAACTAAACACCGGGGATTTAGCTTTAGGCTGATTACCTAACCAGGACATATGCTTCGCAGCCCAGCGCCCTCTGTTAGGAAAACAGATATGGGCACTGTAGGCCTTATGTGATCCGGATATTATAGTTTTGAAATTGGGATATTTATTTATTAATTAATTTTAACTTTTAAGAAAATTTATTTTAATGATTTAACATTTCCGTAACAATGTCTTACAAAATTCTTCATGTTTTTTTTTTTAAAAGTTTGTTAATTAATTGTAAATTATAAAAGTAAAATAATAGTAAAAATGTTTAATTTTTGCTCCCTATTAATTGTGCATTAGCTTATTTATGAAAGATTCTATAAATTGTTGATTGTTGACCATTTGGTGTTGATCGTATGCTTTAACTTATTTTAACATATTTTTAAAAATTCTATAACATTACTAACTTTACAAAGTTTAGCTATTTATTGCAAATAATAATTGGTTAAGACTTTACACTCCTAATTTAGGATCAACTCACCTGATTTTTCACAATGATATCTTTTTAAACATTTCATTTACCAAAGATTACACAGAAAATTTTATTTAACTTTTATATTTCAGAAAAATTCCTGTGAAAAACAATTTTAACTTTATGGGAAATTTTGCATTTAAAATAGCTTTTTAAATTATATCATTAAGACCATTAAGGAAAAATAAAATTATTTTTATTGTAAAAATTTAAATCACAAAACGTAATATTTATAGTTTATAATATTTCATTTTTATACAATAAAGCCAATTTTTCTGATTCCAAAATTAGAAAACCTTTGTTAATAAGTGTTCATCTATTTTCAATTTCGATAACTAAATTATGCCATAGCATTATCAATGCAAATATCTGATGAACAACGGAACTTTAAGACACAACAAAAATATTTTGCAAATTTCTGAAATTAAAAATAAAAACACACATAAATTCAAGTAAAAGTATGTATATCTAAATATAATCAGAAATTTTCAGTCAAACAATATATATTATTAAAAATAATTTTTTTCTCCAAACTGATGCACTGTATATTGTTCTTTTAATTTTTTCATTGATTCAAAATATTGTCAATAATTAAAGGTGCGGAGACAAAAAATATATTTTAATTGTTATATCGGATATTTACAGAAATTTTCTCAATTAGTTATCATAGTAGTGAAAATTTTCTTCGGACTTTAAAGGCAATTTTTAAAATTTTTTTCTTAAGATATTAAAATATATTTTATTATTAAAAAATAAGGACTAATTTTTATTAAAATTTATTTCTACTAAGAATCATTTTGGATATGCTGTTCATGCAATGACAGGAATTTTTTTTCTTTCAATAAATTTAAATCATTTAAAGGCGATCTTACTTTTAAAATTTTACAATATAAAATAAGAAATATGTACAATTTCTTTATAAATTTCTTGAACGAATTTTTCAAGTTAAAAGATTTGCTTTTTATATAAATTGAACTAATTAATTAAGAAATATATTCTGTATGTATAAGGAGTGCGCTGTATAGACAGCTGAAACATGCAACAGGTTGTTACGCTATTAAAGAGAAGATTCTGTATGTTTAAACATACAAAAAAAAGAAAAAAAAACATTTAAAAAGAGAAAAAAAAAAACATTCATAGATTTTTTTAATTTTCACCATTTGAAAAAAGAATTTTTCAATATAAGGTGCTAATGTAAAGCCAACAAAATTACGAGTCAAATAAAAATTATTTCCCCAAACAAAAACATTTAAAGATTATATAAATTACTTTTAAATGAATAGTTTTAAGAAATAAGTAATTTAATATTTAATTTTCAAAACTCGGAAAAAAATATGTTAGTACCAGTTTTATACCAGCAAAAATACGAAGTTTTCAAATTGTAAGAATACATAGTAGACAGAAAATACAACTTACGGCAATAATATTTTAAATGTCAAAACTCCAGATTTTCAAAAATTTACATTTTTGTTTCCGATGAAGCGATATTTTGGAAGAAACGAAATACTAACCGTGCGAACAATAAAAAGGAAGGAAAGTTAATGTGTTTTCCTAGAATTTGGAGGTAATTAGGTCTCGATCCCCTCCATTTCTATTCCAGGAAGGCAATTCCCTAGAAGTGCTATTTTATTAAAAAGTTTCCTACCTTTCTTTGAAGGTCAGTCTGTGGTGCCGGACACAATATTTTTGACAAAGGGAACCGCTAATATGAAACACGTTTATGTGGAAATTTTCCCACGAGTGTAACACGACACTGGACTGAATGGCTACAGCAGTAAAAGCCTGAGATAAGAAAATTTACAAGGGTTTTATTTTTATTTTGGGACTATGGATAACATAAATTCACCAAGTCCTATGTCACCAAGTACTATGGATAATATAAATTCAGGAAGTCTCAATAACTACTGAAACTGATCTTTCTGTATCGCTTCTTGATAACTTAAGTAAAATCTGACTTTTCTGTTATTATAAGTACATTTAAATTCTTACACAAGTTTCCATTAATAATATTTTAGTTATATGAAATTTTCTTTTTCTGCGAATAATCTTTTATTACGTTATCATAGTCAAAATAAAATAAAATTTTCCCATTTTTCATCATAAAAGGAAATAAAAAATATTAATGAAATACTGTTTATTAAATAAAAGAATATAATCTCTTATAAGAAATTAAAAATAGCACAACAAATAATATTTCAAAACACTGAAATTTCGACAAAATATTTTTAATTTTTCAATAATTATAACATCCAGAAGGGGCCAGAGGAAATAATATTCATTGAACGCTTTTTTGTTTATTTTGAGTAAAGCAAACTTGTGTGTTTTGATAATATTTTTATGACTTTTTTTAGTAATATAACTTGAATTAGATAACCTGTATAACAATTAAGACTCATAAAGGGCATTACGAATCTTGGCGTATTCACCAAATTAAATAGGTGTCTTTCATGAACTTACTTTTCTGTAATCTCCCTAAATTAATAGATACAAAAATTACCATATAACATTAACACAAAATAATTTGTAAATGTTTTTACACTAAAATGAAAACCTTTCATATGCATTAAAATCGATTTGACCAATCCAATATTCGAGAAATTTTATATGAAAAAAAAATCAATATATTTTCGTTATTTACAAGATTTGCAGTACAAAACAATAGTATCACAAACTTTGAGCAAAGTGTGAAACTTAAAAAGGAAAGGATTAAAAGAATGAAAACCGATAATCTAACTTGTTAAGAAACGAAAATCGAAGCATGGTTAAAAGAATAAACTTTTTAAAAGGAACTAAAACATGCAAAATGATTATTAATAAAGAAATATAAGAGACTAAAAGTTTCATTTATGGCAAGCTCCTGCAGCTCTTCCTCATTTTTTATCAACAACCTCTTCTCTTTCCCAAATCTGATTCCTCCTTGCAGTTTTTTTTTATTTTTCCCTGGACATGACACAATAATTATAAATTGCAAAGTTTATTTCTCCGAATAAAATTGATATTATAGTATAACTAACATTGAAATTTTCTGAAAAATTTTGTTTAGCTATAAAATGATTTAGCGCCCCCCTGTAAGCTGCGCCCGGGGCATAGTATCCCCCTTGCTCCCCCCCGTCACTACGCCACTGCTTTTACTATAGATTTCAATTTTCTGACGCCTAAAGAAGATATTTTAGTTAGTGGCGTAGCGAGCACAATTGGGACCCTGGTACAATACTAATTTTGGCACTTCATCTAAAAAAAATAGTAATATAATATCTAGAATAAACATATAATAAGAGATTAATGCAAATAACAACAGCAAAATATCCTTTTTCAAATAATCTTAAATATAGATAATTTTAAAGGCTCAGGTTGTACTTTTAAATTTGAGATCAAGAATCTAGTAAAAACGTCTCAACTAGAATTGGATTCGTTTGTTTGTCGCTCAACGGTCATTTTTTGCACACGAGGGCTAATTTGATCGGGACCTACGGTTTAAAGTGGATTCCGAACCACTACAAACATCCATGCCCTAGGTGGGATTCTAACCCAAGAACTGTTGAACCAAAGGCAAGAGCGCTAACCATTCGGCTGCCAACTGAGCAGAATTGAATTCGGAAATGCATCAGTAGAAATCAAACTGATGGAAATTTAGACTTAGTCCAAGATTGTGTGTCAGAAAATCATTTTTCTGAGATTCAATGATATTAACCATGTTTCCAAACAGAGTTCCAAATTTGATAAATCCAAATGCAAAAAGTCGGGCAAACTGTAATTCTAAGTGTTATAGCACAGTCAAATGAATGTAAATATAAGTAAATTTAAAGCAAATATATAAATAAATTCTTTTTTAGAAAATGGTTTTTATTTGTTTTGACATGGAAGAGTTTTTATCAATTTTAATAATCTAAATTGTTCTCTTTTTCCAGATCTTTTAACTAACAAAATATAAAAGTTATCTATAAGAGCTAGTTAATATTCAATTTAAAGTTCTGTATTGTTTAAATAAAAATTAATTATTTACTGAAATAACAATATTGACTTTAACATTATTTTTAGTAATTTTGAACACACATTTTGTATTTTTGGATACATTTTACGCGTCAGATTATATATATATATATATATATATATATATATATATGCAATGAGGGAGTAAAAAGATTAAGTAGAAATTTTTAATGTTCTTAATACTACTGTTTGATATTGAGATAGCAATTTTCTTAAAACCGTTTAAGGAAGCCATATTTCTTATAGTCTATAAATAAGTTTAAAGCTGACTCACCGTTTTGAAGGAGTCAACCATCGGCACTTGTTGTCGTGGTTGCTTAGGAAGGTCTTAGAGTTGCTAGGCTGTCTAGGGTATAATGTTTGACGTAAAAGAAATTCTCGTGATCGGCCGGGCTCCCATGTAATGAGGGAGTATAAAGATTAAGTAGAAATCAAAACAGAATAATTTAATATATTTAGTTTTCTGAATTTAATTAATAGTGACAAATAGAAAAATTATTTACAGATTAAAGTTAAATGTGAAATTAAAAAAATTGAGAAAATAACAATTAGACATCTTTAATAATCGTCTTCTATCAAGGTATTCGTCTTTTTTCTCCAATCTCCTTCTCACTCAAATGTCGAGGTCCCGCTTGGCCAAAGCTTAGCGCGCTGTTACGTCATGTTCTATCCGACTTCTTAATGGTGGAAAAGTTAGGAGAAACACTAGCGCTGGATATAGCTCTCCTTTACTATACATAATTGCCCGATTTTAGTTACTTTTACCGTAACACTATCTTATGATTTCACTCTGAGAACAATTCTCCCTGAAAATTTTCAACCTACTTTTATATATAATATGTTTAATAAGACTTTCTTATGATTTTAATATATATTTCTTAAATAAAATAAGAGCTTATTCTTATTAAAAAAAGAACTTATATTACTCTGAATCCTTTTATAACATTAAAAAATATTACTAATCTTTAGCTTTTCACAAAGCCTAATAATTTTACCTTATTTCATTATATTCCTTTAAAATGAATTCTAAGCTAAACATGCTTTCATTATATGAACTAAAAAATAAAGTTAGTTAAAGATTATTTATCAAGAAACATTTTATGTGTACATATAAAAAATATTTTATATATTTGATCTTTTAACTTACCAAAAGAGAATTTTCCAACATAATTATATTAAGGCGGTACAATTACAAATCCAATAAAAATTATTTTCGAAAATCTTGAAAGTTCAAATATTTTGATTTCAAATAAATAATTTTAAATAAGAAATTTGAGAGATTTTAAGTTTCAAAACTATACATATTTGTTAATAAATATTCGTAAAGGCTAAAAAATTGGCTAAATAAGCAAAATTTAAAGAATAAGTTGTAGACGGAAAACATATAAAATTTACTTGAAAGTTAACATTTCCAACGAAGTTTTTATTGAAACAGCACTAGCGAAAATTTGTGAGTGCGAAATGATGATATTCTAACAAGGGGAAATAGTTAAAATAAAAGTAAGAGAGAGTTATGAATTTCCCTAAGCATATGGAGGTAATTTCTTTTTATTTCCAGCGTTGTATCGTTTTCGATTCCAGGAGCACAATTCTCTTTATTAAATATTGCTGTGCTATTTTGAAAAAGGAATTCTCTTCCGTTGCGGGTCCGTCTTTTGTTGAACACTAACATTTTCATACAAAGGGAACCACTTATGAGAAATACATTTCAACGCGAATTTTTTCACGAGTGAACCGCGATGGTAGACTAAGAGGTTACAACAAAGCTTGAGATAAAAACAGAGCTTTTCTTTTTTCTCTGGGCGATGCACAAGAATTTCTTCCAGAGGTTTTAACTCTCAATAACATCTTTCAGTTACGTTTTATATTCCTTATTTTTCTGATACATTCAATGAATTTTAGTAAAGGAAATGGATGTAAAAATCAATATATTTAAGTAATTTGATTCTTTTAACATTTTTTAGTTTTTTTCATCCTTGTCGAGTCTTTTCTTTGTTTGATAAGGTTGGGGTTCAAGTGAAGTTAATTTAATCAGCAAGTGAAAAAATTTAAAATCAAAATGATTAAAATTTTTTATGCAACATTAATTACTTAAAATGAGTATTATTCTTTAAAATGAAGTTTTCTACAGATGCATTATATTATCCAGATTTAGCTTCTTTGAAGCCTTACGCTATATCGAATATAATAATATACTTAAATATCTACTATATTTTTCTCGGATATTATAAAAAACTGCCAAGCTAGTTTAAGGAGCTTAAAATTTAGGAGCTGTGCAAAAGAATAAACTCTGGGATATTGTTTATTTACCTGACAAAAATTTCTTGGAACTATAATTTCATTATCATATACTTGTTTGCTATTCGAAATTTCAGTAATTAGAATATGGCGTAACTTGTATATGTATTTATAATAATAATTATAATTATAAAAGTAAGAATTGAGAAATTAAATATTTTACACACATCCATTCATTTAATTTGAAATGAAATTTTTTTGTAGGTTTTATACTTTTCTCATTGATTATTAACGCATGCAAATAATATAGATCCTTTAAAAGAAAATTTTCACTTGTGTTTTAATTACAGTTTGACAAGTTTTATAATATTTCAGTCTTATAAAATTTCCTTTTTAGAGAGTGATTATTTTATTTTAGTCAAAATGAGATTAAAACTTCACATTTTTTATTTATAAGAGAAAATATTGTTTATTAAACAAAATGCTTTATAATAAGTGTAAAAAAGGAATATCAAGTCAAATAATATTTTAGAACATCAAAATTTTTACAAATATTTTTTTTTAAAAATTCCTAAATGATAAATAACATCTTGCGAGTTCCTAATGATGTATTTGCCAGTCGAATCAATATTCATTAGATATCTTGTTTTTTATTGAGAAGAAAAGATTCATTTTCTTAATCAATGTTACAATTTTCCATAGGTATGTAAACTGATTTACATATCTTGTAAAAAATCAGAATTCTAAAGAACATGGTGAATCTTGCTGCATTCACGAGATGAAATCAGTTACAGATTAGATCTTCCTAATCTGTAACCTTTTTGGAATCTCCCTAAATTATTGATTCGTAAATCAAGAGATAAATAACATTAACGCATATTATTTGGTAAATAAGTTGAAACTAAAAACACCTCAAATGCATAAAAAAGGAAACTATCCAATACAATTTATATTTCAGAATTTCTATCAGAAAAATTTAACGTATTTCCATCATTACATGTAAAATTTTACTATACAAAATAATGATAAGCACCACAAATCTTGAGCAAAGTATAAAAAAGTGTAAGAAAAGATAATGAAAAACGCGAGATTAAAAGAACACATTTTTTAATACGAACTAATACGAATTAATTTTAATACGAATTATAACTTATTAATATGAAAATATAAAAACAGGAACATTTTCATTTATGGCAAGCCCTTCAACAAATGAAAATAATAATTAAATTTAAAATATATTTCTCAGAATAAAATTGATATTTCAACTAAAAAATATAAAATTTTTCGGAAAAATATTTTAAGTACTATTAGTCGCCCCTCTCAAAGCGGCGCCAAGGGCACCATAGATAACGTGACCATTTATTTTTTTATTCAAAACGGGACATTGGTATATTTAGGTTAATTAACAGGTAGTCAGTAAAAAAACCACTTTTTTAAAGTTATTTATTCAGAAAAAATCAGTTAGCTCAAAAGTTACGAATTAAAAAATATATAGATACCCGAAACGCTTATTTATGTTTATATTCATCAAAGGAACAATTTGCTTGAATGTAGCTGGTGATGATTTGAAGTAAGAATGAAACTCTTGGCACGTTTTTCTTATACTCACCTTAATTATCAACATCGCCTTTAGAACTGAAATTTGTAACTGGGTCTTCTGAGATGTCCACAATTTGTTCATCATAGAAAATACTCTTTCTATTGGAGCATTTGTAGCAGGAAAACATAAAATATATTCAATTAAAATAGAAAAGTATTCATGCTGAAGATTGTTGTCTTGAAAGTGCTTGAATACTTCCACCCAACGAGTTTCCGTGGAAACATTTAGATTATTCCATTCGGTTACTTTCTGCGATGTAATGTAATTACAAATTAACGAAAATTCGTCAAAAACTTCTGCATCTTTATTACAGTCAATATATTCATTTTCAATTAAAACATCCAGAGATTTTTGAACGTCTTCCCATGCGGGGATCTTTTTTAAATCTGTCCAATAAAATATCTCCGTTTCTTTGGTAAAAAGCAAATCCACTGCTCCAGATATTCACGGCTTGTTTGATATAATTCTGTAGCCGCCCTTTTCACAAACTCTTCATCTATGTCAGTAACATTATCTTTCGATTTCACTATTAATAGACGGACAATTAGAGGAAGAAACTGATTGGTCTGTTTCTAAGTCAAATTGTCTTTTAGTTGATTGATTTCTCTCTCTCTCTCTCTTTTGCAGCTTCAATTGCCGATACAGTCTGACCTTCCAATTTTAATACAGCTTGATGAAAAGTTGCTGACTGAGCGTGTAAAAAATAAAGCCACAATTCGGATGTGGGCTCTTCAAAAAAGTTTTTTAGTAACAGGGGACATTTTTCAATACTCAAAAAGTAGTTTTCTGATACATTTTTAAAGCCCTTTCCAAGGCAGGCATAAGAGCAAGCCATCTTGTTTTGCTATAGCCGAACATTTGTTGATATTCAGTTTCGGCGCAAAACTCCTTTAGAGCTTCAACTCGAATCATGTAAATATAAAAAAAATGAATACAGCTTCACAATAATGTTTTCGTAATCTAAGGGTAGCCTGTCTGCAGCATATTTTATTGCATTGTGAATTACATGGGCCCCACATCCAATACCTATCAATAGCTTTTTCAGTGATGATTGTAATTTCGTAGACACATTGTTAGTTCCTCGCTTAGCCACACCTCCGAAATTGACGTCAGCATTGTCTCCACAAAATGCCCCTAATTTTGCTGTCAAATTATTATCTGTCAACACTTGGTTTATATAATTGACTATGATGTTAGAAGTCTCACCTGGTTGGTCTTGGAGATCTAAAATTTTTACTTGCACGTACCTACGTAAGGTTGAAAAAAAGCGCACTAGAATAGGGTATATTTTCTTGTTACCGTGGTTTGATGCGTCGTTTAGTATTGTAATACAATTGAACTTATCAAGATCATCTTTTAATTATTTCATTGCTGTAGGCGTCAAAACATTTACTACAATAGCTTCTGCTTTCGTACGCGTGCATGTAAATTTGGGATCAAAACATGATTGAATTAATTTCGACACACAATCATTAGAGCGAAAACTGTGGTTTTCTTGTATCGTGTGATAAGCCCAGACGCCTTCTGCCGCGGCGATATCCAAATCCTTTAAAGTTGGTTCGTCGGATTTATTGAAAAAAGTTAACATCAAAAACTCAAAGCGGTGACACGATCGGCTTTTTTTATGTTTTTCAGACTTAAAATGCTGTTTAATATCACTGGCACCACCATGGGAAACGCTAAATTCTGTACGACACTTTTCACATCTGACATCTGAGGGAGTATTTATTTGCTTGATAAACGGATATTTTGCTTGTAAGTTAACACTGAATGTACACTTGCGTTTCGGCATTTTAACTTATGATTCCAAAACAAAAGAAGTTTAAGTTATTTATTAGGTGCACGAGTATCAAACAACAAAATAACAAATATCAAGAAGTAGGCGAACCAAAAATATGTTCGTCTGCAGACCACCCCGTAGAACAAAACCAAGTCTGAAAGAACAGAGCTGTGCATGCTCAGGAGAAAAATTGGCAACTTACGAGATCTTATCTTTGTACCATATTTGACAGCTTTTCTCCTTACTTTTAGTAATTAAATATTTTATCATTTAGCACTTTTTCTTCGCATCAAAAGTTTTGTTTTAGAAAAGAAGTGGAGGGCGGAGAGTGGGGGGGGGGTGAGGGCAATCGTTCAATAATGCAAACATTAGAGACATTTTTTCGCGAAGGCCGTCCGGCCAGCTCAACTACTCAAATTTTCACGCGGTTTCAGAAAACGGGACAATTTTGCGTCCCAGAGTTCATTTCGGGGACACCGGGACTCGTAACTCTAAAAATGGACAGTCCCATCTGGTCACATTAATCATAGACCGCCTTCGCTACGCCACTGATTTTAATGTTTAAACAAATGGAAAAAGTTATTGCCCCGTTTCAACATCACACCTCAATTTATTATAAGGAATACTCAAGATCCAATTTAACAAAATGAAGCACACATATAAAGAATACAATATTAATAGGAAACCAGAAGAACATTTTTTTACTTCATTCATATTGCGTGGAGGTTGCGCTAATTAAATACAAAAGTGTAACAGACCCATATTAACACTATTGACAGTAGATGGCGCTGCTGCCCAATACTTACAACATCAAATGAGATGAGTATAGATGAGGAATGGAGGTCGAACCATCCGGTTCCTAAATACGTTTGTTTTGTACCACCCTAGTACTATGTAGCCTTGTTTATTATTTTATAATTATTAAGTGTTTTCTTTTTGTTACTAATCTTAATTATGTGTAATGTAATAAATGTTTGTTTTAACTTCCATTTTCTTACGTCGCTAGAAAATGGCGCCCCAACTCGTGGCTTTTCCCACTGTTTTCCATCTAATTGGATATGAGTTTTAGCTCTATTGAGTTGTTAGTTATAATTCCACGTCGGAATTCATTCGATTATGTGTTCATCTGGAATGCATTCTATTTGAAATTTTCCCGTGTCGTCGTTCCTTTTCACCGAGAAATAGAACAGATGTATTTCATGTCGGAATTTCGTCGAGCTATATCGTTTTCATCCAGAAAACAGGTAAGTTCTATTATGTGTTCTAACAAATTTCATTATCATCCTGATAATGTTAGCATGTTGTAATAATAGCATGTTTTGTATTAAAACTAATCCAAATAACATAACTTTTGTTTTGTAGCACTAGTTTCGTTATTAGTCGTTATTCTTCTAACTTCTGGTTCGATTAAATTTTGTTCAGACTTTGGCACGAATGTTAAAAATTTGTTTACTCTAATACTGCATGTAATTGATATATATTTTTCTGCACGTCATTTTGTATGCATAGTGAAATTTAATATTTTGAAATGTAAAATATATTCAGCAAAATTCTTGAATTTAAACTGTTTATATTGAAAACAGAACTGACGCAAAACGCTGTTCTATATTGTTCGTTAAAGGTTAAAAATTGATTGATTGATTTTGTTACTGCTTAAAATTAGAATAAGCTGTTCCTATTGCATATTTAAATTAGAAACGGATTTTTTTTCATTATTTTCATAGAAAGAATAAAGTTAGAATAATTGCTATTTATAAAATGAGTTAATGTTCTGTCTAGAAAAAGTATGGAAGTCGAAGTAACGGCTCCATGAATATTGGTTTTGATAAAAATAAATAATTATTTTATTTGTTTATTATTAAAAAGCAGTGTTTTATATTGGAAAGAAAATTCAAATATATTTTTATCTATAAGGAATCTATTAATTTTTTAAACGAAAACAGAACAAAATATAAGAATAATATTTCTGTTGTGAACTGGTATTATTATTTTGTTTTTACTATTGATACCTTAGGATTTTTTTTTATTTTCTTTTGAAAGAAAATAATACTTACTATCTTATTTTAGCAATGTCATAGAATTTTGCATTCTATGACATTGCTAAAATAAGATATTAGAAATAAATGTTTTAAATATTTGAATTTATTTGTTTATCTTGAATATTTTCTATGAGTATATTATAATTTAAAAATTTTTACTAGATATGGTTTTATTAAATAAAGTTTCAGAGCATTAAATGTTTTTACATTGAAAATTACTTGCTAATAAATTAGTAATTATTAATCTAATAATGTAAAATTGATTGTCAAGTGAAATGCAGAATTAATTTTGAATTTATTTAAAAATGTGTAAAAGTTAAAAATACTGTCATTATTTTTAGAAATAATTTTATTTTCACTCAGAGATATAATTGTGTATTATTTGTTTAATTATTATGGAAGTAGTTTATTAATTGAATTTCAGTTGAAGTTGTTAGAATAAATTGTTTATTATTCATATTTCTTCTTTTTTAAAGAAATAATGTTAAATATTTATAACAACTTTTGGATTTTAATTAAATTTAAATTATAATTTCAACATATCTTTACTAGTTTTCTGTATTGTTTCTAGTCTTCGAATATGATAAATATGAAAAAATGTTTTCAAATTATATTTTTGTTTAAAAGTAATTACAAAAACATGTGTTTGATTAATTTAATAATTAGTATTTAATTAATATTGATAAACAAGTGTTTAAAATTCGTTTAATTAATAAATTTAATTTAAATAATACGTTTATAACTTATTATAAGAACTTTTGAGATCAAGAATGGCCTTCCTTTACCGTGCCCGAAAAGAGGATTTAAGGACCTTAGCCGACGAGCTTGGTTTGGTAGTGGGAGATAATTTAAAAATAGTCCAGTTAACGGATCTCATTAGCAAAGCCCCTAATTATGATGAAAAAGTTGCTACAAGTATGCTTCAAACAATTACTGAAGACAGAATTGCGAAAGAAACCGCAATTTTAAGAGAAACCGAAATAGCTGATGCGAAGGAAAAATTGGAGAAACAACAAAAATATGAAATGGAGAAATTCCATCTTCAAGTTGAATCTCAGCGTTTGGTAAGTATAGATCCTCTATCGTCAAGTGGTCCCTGGGTAGCACACCAGAAGCTGGATTTTAGTAGTTACAGCAATTTTTTGCCGAAATTTGATCCGAAAAAAGAAGAACTGTGTACATTCTTTACAATCTTCGAACGACAAGTTAGATTTATGAAATTACCCGAATCTTCATGGATCCCTTACTTACTAGGCACCCTGCCATCTGATATTGCAATTCTCATCGTTCGAGAACCTGAAGAAACACAAGAATATGCTAAAGTAAAGGAACTATTTCTAAAAAGATTTAAATTATCTGGAGATAGATTTAGACAGATGTTTGCTCATCACAAAAAAGACCCTGAAAAAAATTGGAGAGACTTCTTTTTTGATCTGTCTAGCTACTTTGATGGCTGGCTTGAAGAACTTAAGGTTCAGGATTTCGAAAAGTTAAAACAACTTATCATTGCAGATCAAATCAAGAAGAAAGTTCTCCCGGATGTTAAAGAGCATTTTCTCGATATTTGGTCTGAATTTGTTTCTCCGGTTGTTCTTGTGGAAAAATTAGATGCTTACGAAAGTGTTAGGTGTGGTGTAAAGAAAGCTTTCCTTTCAGTACATTAAAAGAAGCAGTTTCGCTTTAAAACATTTACTATTCAAGAAAGAAAACCTCAACATGAAAGAAATGGGAATCTTAAGAAAGAGTCAAGTGAAGTTGCATGCTATGGATGTGGTAGCCCAGGAGTCATTAAACCTAAATGTCCTACCTGTAAAGTAAAGGAAAAGAAAAGTTCTGGTACTTTTAGCAGCGTTATTCTTCAATCGGCTTCTAGTGCACCCGCACAGATGGCAACGTTAAGAGTAACTATCAAAGGATTCATGGGTACCACTTGCGCAGACACTGCTGCAACTTACTCAATATCAGGAGAAACACTTTATCACATCTTGAGGAAACAAGGAGCAATTTTTGCTACCAGTGCACTACTAATGACATTAGCAGACGGTAGTAAAATAAAAAGAGAAGTTCACACAACAAAGGTAAAAATTCGTCTTGGAGGCCGTACATTGCCGTTGAACCTTGTTGCCATCCCTGATACAAAAGGAAACAACACCCTGTTGGGAATAGACTTTCTGAATTCGGCTGGGATTGTACTAAATTTGAAACGGAACTGTTGGTTTTTCCATAATCAACCCAGACGACACTCTTCTTTTGAAGAGCCGTCGCCAACTTTTTGTGGGTCGTTACCAACAAATGCTTCCCAAACGGTTGTACCGCTAACTGTGAATGAAAAAGGTAATGTTGAAGATAAAGCATCCCATTTGACTTCCACCTGGGAAAAGAAATGAAAGAATCATTCTCATCATTTGCGTGGAGATGAAGGTATTGATCTGACAGGTGAATAAAGAATTAAGTTAAATGAACTCTTGTCCCAGTTTGAAACTATCTTCAATTCAGAGGGAGAAGCAACCCCATTTATGGAACATTACATAGATACACAGAACCATCCTCCGGTTGCTGTTCTTCCGTATCAAGTGTCTCCAGCAAGGAAAGAAATTATACAAAATGAAATTGATAGACTCTTAAATGAAGGAATTATTGAGCTCTGCGTATCTCCTTATGCAGCGCCTGTTGTGCTCTTCCCGAAGCCAAATGGTGCTTATAGATTCTGCGTGGATTACAGAAAATTGAATGCCATCACGAAAACGGACTCTTACCCTCTTCCACACATAGATGATTTACTTCAAGAAGCTAAACAAACTCGTTATATGTCGACCATCGACCTTAAAGCTGGTTATCACCAGGTAAATGTGTCTGCCGTGGATAGAGACAAAACTGCTTTTATTTGTCCTTTTGGTACATATCGTTTTATACGAATGCCATTTGGATTGAAAAATGCCCCAGCGGCCTTCCAAAGACTGATAGACAAATTCCGAAGTGGTCTTGGTGACATTTTTCTTCGTTCCTACCTAGATGACATTATAGTACTATCAGAGTCGTTTCAGGAACATTTAAAAAATTTAAGAGATATTTTTCAACGACTTGAGTTATTCAAATTAACAGCTAACCGTGAAAAGTGCAATTTCGCATGTGCAAGGATTAAATGTCTTGGGCATTATATTACTCCTGAAGGTCTAAAGGTTGATCCTGCCAAAACTGCTGCTATCTTGGATATGCCTGAACCCAAAACTGTTAATCAAGTTCAGTCCTTTCTGCAAACTTGTTCTTGGTATAGGAGGTTCATTCTGAACTTTTCTGAAATAGCCAGACCACTCAGTAATCTAACCAAGAAATCCTCCTCTTGGTGTTGGAAAGAGCAAGAAAAAGTTTCGTTCCAAAAGTTAAAGACATTACTTACTTAACCACCTTTTCTCAGGCACTGTGATCCAAGTAAACCGTACATCTTGCGTACTGATGATAGTGGGTATGCCTTAGATGCTGTCCTCCTCCAAGGAGAATCCCTGACAGATCAATATCCAATTGAATATGCAAGCTGACTACTAACTAGTGCTGAGCGAAACTACCACTACAGAGCGTGAAGCCCTTGCAGTTGTTTGGGCTTTAGGAAAATTCATATTATATTGAGGGACAAGAAGTCACAGTTGCCACGGACCATCAGGCGTTACGATGGCTCATGTCTTTAAAGTCCCCATCAGAACGACTCACTCGTTGGGCTCTACAACTCCAAGAGTTCAACCTCCATATCGAGTACGTTCCTAGGAAAAGCAACATGGTAGCTGACATGTTATATCTCCCTTCCTGTCATGAAGGAGATAACCCATGCGAGATATGCTCCATGACTGTTAACCAACCCATAGTCGTTTCAGTAAATTTTCTTACCAAAAGTCCTAAAGAAATCAGAGACAGCCAACTTCAAGATGAAAATCAGAAGAAAATAATAAATGCCTTGGAAGCAGTCAACTTGACTGAGGAATATAGAAACTGGACTGAAAAGGTTTTATGGTGAATACAGGTGTCCTGTACAAATATGCACCTGATTATATATATCAGGTCTTCGAACCGTAATTTTTTTTCAAATCTCTCTTGTATTGAGAGTAAAATATCCAGTTGAGCCTGAAGCTCAGGAATGTCCATATCATCTTGTCCTTCTTTGAGGACATTATTTAATTTTCCCAGCTGGCTTCTGATGCCGCCGCGCTTTCGATTTAGTGGTGTGACGTCTGTCATCCTAGCGATCTGGATTTTTTAATTTAAATTCAATTATAAAGTATGAAATTGCTTATTCCATAGGATCTTGTTCACCTCCTTTCGCTAAGGAGCAAAATGAGCGGAGGTTGCATTAATTAAATACAAAAGAATTGTAAATAATGCGTTTATTTTGCTGTCTGGTTTCGCAGCGCGGTTTTGCGTAAGAGTACATTAGACTTAGAAGAAAATAGTTTGCCGTAAATAGCATAACAACAGAATGCGCCAAGGAAGGTGCTCCGTAGCCAAGGGTATACATAACAAATACGGAACACATATGATTTAAAATTTGAAATAGTGGCATCGGAAAATGAATCCATAAAAACTGATTTCAATGTTCCCTTCGGAAGAATGCATTATAATAATTAATTTTGTAAATATATTAAAAATAGCCCATAATATTCCTATCACAATTTAAACTTCAGTTTTTATTCGGTGGCCGATCTATGCTTTCGCTGGAATTCCTTCGGGTTCTTCAGCCCTAATAAAAAATCTGGCTTCAGTGTGCTGAATTCAGGAAGAGCACTCCTCCTTTCAAGACGTTCAGAGTGACTTAGCAAACGGAAATGCTTGCATATGAATTGATTAAAGATTTTTTTTATTACATATATAGATTAAGGTGTTTAATTTACCTGTCAGGTGAAGATTTCATTTGAATTATCTTTTATTGAATCCTTTTATTTGACATTAAAGTTTCAGTTTGATTGTAATTTTTAGAAAGGAATTATGTTAACTACAATGAAAAAAATTTTTAAACTATTGATATGAATTGAGAAATAGACTTATTATTTGATGAGCAATTAAAAATTGAATAGTAAAAAATATAATAAATAAAAATAAAACTATTAGAACATATTAAATAGTTTACAGAACTTATTTAAAATAACTATTGTTCTTACATCAATTGTAAAATAATAAAAGAAAACACGTAAGCACATTTAAATATTAAGACAAGCAAATATGAAGTAACCAAATTCCATCAAAACCGATCAAGGAAGCATTCAATAACATGGAATGCAGACCCGTTATAAAAAGGTAGATCAAAATATGAGAGCATTCATAAGTTATTCAGGAAACAATAATGCATGACATTTGAGTAGCGTGTGCGCCTTGACATGAAGTTGACGCAATTTCAATCTCGCATAAAGAAAAAGTGACAACATCGGGGGACACAAAAGTTTGTATGTTGCAGATTTGAAAAATATTTGATTGCTACCTTAAATAAATTTATGATCAATTAAAGAAGATACAAAATTATGTGATAATGCTAGAATACACCTGGAAGTCTCCATGGTGCATGTACTATGAAAATTACCGATGAAAACTATTTTGCATCCATAATCATCTTTGTTTTATAATTTTTGAAAATGTAATGAAATTCTTAAAAATAAGTAAGCATGAATTCCTAGATTGTATCCATAATGCTCCTAATGAATGGGTCTTACGTGGCAAAAATGGGAGACCTGCTTGGTTATCTGAAGATGGTGAAATCAAATCCCTACTCATCGAATCATCATTCATCGTGATCACTAAACGTGGTTGAGACAATTTCAATAAATCGTAGTCACCATTTCCTCCAAGTGAACCTCTAGGGGTGGCATTAAGGGTCTTGTTTCTAAAGGACGAACACTCCTACCAGCTGTTCACAGTGCTGATGGTGTTATAGTTGTCGTGTGCCAGTTAGGCTAGCATTATGGGGTGTGCTGCTCCACTTTTCCAACTGAACCATATTTTGATGTGGAGTCCGACTTCATCAGTACATACATGACATAGGTACCCGTTTATATGAAGGGCAACCATTCACAACCCATTCATACGAAAAGAGGATAAACAGAGAAAGTATATCCATACTCGAACCAGGATTCAAAACCAGGAAATCCTTATCCATAGTCAGGTCAGTACCTCCTACAGTGAAAGCCGAAGCACCACTATTTCCAGTCCAGTATGACTCATGCTCTGGAGGTGAAGCTGTTGAACACGTTTCAATTCTAGTGTCGCCATTTTGCCTGCGATTTGTGTTGTTGGTTGCTAAAGTCTGTAATATATTTCTTTTATTTTCAAGTGATGTTATTGTCATCATGCCCTACAAATTTTCCGTGGTTAATTGTCGTGTTAATTACGACAAACTGAAAAAAATAAGTGTTTTTCGATTCCCTAAAGAAATGCTCAACAAATGGCTTTAAGTCATCCCTTAAGAAAACTTAAATATTACTAAAAATTCCAGGGTAAGTTTTTTGCTTATATTAAATAGTTATAATATAGTAATAATATTCTAATATTAAATATTAATAATCATTCGTGTATAACTTTAATATATTGAAGACTATAAAAGTAAAATTTGTTTTAAATAAATGTCATATATACAAACAAAACAGTTAAAATATGCTTATTTATCATGTAGTAATGTTAGATTTCTCCAGTTTCAATGCTATTTTAATATTAAAGTCGTATCTTTCGTTAATTTATGAAAATGAATTATATTTTGAAATAAAAATTGAAATTAATACTATTAATCCAGGTATATGGATAATTTGATATCCTAATGGTCTGTTTAACAGCATCAAAATTTTATAATTGTGGTCTTATTTTTTAAATTAGTTTAATATGTAACATAGAAATATTTATATATTTATATATATATATATATATATATATATATATATATATAATCATTTGACACAAAGCTATTTTAATTTAAATAGTTAAATACTACACAAGTAAAAATATTCATCTGTTATCAGTTTATAATAAAGAACTGTGCAATTTTTTTTAATGCATTAAATAATATAATTTGTAAGATTAAAATCGTTATATTTTTTTAATTTGATCTCTCTCTCTCTCTCAGAATTATCAATCTGCAACGTGTATTACTTATTTTATATCACTAAAAAAATTAATGATATCATTCGAGAAAATACATTTTACATCCTTAAACGAATTCACTTAAATAAAAATTTAATAAACTAGTGAATTTTATGAATTTAATTAAAATTTAATGATTTTTCAAATTATTTAAATAAAAAATAATTTACTAAACATTTCATTTTCTAATTGAAATACTGTATTAACTTCTCTTGTAAATGAATGCAATTACAAGTTTTGGATATTTTTATCAATACATTATTTCTTGTTCAATAGATTTGCAAAGCTCATTTCATGGAAATAGACATTCAGAGGCTTTGTATGATGAAAAATCTGGGGAAAAAATAGTTTTCCTCTACCTCATCCGAAATTAAAAGCCCATGCTGTTCCATCCAAGTTTCCAAATTGCCCTGCTTTTTTTCTACAGTAAAAAGCCCTAGAGATGAGCCCGATTTTCAGAAATTGAGGCTGGAAAATAAGCACTTATCTGCTGCTATTCAAGAAAGCCTTAAAACTAAAGAGTTGTATGAAAAAAAATTTGTTTTAATTCTTATGATGAAGTGAAGAACTGCTTAGAAAATGCTGTCATTGATTCTAACTGGAATATCATAAAAAATGATAATTTTGTTTTTTTTATTTGTAACACCTGCTTTATGTCCAGTATTAGAAGCTGCTGTCATCATTGACAAATCTTTATTTGTGATAAGTACAATTAAAAGTGTTAAACTTGACAAACTACATAATTACATTTTCCAATGACTACCAACAATATTAATGATACATTTGATATTTTAAAATCTATTGAAAAATGTATTATTGATAATAAAGGAAAAGATAATGTACTTGTACATATCATTGATGAATTAAGAAATGTCTATATTGATAACAATTTACTGGATTTTTTCAAAGAACAAATTTTATTATTACAATGCTCGAAGCATCATCGGAGATATTCCCCTGATTTTTTTAATCCTTTGTACTTTGCTATATTCTATATCACATCATTCTCAAAAATTTTTACGTAATATTTCTTTTATTATATTGCCTCATCCTGCTACATTAAAACGTTTATTAACTATGCATCAAATCCCTTAGGAGAACAAAATTCTGATAATTTTTTTTATCTTACATTGAGGATAAATATATGCATTCAAATGAAAAGACAGTAGTTTTAATGATGGAAATATTTATCTAAAAGCTGCTGTGGAGTATGTTGGTGGTAATGTTTTTGGTTTTGCTGGAAATTCAAATGATGTTGCTACAACTTCTTATGTCTTTATTCTTCAAAGCATTCAATCAATGTATAAAGATGTGGTACATCCTGTAAAGACTATTTCTGGAGATTTGTTGCATGCATTCATATTGAAAATAATAGTTGGACTAGAAAATATAGGCTTTAAAATAATGTGTGTTAGTAGTGATAATAATGCCATTAATAGAAAGGCAATGTCCCAGTTTTCAAATCCTCCCAAACTAAAAATTATAATCATCACATTGATAATAACAGGCCTTTATTTTTTTGTTATTGATACTGTGAATTTACTTAAAAATATAAGAAATAATTGGCTTAACCAAAAAAATTCAGATAAAGCTTGTTATTTTCCTAATTTAGGTAACTCAGTTTCTGAAGAAAAAGTAAATACTGCTTCTTTTAATACTCTAAGAAAATGACATGAAATTGAATCTCCAAATATAGTCAGGTATTGTCACACACTAACAATAAAATCTTTTATGTCCTTCAAATTTGGAAAAAAAGAATGTGAAATTAGTTTTGCAAGTTTTTAATAGACATTGTTCAGAAGGACTAAAAGTTGCAGGTCCCATTTATGATTTATCAAATTATTAAGGAACAGCAACATTTTTCAAACTGATCTCAATTTGGTGTGGGATATTGTTAATGTGAGAACATTATATAAAGGACTTAAAAAAAAAAGTAACAACAGCCACTTACTAATTTACCATCAGATGCTAGATTAATATTTTTGCAAAATTTTTCTTTGTGGCTCGAGAAATGGAAACCTTTTTCTTCAGACACAGGTAAATTAAGCTTTGAGACTCATCTAGCTTTGACTCACACCTCCAATGCTATTATTGAAATTGTTAATTATGGTGCAAAGGAATTAAATATGAATTTTCTATTGACTGGAAAGTTGCAAACCGATTCCTTAGAAGAACGATTTGGATTTTACAGGCACATAATTAGCTGGTTCTCAATACAATGTATCGCTTACCCAGATTTAAGAAACTGGAAATAAGAGTTCAAAGTTTAATTTCCTTGACACTAAAATTTCCTACACATGGAAATATCATTGTCGAAAACTTTGATGATGAAATTCATAACACTTTAATTTTAGATAGCAATGAAATGATAAATGATTTAAATACAGTTATATGTAATAATGATTTAGAAAGCATAAATCATCTGTCCACAATCCTAACCTATGAAGCTGGATATTACACCCAAACTTAATTTTTTTAAACAAGTGTGAAACATGTAACAGTCCCCTCATTAAAGAATGATGAATTAAGCAATGGTAGCGATATTTTAATTCTAAGTATGAATACAGAGGAGGGATTGAAGCTTCCTATCAATGAGAGAATAAAAATTATAAAAATTAACTATTGTGTAATTGTTAAAGTATTGTCACACAAGAATTTGAAAAACAATTTATGCAATATAAAAATCAGAGGTCATATGCACGCAACATCTTAGATTAGAAATTTATTTTCAGTTTTATTGTAATAAATATGATGAGTATAATATCATGAAAATTGTGTATGCTTCAACGAATACTTTACTAAAAGATTACTGTAAGAAAGTTAATGATGATCTGATGAAAAAGAAATGTAATACAAAAAAGAACAGAAAATTAGAAATATTTAAAAAATGATTTTGTGCTACGCATGTGAAATATTGTATAATTTGTTTTCAATATTTTCCCCCATATACTTGCTTATTTATTTACTGTGTAAAATATTAGATAAAATTTCATGTTTACATTATCAAAGCATTTTAAAGACACGTTAAGGTGATTCATAAATGAAAGAGATACTTACCAAAATATGAACTATAAGTTTTAAATATAAACCTTCAAATATGTTTGCGTCAAAAATATATTTTTTTTATCTACAGATGTCTATTCATATATTAAAATGCACATGTTTTTAAACATACTCATTCAATGTTGAATAGCTTATCAAATAATAGAATTTTCCATGAACAAATTATTATAAATTGCTACAAATATTTATTTTAAAATATATTTCTATGAAATTGAAATGTAGAGAATAAAAATCCTTTAGCATATTAATTTTTTCATGATTGGTTAATTAATGAGTTATAAAATTCTAAACAAATGTAAAAATTATTTTCAGAATGTTAAATTTTAAACTATGTAAAAATATTAAAATATTAACTATACAAAAAATATCAAAAAATTTTATATAAATTTTTGTGATATTCTAACATTGACAGGGATGAAAAATGTGAACATTAATCATAAATTTAATATCTTTAAATTAATGTTATGTAAAAAGGATAACATTGTAGTACAGTAAGCTCATTTTGAAAATAATTTCTTAATGTCTTTTAAATAGTAGATTCATAAAAATAAAAAAATTCTCCCTCCTTCACTGTGTTTTTAATTAAAACGAAGTGAAAATCCTTTTAAGACCTAAGGTTTTTCCCATCTAAGTGATTGAAAACTCCTCGATGAAGAGTAAGGGAATTTTCGGTCGGCCTAAAGAGCATGACTCATTCTGTCACTGCTGCGGCTTTCTACTCTAGGAGGTGTTGGTCAGGTTATGGGCCCATTAAGTACAAAATTAATTTTTACAAACATTACCAGTACAACAAATTGTACACAATTAAATTAAGAAATAATGTTTAGTTTAAATTGAAAATAATTTCAATAAAACTTAGAATGAAATTAAAAATAGAATGCAAGATTAAACAAAAAGCATTTATTCAATTTTTAATACCGAAAAAATTAAAAATATGTATACAGAAATTTTTATGTTTATGATGTAAAATTAATATTGGAGCTTAATTTCTTTGAATTGACAATTATATAACACAAGATAAGAACACTACATAAATAAGAATATAAAGATAACATGCCTTTTAATGCATGCATTTCGCAAAATTCAGATCTTTATCGCTCATAGTGAGAATGTATTGTTTCAATTAAAGTCCCAACTGGAACATTTTTTAATTTATAAATCCAAAAAAATATAGTCCATAAAAGCATAAATAGAGTAAGTTTATCATCGTATTTAACACATAATGACATTTACATAAAATATCGAAAGCTTTTATTTCTTGCATATCTGACGCCAATAAATTCATTTGTTAGCAGATAAAAATATTTCATATTGAGATCTTTCTTTTGACCACAGCAAAGCAAGTGTAGTTGACACACTTTTGAGCATTTTTCTTCTTCTAAAGATCTCTTCATCTAATTCGGCAAAAAAGAAGCATAAAATTTCTATAATATTTGCATTAGCATTAGTGTGCATATAGACACTAATGAGAAGATTTCAAAAGAATAATACTTCAAAAACATAAAAACATTTATTTGCAAAGAAGTAATTAATAAACTTGTTAAATATAATATAGAATATTACAAAAGCATTCAAAAATAGAAACAGTATAATTATAATGATTTACTTCAAAAAATTTCACTAAATTTTCTAATATTTGATACAGATTCTGTATCAATCGGTCCACACTGTGCTAAAGAAGTAAAATTTAAATTATTTTTAAGCAGATTTTAAGAAAATCAAACCCTAGTACTTAAAAAATACGACGCATGAGCAGGAAACATAAAGTAAACAAAATCTTAAGAATATTTAAGTAAACAAATATTAAATATCATACTTTGGACTTTTAATACTCATGAGTGCATAGCTAAAGCTGTTTGAAACAAGAATATTCATTAAAGAGTAAGAAAAAAAGCAATAATATATATATATATATATATGACCATTCTAAATTTTACAAGAGCTGGTAATAAATCAATAAGTCTATGAAATTGTCTGCACAAAGAGATTAATATTAATTTGACTTTCTACAATAAAAAGGTCAAGGAATCAGATAGCTACGTAATTATATTCTCTATTAAAATTATATTCAGACTAAAAAATACTAACATCGTGAATTCTAGGAGCATAGTATGGAGAATATTTACCAAGAAAACAGTCAGCCTCTGGATATTAAATATCAAATTCTAAATCGATTCGCAATGCAGAAAATAATTATTTATATTATATGAATAGAACTTTTTTTTGTAATTTAATGCAAGAGTAATTGTTAAAAAAATGATGTTGTCATCAATTAAAACTTAGCAAACTAATGGCTATCTAGAAGTTTTTGAAAATTTTCATAAGTATGTGGCAAAAATGATAAATTATTGATATACAATGAAAAACATACAAAATAATTTTGGATTTTTTCTTTGTTATGAAATAGATATAGCCCTTATTATAATGAAAAAATGGATTGTTAAACGTTAAACAAAAAAAAATATATATGCATACATAAATTTATTTCTAATGTTAAAGCATTTAGAATCATTCAACTATAACTGGAAAACAGGTGAAACTAAATGAATCATTTTTTTTACAACAAAAGAATTTTGAAACTATGCTATCACATATAGTAATATTCAAATGAATTGCAAGTAAAATGATTTTTAAAGATACAAGATAGAAAACTACAATATAATAAAGTGGAGCAGCGCACTTTAATTTGCCAGCCTAGCTGGCACACGAGAACAACAACCTTTCATTGTAGAAATCATTTATTTTTTTCTGTTTTCAGGTCACATCCACCCCGCTGAAATCTGCGTTCGAAATTGATTTAAGAATAGTTGCTATTTGTTCAAAAGGTTTTTATTCTCTGTTGATAGTATACAATTTATAGGGTGTGTTTTGAATGTTTCATCGTTCGATACGGTTTTGAAACAGATTGTGATTTCATATTCCAAATAACTAAGTTTAGAAGCGCCAAAAATTTATTTTGTAGCATTGGTACATAGACCATAGTCGCTTAACCTTTGAAAAACTGGATGTTAGTTTTAACAATGTGACTCTTTGTCCGCAGGCTGTCATTTAAACAGAGTGCAAAGTCTGATTCATGGTACCTTGTTCCTGAATCTTTGAAACGCCTGGGTTGCATTGCGTAAGCCAAATTTCATGAATAGAAATTCTAATAGCTCAAATATAGTTATGACTGTTTTGGGGATCTCACTTTCGTGTACAGGAATTTGTTGATATACTCGAATTAAATCCACTGATGAGAAAATTTTCTTTCCGTGTAGGATATAGTCTTTGGCAAAGAGGAGGTGCAGGAGGTGAAGAATGGCAAAGAGTATCGACCAAGAATTGTGATATTAAGTGTTATGCAATCTCCACATTACATGACTTCCTTAGGATGAAATATAGTGGGCTGTAAAGACCTTATTGCGAGATATAAACTGAAATACGGTTTTCGCTGCTTTTAATTTTTCATCTGAGAGTCTTCTGAACGTGGCTGCAAGAAGAGTAACGTTGGATTCAATGAAATGTTGTGACTATTGATTTTATTAGCAACAAGTGTTAGCCGCAAAACATTCGGAAATTTTTTTATGATTACTTCGGACTGAATTTGTATTGCATGAAAAATTGGTGAAACTATATCATAGAGAAAAAGGAAGTAAACCATCGATTAATTTACGATTTTTGCTATCAATTTTAAAGAGAAAAATGAGACAAAACATCAATACCTATTATTGGCTTCATAATATCAGCTATTACAAACGGACAATCAAATGCTCTTATCAAATTTTAACTACTTTAGCCCATACATCCTAATTCTGGTTCCATTTGCAGCGAAGAGTCCTTATTTTGCCACATTTTTTTCTTCTGATAATGATCTGATAATCACTGGTATTTCCGCACATTCGGAAAAAAAAAATTGCAATCCCTTTGTCACAAATAAAAGGACGACACATCTCTAGGGCTTGGCTTCCTGTGAGAATCGAGGATTTAATTTCCCTGTTGGGTTTATTAATCCAATTGCATTTGAAAGCTTTACCACCAAACCTTAAGTGATAAAATAACATTTTTTTATTTCTTCTATTAAGTCTATTAGTAGAATTACTTTTAAAGCAGGATCGATTGGGTGTGATACTCAGAAATCGAAAATGGAAAACATAAGCTATGCTTCGAAATTAAGCACTAGAGTTAGTATTAAAGTTTCAGAGTTTTGGAAACCGGATCCAAAACAATGATTTCTCTAATTGGAAGTTCAATTTCGAAACTCTGCAATTAGGACGGATCAAACAAAACATTATCCGAATCCCTGAATGGACGATAATACAAGGCTACGTAAAAGAGGCTAATTTCCATCTTCGCCGAAAAACAAAATACCAAAAAATTATTAAATGAGATAGATTTTTGCGATAGAAAACCTTCACAGTTGTTATGCGAAATGGAGAATTTAGCAGGAGGTAGATGAAAATTTTCTTCAAAGATAGCGCACAGAAATTTAGAGCATTTTATCCATCAGCGTCGACAATTTAGCTAAAATAAGTACAATGATGGGTAATAAGTGGGAAATAAATTCGCATCAAAACGCTAATTCAGAGAAAACAAACCTTTTAGTTGAATTGCAAGAGCAGATTTCAGAATTATAGGTTCAATTTAGCGAGTTGAATAAAAGTAAAAAACGAGTTGAGTAGAGATGCCAACAGTTGAAAGCTCATCCAAATCTCTAATGAAGCGGTTATTTTATGTAAATCTTTTTCCGTAAAACACTTTTTTAACTCTTTAAAAGAATAAAATTCGATGACTTAAAAAAAGTACAAAACTTTTAATTTTCTTTCGAAACAAATATAATAGCTGTCATTAAGGTAGATAGGTAGGTAGGTTATGGCAGGCACTTTCGGAGCTTTATGCTAAGATGTCATTGAAGAAAGTATTTGGAGAGGATTTATACAGTCAATCGACTAACCTTATTTAAGGAAAGTCAGTGATCACACACTAGCAGAAACGCCTTGATATGATAAGAAAAAATTCGGATTTATAAATTCGTGTTAGAAAATAGTTCAAGGTGGATTTTGAGTTGCAACTTTCTTTTTTCATTAAAATTAGAATCTGTTGGACAGGCGTAGAAATTCACAGCATGCAAGAATTTTAATTTCCGGATTTGTAGACAGTTCAAATATCCAAGAGAATGATAATGCTCCTATTCCTAATTTTTTCCGTAGTTGATTCCTCAGATGTTCGTATAAAAGACAATCTAGGAAAATATGATCTATGGTTTCAGATTCACCTCACTGACAGCGGTCTGTATGCCAGAGATTAAACCTAAATAGAATCGAATTGGTAGGAAAAGGTCTTGTTCTTGCTCTGGCCAGCCATACGTCTTCTAATCGCAATTTTGTCAGCAGCCTATGATTTTTGTGAATAATATTGAGTTGAGTGAATGCATCATCATATTTGCTATTTTTCCATTGATTGAGACTTTCTTTAAACTAATATTTCTTGATGCGTTGTTTCAGATCTTCAGGAGAAATAGATCGAATAGTATAATGACTCACAGTTGTTTCTTCCGCCAATGAGTCTGCAATTTCATTACCTGCAATCCCTGAATGTCCGGGAATCCAAACTAATTGTATTGACAAGCACTTTTGAGTAGATTGAATCATTTGGAATCGAAGCAGTTGAATAATAGTTGATGTCCTGGAACAATCTGAAAGAACAGAGATGCAAGAAAGTGAATCTGTGAAAATGACAATTTTTGAGTTCAGTGAAAAGTTTAGAGACTGCAATAAGCAGTGACATAGCTGCTGAGAAGATGGAGTTTATGGAACTAATTTTCCCTGTTATTGATAAACTAGTATTAAAATTGACTATTGCAATGCCTACAGTTGATCCCTGCTTGGAAGCATCTGTAAAAATCGTATGTCTGCAATGATGACTCGCAAACTTGGCAAAATAACTTACAAATTATATCTTTTATCAATGATTTAGTCTGAAAAGGGAGACTCGAGGAGCAAATAGAGATTTTTTTGACATTTCTGGCCAGCCAGTTGGGACTTTTAATATGAACGAGGTATTTATTCCTTGTTGGTCGAATCACAATTTGGCTTTAATGGCCAGAGGATGATTACGTTTGACTCGATTGTAAGTTAGCTTTTCCCAAGCTGAAGCTCAGGGGGATAATGATAACTTGCTTAAATTCCGAATGTAAAAGTTTAAGGAGAGCATTTCACGTCTAGAGTGAAGTTTCGCCTGCTTCTTGTAGAACTATCGGTATGAGGGTCCACTTAGGAAGACCTGTGGCAATTCTTAGGGCAGTGTGATATACAGTTTCAAGGATTTTGCGGTCTGTTGTGCATGCTGAAGTAAATATATGACAGCCATAATCCAGACTGAAGACAATAAAGGATTTCACGATTTGAAGAAGATGAGCAGTACGAGCACCCCATCTATTAACTGGGATACCTTTTAAAGCATTCAACTTTTTTGATATAGCTTTTCTCTTTTCCTGAAAATGATGACGGAAAGATAATTTGCGTGAAAAATGTAATCCCAAAATTGAATATTTTTACTCCAGGAAATAGGATGATTGTTGATAAACAAGTTGAAATAAGGTTGTCGTTTTGAAGAAAAGTTAATCATAGAACATTTTTGTGGGTCTATCAATGGCTTCCATTCTTGACACCAGTTTTGTAAAATTCCAAGTGCAGATGTTAGTTTATGCTGAAATTTTCCCAAGTTAATAGATTCATATAGTAGAAATATATCATCAGCGTACATTAAACATTTGTTGTCAGGGGGAAGGATATCGTAGAGGTCTGCCATATAAACACAGAGCAAGAAAGGTGATAACACGCTCCCCTGTGGAACTCCCCTATATGAGGTGGCTGATGAAGATAACTTATTTCTCCACTTTACTTGAAAATGGCGAGCTGTAATGAACTGTTGAATCCCCAAAGCAGCGTTTCCTTTGATGTTTGCTTGAAGTAATTTATAAACTAAGCCGTCTGGCCAAATTGAATCATAGGCCTGGGAAATATACACTGCAACCAAAATCACAAATTTTCTATAGGATCTGGTAGAGATTATGTGATGATGAATGATGAATAAAATACTGTCACAACCTCGATGTGGCAGAAATCCGTGGTGATTGGGATGAAAGAAAGATATGGTTGATATATGGTCAATAAATCTCTTCAAAATCATTCTTTCCATTAATTTGCACATGACACCAGTCAGATATAAGATGGTACGATGCCACAAGATTGGCCATCTTTCCCGGTTTTAAGATTGTAATAACAATAGTGGATTTCCATATTTCTGGTACAATACCGGTAAGCCACGATTTATTCATCAGGGAGAGGAGGTATCTAGGTTGGTAGTAGTAATGCCTTTTAATATTTTTGCAGATATCTTATCTGGACCAACAGACGAATTTTTGCATCTTGCCAAAGCTTCTTGCAGTTCAGATGCAGGAAAGGGTTTATTATAAGAGAAATCCTCACTTGTACTTAAATCCAGTGGAATAACCTCTAAAATTGGTGAACGAGTGTAGAAGTCTGTAAACATATAAGCTTGAGGAGCAGGATCTGTCACTGGCGAATTATTATGTAATAGGATCACATGTGAAGTTGGAGATTCTGTAACTCTCTTTTGGAGAGATTTTTAATAACTTGAAAATATTTTTTGATGTTCCAGATGAAATTATTATTTCGTCCCACTATTTTTCGAGAGAGATATATGAGTAGTCGATGTAGTTCTGCTGCAGCTCTTTTATATGCCATCCGAACGTACTTATCACATGTGCGTTTAGCTTTACGCCAAAGATGTTTTTTTGGCCGAGGAGATATCCACACCTAGAAGACCACCATGGGGAATAAGGTTTACATGGCATTTTTTGCCATCTTCGAAATTTGTGAAGTTTATTTATGCAAAGATGGGTAAATGACAACAGAACCGTACGGGATTGGCGCGATTTCAAATTTTCACTCCAAGCACTCTACAGCTCAGTCTCCAACCTAAATTACGTCACTACGCGTGATAGCCGTCAACCAATAACGATAGCGTTCGAACTTCAGCTTTGAAATCGCGCGTTATTCCGAATTCCAAATATTAAAAATTTGAATATTTCATTATAAATAAATACTGTAGAAGTTTTAAAATTCTAATAAATAGAAACAAAATTTTTAATATATCGAGCAATGTCGGCCACCTTAAAAAAACAGTGTAGCGCTACCTACTACAGTGCCAACCGGGCAATAAAGCTAAAATTCGAAGGATAACGAATTTCTATTTTTTTTTAAACTCGAATTTTAATATAACGAGCAGTTACGTCCACATTAAAGAAATTTAAATACGCGGCACATTCTAACACTAACATGAAAAACGCAATACACACAACTTAAACATTCATTTACTTATGGAAACATTCATTTTTATAAAAACTTTAGTTTCTAAGTATATGACTAAAATTGTAATGAAAAATAAAATTACTCACATAATCTTCATCGCTCTCCGAATCGATACTTTTCGGCGAATATACCATTTTTATCGCATCTAAAAAATCTTCTATTATGTTTTCCTGATGATTATTTCTTCATACTTATTCCGCGAAAACGTGAAGTCAATATATCCTCATCCATAGTTATTAATTTTCGCTAGCAACACAAAAACACCAAAAATTAAATATCGAAACTCAATGCTTCAAGATTATTCTTTAATAGTTTCAAGGAAACGATATGAACGGGATAATAAATTTCGTAGAATATTGTTCAATATGTATTTGGGGAATCACAGGGACAGTTACTATCGTTTCGATTTTACAAATTTTGGTTGCAGTTTTATAATTATTTGTTGTCATAATTAGTTTTCCGTTTCTGGTATTCATTTGTAGTGATAATTAGTTTCTGTCTCCTCGTTGTGACTTCTTCAATCGAATTCTTGTTGGAAATAGCATTTAATAGTTCAGATTTTAACTGTGAAGGCTTCTTAGGAACAGAAGCATATACTGATGTTGGACATAGAAATATTGTGAAATTTGAAATTCCAGCTTCAGAAGCTAATTGTATAGCTAGAGACGCATTATCATCATAGTCTAATGTAGAGTTCGATGCATGTTTTGGTATGCGATATTCACACTCAATAAATGGTATATCGTCTAGCATGTCTGTCATTTTGAATATAACATTTTGTACGTACTTGAGGAAATAAACTAATAGAACAACTTGAGCTTAAAACTAATAAACTAATAAAATAATCTTATTGGAATTCTCAAATTCCTACAAACTTAAATAAATGAAAATAAATTACTTGAGTTCTTCTCAAAGCTAATAAAGTTCGAAGTAGTATGTACGTACCGGTAAGAATCTGCAACACTTTTTCCGTTTTCAGCTCTGTCTCCTAGTCGTGAAATTCATGAAATATCGATAAGCACCTATCTGTCATTAACAGACAATAAGTTTTGCACAAATTTTCTGTTGCCATCTTAAGCAAACTAAAGTGTACTTAAATTAAATTAAATAAGATGAAGAGAAAAGGTTACTACAACGGAGTTCAAGGTGGTTGCCCCTTAAACATTATTAAAAAAATCATGTTGACTAATTTCAAACTATTTTCGGTACATGGATTTTTAATCATGAACATATTTAGTTATCTTCATGCTTTGTGTTATACATTTTAAGTAAATCACAATGAATATAATTTGCAGTATGTGCAGCGTTTAGTTAACTTTATACAAAAAACAAATTTTAATAGAAAATAGTAAATATTATTATTTAAATAAAATATATAACTATTTGCAACTATAAGTAGTAAATATAAATTACTTACATCTTTATGAATTATTGCTTTCTTTTCACTGATTTTTAACAATGCTAAAGCAAGAAACAATTTAAAAATTCTTGTTTGCAGTTATTCTTTTTGACAAAGTGCAATACACATTAAAATTTTTATAAATACTTTGGAAGTTTGCTTCCATATATATATATATATATATATATATATATATATATATATATATATATATATATATATATATATATATATATATATATATATATATATATATATATATATATATATATATATATATATATATATATATATATATAAACCTCATTACAGAGTTCTTCAACGAGATCAATGCAAGCTGTTCAAAGTTGAAAGAGGCATGACGTGGGGGGGGGGGGAACTTCTTTCGTCACTGTCCTAATGAATGTTGTTGTTCATGATTTCCTATAATAGGAAATAATTATTAATTCCTTATTAGGAAATAAGCTCTTGATTTAACACATGCAGGTGGATTAAGGTATAGAAACACTGAATTACTTAAATCATTAGGATAACTATTTTAAGGAAGAATTAAAACAAAATCTTCAATCACTATCATCTGTGTTCATTGAATAGTATCTGAACTCTAAGAAGACATGAGCAAGAAACTTAAAAGTTGGATCCCTTTAAATAAATACTCAAGAGGTTGAGGTAGGAGGACATTTGGACTCCGGTACCCTACTAAAAATCGACCAGTTTCCAAACAAACATTCAAAATGGCTTGGAAAATCAAAAATCCTTGCGCATCATGACTTTAACTGCTACGCTTCTATCAAAGCAGGTGACAAAATTCTGGAGGATCCCTCAGACTCTCAAAATGTACAAGTTTCCTGCAGATTTTACATCCTTTGCGATATATATATATATATATATATATATATATATATATATATATTTCTTTGTTAAGTTATAACAGAGCTTGATGCTTCACTTGTATTCGATTCTGCTGGCTTTTTCTTGTCCATTTGTCTTCTGACGCTCCTCTAGAAATAGAATTAATAATTAGAATGTGCGAGAAAAATTTTAAAAAGTATGAAGGGGGGAAAAAAAGAAAACAAACACGAAGTTTTCGAACGGGCAAAGGTTACAGTTACAGTTACAATAATGGATAAAAGAATATAGAAAAGAAAAGGATAAAAGAATATAGAAAAGAAAGGAATAAAAGAATATAGAAAAAACCAGCAAAAAAAATTACAAATGTATAAGAATATGTAATCGCATTATATTATACATATTATATGATGTTGAATTGTAAGTTACAAAAATGAATTAAAGTACATTAATTTAAATGCAAAATACATTTCGGATTTTGCCTTTAAACAGAAGAAAAAATTAAGAACTAGAAATTCCTACTTAACATTGCATTAAATACTGAAAAAAATCGAAATACTAAAGAATTAATTTCTGTCTGCTCTCTTGATGGTATTTTCTAAGATTTCTTGAAATATTTACATTCTCCCCAACAAAAAAAATTAAAACAATTTTGTTGAATCGAAATTTAGTTAGGTTTAAATGTTTGTGGCTCCATTTTGAACATCTCAACGCATAATCGAATTTACTACCATTTCATGTAAAAATAAAGCTCTTTTAAAATATAAAATAAAGTGCTTATAGTTTTCCTTAAATGTATTTATAATATCCTATTTACTGTTATTTTGTTCTGAAAGGTGTGCTGAACAATTTAATTGCAAGACACTTGTTCGACTTTTCTTCTTCGGTCTGTAGTACAAACCCACAAAATTCCGACTTTATCGGAAGAAAGAGAACAATATAGTGCAAGAATAAAAGTATCAGTTCAACAATTTAAGATTTATATTGGGGAATATTTTTCACATGAGAAATAAAATACCCATAATCTTCCTAATGGTATACTGACATTGATAGATGGAATGTATGAAGTGAAAGGAAACATTTCTTATGCCATTTTGAATCTTGTAGATATCGATTAAAATAATTCTGAATCTTGAATTTTTAATATTAGAAAAACAAAAGCAGTTTTTAATAATTTTTAGAAAAACATCATTGTTTGCCAATTCTTTATTTGTATTTTTTTGTATTGATTTTAAACTGAATTTATATTAATATTTCTAGTAATTTAATTTTATCGTGCCCTTATCTGGTTTCCCAGACATAAAAGGCATTACGAGCAACTTTTAAATACTTCACTGCGTTTCACTGGGTTCAACATTCGTGAATAAAGTGTTTCGATAACTATCAGAAACTTTTGGTGACATGAATGCCAGTGATATTTCTCTTTATGAGGAAACTGACTTAATTTTTAATCTACTGAAAGAATTGATTAAAAAAAGACCGATAAAAATTTTTTCCTTTGATAAACAGTGTTGTTATATAAATGTAATTTTTCACTTTTAGGTAGCGTGTCGTGAAGCGAAAAAGAAACAGTTGCCGAGTGGCGTCGATGCATTTTAATTCAGGAGAGTACTTTCCTCACGCTATTCGACGAACGCCGCTGAAAAAGATTTATCTTCCAATATCCATCAAAAGTAGGCAAATTTCTATCCACTGTCCTCAGAAAAAAGTCGTATCAGTCACGTGACATTCGATTTGTTGTTTCCTGTTGTCCCTAGAGACACATGTTCATTCGACTGAGTAAAATAAAAATACATCTGAATAATTATTGGCCGAGATCGAACTTATTTATCCTGCAACTTTACTGTTGCGGCACCACCTGCGATGAAAATGACGCGAAGAGGCGCTCTAGATTCGGGCTAGATTTCTGCAAGAAAAGAAAAGAAAAGAAAAAAAAAGAAAAAAAAAAAAACCTTGCCATTGATTGATTTACTTTTTTGAAAACTGGTCGGCAAGTATGGCGACAACAAATGAGTAAACATTTCCCTGTGATAAGTCATTTGGGATGCTTCTTCGTCACTGGTTAAAATGTTTTCTCTCCTCTTGAAGACTGGATTTGCGTTCGCCTTTACACTTTGAAAACAAGTGCTTCTTTCAAAATATTCTTTTTTTTTCCTGCACACATTGATATCTATATTTTCATGTTTAGTTTTGTACCATTACGAAAGAATAAATTTATAGGCATATCGAATATTTTTATGCATCTTTATTACAGTTGTTATTTTGTTCTGATTTTCAAAAGATAATTTTCTTAGAAAATCAAAATCTAGAAAATAAAAACTAGCAGTGCTTTGAAGATATTGCTGATAAATTATGAAAATCAAAGGTTTTGACGGTTATTTTGGAAACAAATTTAATTCCTCCTGAATGTTTGCAATGACACGTGTCAGCCATTTGAAGTATTCTCCTTTATGAAGTATTTTCTCTTCTTTAATGATAACTTCACCGCAAAAAGCAGAGAAAGAACTTTCGAAAGAAATGTGAGTTTGAAGACAAACTTTAAAAGCCAATTTTTCTCATGAAGATTTTGCACGGCGTCATTTTTCGAAGAAAAAACGGAATTTCTGTGGCTGAACTTCTTTCCCTTTGGATCTTCTGTAAGTGATTTTTTTTTATCTTTCTGTAAGTGCTTAAGATTGCAGCAGTAGTTAGTTCTAAATATTTATTCAAGACATTTTATAGAAATTTGAGAATATTCTCGGAGATGAAACAAAAAAGAGATCATCTGTTGCTGATGGCTTCAAATATTCTTGCATGATGGTTCTTTCAGAAATATTCTCTTTCAATTATAATAGATTTGAAATTATTTTAAAAACTTAAACCTACTGTATTAAATCTTTTCAAATGAAGATTTATTCACTTATTAAATTTGTTTTCTGAATGCTGACAAAAACAAAAGGTTTATTTATTGCTCAAAAAGAATTTTCACCACATAGAAAGTAATCAGACTAAAATTTAGAAGCTTAAAATGGATTTCGAACCACTAAAACATCCAAATATCGGTATTGGAGCCAATGAACGTTTCAGCCGAAGGTTATGTGACTAATCATTCAGTTGCAGTTAGGGTTTATTTAACGATGAATGATTGCATGTTTTATTGGATGTTTACTCACTGTTGTGTTAGAGATTTTAGCTTCATCAAACAATATAATCTTATATTTAAGTTCAATAATAAATTAATCTTGAACATTTTAAAACACCTTTAATCAATATATTTTCTTTATTACTTATACATTCGTCAAAATATTTCTCGGAATCTTCGATTTTTCACATGTTTTCGCATGACAAGAAAATTTCGCTTGCTTTTCACCTGCTTATGAGACTGCGGATCCACATTTTTGAATGACGGTAGCAAAATTAAAATCTTGGGCCGAGTATCACCGATCACAGGTGATAGAAGATGTCATTGATAGTTAAATCATTGAAATCACTAGCAATATTTTTCTGCATTTATTTACTTTAAAAACGTGATTAGATTAAAAGGAACATAAATTAGAGATTACTGGTAATTGGCGCAATTTTAATGAAGGAAATTAAGTTATTTCCTCTCAGAATTTATTGCAGAATTACTTTAAGTTTATCATTTACAGATTATATATATATATATATATATATATATATATATATATATATATATATATATATATATATATATATATATATATATATATATATATATATATATATATATATATATATATATATATACCAAAATATGAAAAGTTTCAAACCCAGAGACTTGGTGGAAAAAATCTCTCCGGAATTATTTATTTTATTTGATTCAGAATAGGTTTTTGCTTACAGCATCATAATAGTGAATATGAGGAATTTATAAATATAACTACATGAATATTTTCTTAAAATTCAGTTCAATGAATTTAAAAAATAGTAGAAAGAACAGCAAAAAAAAAAATTGACAGCTAAAAGCTATTTTTATAATATAATTATGCATTTTTTAAAAGTATAGTATAAATGTTTTCGACTTTGAATTAAACTTTACTTTCTGATGGATATATATATATATACAAATATATATATATTTGTATATGTATATATATATGTATATGTATATATTTATGTATATATATGTATGTATATATATATATACATATGTATGTATATATATATATATATATATATATATATATATATATATATATATATATATATATATATATATATATATATTCGATTGTATATATACATAGAATTCGATTGTAATTGAATTTTAAACAACGGACTACGTAAAATATATATTCCGATATTTTTATTTTCGTTACACTAAAATACATTCATACCTGTATATAAAGTAATAAAGGCATTTTAAATCAATAAAAACAGTATGTAAAATACAGCACATTGAATTAAAAATTACAATACAAAATTTTTTATTAATTTATTAAATCTTATTAATTTTGTCTTACTAATTTTATTGCTCTTCATTTTGTATCTAAAACACACGCACTCCTGAGGCATGCGTACGATTTGGATGTACATTTTGAATCACAATTTTATATATATATATATACATAATATATATATATATATATATATATATATATATATATATATGTATGTATATTATGTATATATAGATGTATATATATATATGTATATATATATATATATATATATATATATATATATATATATATATATATATATATATATATATATATATGTATATATATATATATGTATATATATATATTATATATATGTATATATATATATGTATATATATACATATGTATATATATATATGTATATATATATATGTATATATATATATATGTATATATATAAATATATATAGATATATATATATATATATATTCGATTGTAATTGAATTTTAGGCAACAGACTACGTAAAATATATATTCCGATACTTTTAATTTTCGTTACACTAAAATACATTCATACCTATATATAAAGTAATAAAGGCATTTTAAATCAGTAAATACAGTATGTTAAATACAGGCACATCGAATTAAAAAATATAATACAAAATTTTTTATTAATTTATTAAATCCTATTAATTTCGTCTTACTAATATTACTGCTCTTCATATTGTATCTAACATACACGCACTCCTGCTGCATGCGTACGATTTGGTTGTACATTTGGAATCTCAAATTTACATCATATAAGTATACATAATATATATATATATATATATTATATACATATATATATTTTATATATATATATATATATAAATATTATATATATATATATTATATATATATATATATGTATGTATATATATATATATATATATATATATATATATATATATATATATATATATATATATACATATTCAAAAATTGCGGTATTTAGACGTGTTATACGTTAAAAGCGGGTTTTCTAATGATATGGTAACTTGGCGATGTTTTGGCGAGAAAACCTTGCAATGTTTTGGCGAGAAAACTTGGCGAGATTTTTGGCGACTTGGTGATAAATAGATACTTGTAGGAACATCCATAATCTAAGCTCTAGGGCCAATATTTAGCGAGATAGCCTAGAAGCTTCCAGAACCTTGGCGAAATTAATAGATTTCCCCGCCAAGTCAATCATAAATACCGCAGCCCGACATAGCTAGTCAGTTTTGTGAAGACAGTCAGTGAGTGGAGACGATTAGTCGTGAGTGCTAGTTTAGAGAATAAGTTTTCTGCTTGAGATATTTGAGACGTGTGATTAGAAGCTGTTACTTATTGTATCTGGCGAATTGGAGCTGTATAATAGTGAATTTTGCGGCTATTATATCTAGTGGAATTTTTTTATGAATAAAGTCTTCTGTTCATCAAGTAGTTGCTTAGTTGCTTTCTTCAATTCTCAATTCACACGAACCCCGAAGCTCGGTACAATATATATATGTATATATATATATGTATATGTATATATATATGTATATGTATATATGTTTATATAGCTATCTATCTATCTATCTATATATATATATATGTATATAGATATATATATGTATATATATACATATATGTATACAAATATATATTTATATATATTAAAATATGTAATTGTTTTACATAAGTAAAAATATGTATTATATAAAAATAGGTTGCTTTTTAAGAGTGAAAAATGATAAGCAATCCATGCCGTGCCAGTGTTCTTCATGTCTCTTGTAGCAAAGCTCGTAAAAATGGTGGCGCACATTTAATGTACCAACAAGATTAATCACTACCTGTAATTTGTTCTTTCCGGGGAATTATATCAGTGAAATGCTTCTAAAAATTGAATATAAATTACCCGAAAAATAGACTTGATCATTTAAATGACATTAAATATTTATTTTGATGATACAAATGTACTTTAATTTTTTTAGGAATGATTATTTTAAAATTGTTTCGAGTAAAGTAATTAGTACACACATAAGTTTGAAGCGAAAAAACTTGGGATTATTTCCTCTAATCAATTCCAAAAATAAAATTTGTTATTCGTCTTTAATATTTTTCTAAAATAAAGTATAAATTTTAAACATTTTAAGAAGAAAAATTCTATATTCTTTTTGCTTATTGAGAGATTCAAAGAAATGGAAAGCGACTTTCTAGTAAAAGGCTTATACTTTGCCTTTTCAAAATTCAATTTCTTTTATTCAATGATTGAAGAATTTAAAATCTTCGTATTTCCGAAACAAAAGATTCTTTGACAACAGTGGAGAATTCGATTGTAATTGAATTTTAAACAACAGACTACGTAAAATATATATTCCGATATTTTTATTTTCGTTGCACTAAAATACATTCATACCTATATATAAAGGCATTTTAAATCAATAAATACAGTATGTAAAATACAGCACATCGAATTAAAAAATACAATGCAAAATTTTATTAATTAAATCTTATTAATTTTGTGTTACTAATTTTATTGCTTTTCATGTTGTATCGTACTTTTCATTTTGTAACGTACACGCACGCCTGCTGCATGCGTACGATTTGGATGTACATTTGGAATCTAGAATTTTTTGCAAAATCCGTGAATTCCTCCTATTTGTGCCCACGTGACATGCTGGGAAATCTCTCAGAAATGCTTTTTAAAATCTGATTCAACTCAGTGAAATTTTTTGAAGTCGATTTATAGCATTTTCCCAGTGAAGCAGTCGAACATTTTGGCAAAATTCAAACAGTCGCAACTGGATGTCTAACAAAATTTTCTCTTAAAATAAATGTGAGTCTGTATTCAGCTTAAAATTTTAAACATAGAATGCAAAATTCTTGATGTGGATTCATGAAGATGGATACATTTATATCTCAGCCCTTTTAATTTCAAATATATATTTCGCTTAAAACAGTGGCAATGGAACTAAAGCAAAACATCATCTTTATTTTAAAATGCATGTGTGAAAAATATGATGAGATGCGATCAATGAAATATAGTTTTCATTTTAAAATAAGTTCTCTAAGCCTTTATGTTGCTTCCAAATGTTTATCATAAGGAATTCTACTTTTCTCTTAATACCAGTTTTAGATATAAAATATACAAAATCTGTATGATCAATATAATGCAGGAAATTCTATCCATTTGCGTACGTTGGTATATACTCATTGCTGTATGTTTCTAGCTAATTGATTAAATTAAAGTATATAAGATTAAAGTTTTGACATTAATTTTAGCAGTAAATTATAATTTCTTATATATATACGTACACACACATTCTAAAGGAACACATAACAACGCATTTTCATTAATGAAAACCAAGATGTGTAATGGAAATAGCAATAGGTTTTCTTTGAAAAAATACATTCTTCACAGAAGCTGAGAAAGCAAGAATTTGACAAAATTGCCACTTATGAGTCAGAATTTAAGTTTGATCAAAAGTCATTAAATAAAGGGTTCTTAAATAAAGGTTTTCATCATTTACTATTGGGAATAATTCATGCAGTTGACAATCCGCTGATTACTTGCAGTTTTTTAAATGAAAAGGATTTTGATTGAAGATTACACAATCTTTTCCTCGTTTTAAGCGCAGGGAAATGCTGCTTCTGATCACGGATGCGTAACCTTCAGTTAATTAATACTTTTACAAAAGAAAATCGTTAAAGTAAACATTTTTATTAGAAATAAGTATAAAATGTCGTAGACTCTTAAATATAAATTGATTTTAAAAACTTTTTATTTTTAATCTATAGAATTATGAAAACAAATAAAATGGAATAAATGTAGGTTGAAAAGCAGCATACTGAGGCAGAATATTTAAACTTAAGTTTAACAATTTGTTTGATTTTTAGATTACCTTTTACCAGGATAAATAAGAAAAATAATTATCATCTCTCTCTCTCTCTCCATTAGTAACAGTAATATATTTTATAATAAACTTATTTTACTTGTATCAGTTCCTGAAAATAATTAAAAAAATACTTTAAATTGTATATTTTTCAGACAATAATAGTTTTAAAATTTCACATTGCATTAGAAGAAAATGAATGAAAACCGATAATTATCAAAATATATTTAATTTAAAATAATATGAATTATGTTAAAATTTTACATCTAGTTTATAAAATATTTTTAATATAAATTACTTTGACTGCGACACAACAAATTATAATGTACTTTTAAGAGAAGAATATTAAATGAAAATGTTTAATAGTTTTTCTTTGTTTCTTAGTTTATTTCTTGAATGATGAATTTCTGTGAGATTCTTTTTCATAGTATCCAGCTGAGTGATATTTAACCAGTGAAATTATTTGTTAATTTCTTATTTCAAGGTTTATTAAATATTACAAGCTAAACTCATTCATTTTGAATAGCAAAACAAGTACATTTTTTGATATAGTTAAGAAGCACCCATAAATATTTTTAAAAAATATATTTTTGCTTTAAAATTCATAACTTTTTTTAAATATTCCGTTTTGTTTATTTTAAATGTTAAAATAAAAAGCATATTATATTTTCTATATCCGTCTCTGCTTTAATGTCGTCATTTTTCTGCTGATATATCATTCTGTATTGGGATAAATATTTTTTGTACAAAAAGTTTTACTTAAGGAAACGAGTTTCCTCTGAAAATTGCATATTTGAAGCAAATGAATCTTTTGAAGCAATGTATTAATAGTAAATAAACAATAAGCATTTGGAATGAAGGAAAAATCAATGTAAAATTTATAAAATACTTTTATTCTATTTACACAAGTAAAAATATGAATTGAGAATTAATTTTTGAGAAAAGCATTAAATTATCCTCTGACAGGAATGATAACAGGATTAGATATCAAAATTTTAAAATTACCAAAATTGTCTCTCAATTTGAATACATATTCTAAAAGAATTATAACATTAAACATCATTGAATATAATTGCTCATTGGGATCTAATGTCGAGCAATTTAATACAAGAGAATTGCAAAAAATAAGATAGAAAACATTGGGATTTTGAGTTTGTATTACATCTATCTGTCATAAAAAATAGTCTCATTGAAAAGAAGTAAAATTACTTTTGGTGTCGTTCAGTTATCCTTCGTGTGCGGAAAGGTTTCAAATGAGTCTCAGCAGTTGAGCATCTTTCTCATTCGCGCGTCTTCTTGGGATGCCAGAGAGAAGACTTCAGCAGTTCATCATGCTTATTTAAAACCCTTAAAATTTTTAGAAGTTAAAAACAATTTTCACTTTTAAATTCTCATGCTCTTACTTTTTTAACAGGGCTGTTGAATACTTCTCTATTTTGGAATGAGATTAAACTTCTAAATTTTAATGAGCATATGATTAATAATGTTCACCAAAACATTAATTCATGAAAAATTATTACATAATCTTAATTATTATTACTTGAAGTTATGTATGCATATAATTTAATATTTTATTTTTAAATTTGAAAATATACATGATTATATATTAATTTACTTACTAGTTCTCTTATGAGCAGATGTTAATATTTATACTTTTATTCAAAACAATGCTTTAAAAATAGATTCTCAAATATATTTTTAGAATATTTATATAATTATCTTATCTTTTCACTAATATGTATTATTTTCCAGAAGGTTAACTTAGTTTCTTTAAATTTCCTTTGCGAATCTCTTAAAAATTTCCATACTTAGATCAGAATTCAACTTATATCTTAAAAGCGACAGAGAGGCCTTTATAATTTTTCCCAATGGAAAAAAGGGTTGCTCTTTCTTTGATCGGCGGATATATTGTTGAAATCTGCAACTTGTCTGCTTATAACATCCTCCTGCTTTTATGAAATATTTCAACGAACTCATTTCATTTCCTAAAAGTTTGGAATTTTTAAGCCTCAGTTACGAAAACAGGATTTAATAATCTTGAAGAAAAAATTGAATACTGTGAAATTAAAGTGGAAGAGCGCCTCTGACGCCCCAAATCCGTTTGTTCACATTTATTGCGTTTCTCACAAGTCAGGACAGTGAGATAAAAAAGGAATCCGGATACCGGGACCACAGCATAGAAGCTCAGCCGGCAAGGCATAAAGCGAGTGATGAGACAGGGGTACCGAGACTTATGCTTTGAATGCCACAAGTGATTATTATTATGCATTTATTTAAAAGTAAACGCAGAAATTCTTTTAAAGAATAAAAGAAAAAGCAGATAAGATTCATTACTAAGCACTTTATTTCGGTTCTGTTTGAACCGTTTGATTTTTACTAAAAAAGCGACTCGTTTTGGTAAAAGAATTAAGAAAATTCTCATTATTAGTTTTTTCCTTTTTTTAATCATAATATATTTATTATCTTCACAACACCTAAGCCAAAGATTAATTACAAAGGCTGCGGTGGCTTGTTTTGTAAGAGGGTTTGCTCTCGTTATCTCCAGGTAGTGAGTTCGAATTCTGACCCAATTGAAGATCCGCTGTGTTCACTAATAGAACCAGAAACACACACGTAAAATATGTTGTTTTCGCAATGTCCTTCATGTGAAATGATATCTCTGGAGATTAAATGTGTGGTTTTTTGCCTGGTCTCATCTTCAGGCCCACTTTCGGAATAATGAGAACATACTGACTTGGTGGCCAATTATATCAGTTGCCCCTTGCTGTACTAAATAAGTGAAACATCCCCAGCATGAAAGGAAGAAGCGTCAGCTGCTGTGACCATATAAATACTTCTTACGCTCATTATTAGAAGACAGAAAAGTTTTGTCACGTTTTCTGAATGATACCCATAAAATCTTTACAGTGTAAATTTTAGAAAGACCCCTGAAATAAAGAACTTCTTCCCGTTCATTGACTACTTGACAATTTCCTCATTTAAACACAATGTAGGTATCGCTAGTGGCGCCTGCTTTATCTGAATGCACTGAAAAGCTAATCATCTGCATATCACAGCACCTTCTTCCTTTCGTCTAAGTTTCACGTCTGTAGCACGTCGCCTTCTTGGTGTAGCAATTTTAATGGCCAGTAGTGTGTATTTATAAGAATTTTAGCAGTTAGTGCAATCACTTAAAATATTTTGAATTACTAATCTATGAAAGAATTCATAATTTTTGTGTATTCTCTGAATGCCTAATTTAACTTTAAGAAAAATAAATTTGCTTGTTATACTAAAACAATTTTTTTTCTTTGCTTAAAAAGAAATAAAGAATATTAAACTTTCCCTTAAAACAAAATAAAAACATTCTTTATTTAATTTATTTGATGTTTAATCATGCAACATATTTGGTGAAATTATGGTGGAACACAACAGTTACATATTCATTACTTTTAAATACATGATTTACACAAAATAATATTATATCATAAGAAATTTAACATTAATGTTTCGTAGAAAATTAATTAAATTTTATTAATAATCAAAATTAGTAAATTTCTATTTAATCATTTATGAAACCTCTTTTTTTAAGTGTATTTTAAATATTTTGAAAAATGTAAACATGAGCACAATTTTAAGCTATCATAACATTAATTGAATTTCTTTAAATTATCAAAAGCGTCAAGACTTCAAATAGAATTTTCATACCACTTAAACTTTCAAATATCTATATGTCCAAAAGGAAATTCATGCATGTATAGAAAAAATTATTTGATAGTATATCCATTCTGAAAATTATATGCATATTAAGATTTTAAATTGTATAACTTATTTTTTTGCACTTTAAGTATCATCAAATTTTACTGACAACAGCCCATTTGAGCAAGAATGTGACTTTGAGCAATTGAAAAGAATCCAAGAGGGATCTGCAGCCATGAGACTATCGAAACCATTCAGAGAGAGATGGTGGAATTGATGTCAATCTTTGAACTTGCTAAATTATTCTTATTGATATGATTACGTTACATCATAGAGCATATAAGTATATCAATATCTTTTTCTCGTTGTTCAAAAGAGGTTAGGATCGAACCTGGTGCTTAATGCTCTAAAGAGCCGATCTTAGCACGAAGCCATGATTAATCTAAAAATAAACTATTAAAAAATAAGTTCAAACAATATGCCAAACCGTTATTAGTTTCTGCTTACCTTTTTGGGATATCGTTTTTAATTTCATAAAAATAAGTTATCGTGATCGCAGCATTGGTCATCAGAGGGCGTATGTGTTCCAAGTGTTAGTGGAGTGCATTGAAAACTCATACCGCCTCAGATATTTATGAAATTCTCATGGTTACTGTCGAATGGATTTCTTGATTAATGAGGTTATCACTAGTTAGGGATCTGACGAAATTTTCTGATTTTTCCTGAGGCCGCCTTAACTGCTGAGGGAAACTTGCCAAATTCTCTCCACTTTCCATTCTAACTGTTTACTTCCACAAAATGAACGTAAACGACATCAAGGGAGCTCTATTGCTTTACAGGGAGAGAATCGTACTTAGGAGAACGCTCGGGCAATGGGTTTGGAACATTTTATCACATTACTATCAGTTTCGAATAAAGACGCATATTTATTACAGCATAAGATTCACTGCTATTAATAATACAGTGAATCTTATGCTGTAACTGTCTATGAAAAGAAACAAATTCAGTATCTGTAAGTTACTTGTGAATAAGTTTTGATATGTTGACCATTCAAGTTTATTTCTTTATAAACAAATTTGTATGTGCGAGAGAGAGGCGAAGTTTGGGAATGACAGCAAAGGAATCGATTAAATGAATTCTCATCTATTTATTTTTTCCTGTCACGCGGTATAAATTTGCAAAACTATTATCCTCAGTCAAAAGGCATTTGATTAAAAAATACTATTTAATTTGCTTTTATTTGCTTATAGTCAAAACTGTTTCAAATTTTGCTTAAAGTAATGTTAGTAAAAATTGGAAAACCATGAATGCAAAAATATTGGAAATGTCGAATTATCTGTTGAGCACTCTTGATTTTTAATAGTTTCTTAATTATGAATATTGCTTTCATTGCATGTGTTCTTAATAAGCTTTGTTTCTTTTTGTCACCTAGTTGTTTAATAATTTAGAGTTCACGTAAAGCTTCCATTTACAGATGTGTAATATTTTTCAATGAGATTCTGTGTGGGAGACATCTATTCAAGTGGGAATAAAACGAGTAAAGAAAAAAAAAGTTTAAAATTTTCTGCGAAATACAAATTGAGTGAAACATTAAATATATTTTAAAGCCAATAAATATCATGCGCAAAATAGAGCACAAAATGGCAATTCCCGAGGTATCAGCTGACAATCATTGTTAGGATATCGAACAGAATACTGAAAGTCTTATTAGAGGGCTCTGTCCACATCATTTTGAAAGCAGGTTAGCTTTCATGCAAGAAAGTTCATTATAGCACAAATTTTGAACAATATACTTTGTTTTAACAAGTACGGAGAAATGGAGACAGTATGGATTTTGTCAGATGGAAAAAAATTACAAACACGCTTTTAGCTTTAATGTTGCCCTATAGTATTTTTCAAAAATTTTTTCTGAATTTCTCTGTTTATCATTATGAATAAATAAATCTCTGAGAGGAGTTAGTAAATTCTTTCCATTTGGGAATCGGGGTAGATATAAACCTTTTAAGACTGAGAACCTTTAGCACATTTTCTTTCTATATTATGACTGACCTCAGACGTCAAAACAATAGCAGTACTGGGAGTGAATAACTGATCTGTGATTCAAATATTCAAGCCATTCAAGTGGTTTGTTAAGAAGAACGCTCCAGATTTTTTAAGCAATACTTTAGATGTTGCAATATTCTGTGCAGTTGCAAGTCCTGTTCTTTAACTGTATTTTATGTGAAGTAACCGAAAAATAGAGGGTAACAAATGCCGTAGAAACTTCGGGTGGAGCGGACGAACAGTTGTGTGAACTCATAGGACATGATAGTGTGTAAATCCTACTGCTTTAAAAAGCATTCCGTCCAGGTTTGAAACCACCCCTTCACAGCAGCCATCTCATCAGCATCGGAAAGCGCAGGGTTACATGCTTTTCAGGAAACAAGGCTTTCGGAACATTTCGATACTGCGCTGTCCAAAGGCTTTCTCTGAGTAGACTTTCTTAGGCTGCGTCGCAAGACAGAAAACCCAGAATACTCCCAAGCACCCACCTCGTTCACGAAGAAGGTGGCTGAAATCGAATTCGGCTCACTTCCCTCTGAAAAGCGCAGTCCTTGAATATTTTACACTAGTATGAAACAAATAAAAAAGAAACGATCAACTAGACAGGCATTTTTGTTTTGCAATCATACACAGGTTATAATCTGATGTTAACTAATTGCAAACTTTTGCGATAGATTAAGAACCTATTAAGACAAAATATAGAACCTTTTTAATAATATTATTATATTTTTGAAAGAGAAAAGAGAATATAAAAAAAGATTAAATAAATTTTATTCTCTCTTCTCTCTCAGAAATAGAACGAGCTGGCAATTCCACTCTGTCGTTCAATTCAATAGCTCATAAATTTAATTCCCACTTTAAGCTAGAGGTATGCAATGTTTCCATTTTAAGTTACAAGTCCTCTGCTAAATTAGCTATTATTTGTAAAAAGTAACAGTAGAGCGATCCATCACCAGTCTCAGAAATATATGTTAAAAACTTAATATGAAGGTGACTGAGAAAAGCAAAATAAATTTGTGATATTAACTACCGAAACAGAGTAATGTATAAACAAATTGATAACTTCATACTTGGAAATGTTTCACGGAAACTTATATGAGAAGTTATATTTCTTAGGTAATGGATTAATATTATAAACAATTTGAGATGATACAAACATTTTATGAGGATTTGCGAAGGATTCAACTTTTGGGTAGACATTTTCTATTCAATTTATTCTTGTATTAAAATGTTCAATGAAAACATTTTCTGTAATATTATAGTCATTTGTATCCTTAAAAATTCTTTAAATGTACAAACAAAACATCAAATACAAAAATATGAATTTGTATCTGTAGTTTAGAATTCTGTAATTTTCTTGATTCGTTTTAGCCACAAAATGTTAAAAACAACGAAAATAACACTATTTTATTTAGTTTTTCGACCATGTACCCGATAAATGTGTGTTGGTACTTTTTTTCTTCTCTCAGCAAGGAAAATCAGACGAGAAACATTCCAAACTCTAATGAGCGTTGGATGCTTTCCAAATGAATTCCCATCACAGAAAGGAAACTCAAAGAAACTGAATAATTGAAAAGCATTTGCTTCAGTTGATACTCACTGGTGGAAACTTCATTAGAAAACAAAGTAAGGCTTTGGAACCAGTTGTTAGAAGGCAATCTATTCTCAAAACAGAGGTTTCCTGTTTTTATCTCTAGAGTATAATGCACTAATTTCCATTTATTTTAAAATTGTTTGTGCATGTGCGAGAATTTTAAAAATTATAGCTATCTCTTGTATCTTATTTATGCAAGTTTTGCATATAAAATTTTGAATTTTTAAGCTAGGTGAAGTTAAATTTAAAATTAGAATGCATATTTCTTATCTCTTTGCACACTATTTCATTAATAAGTTCAGAAATTATAGAAAAGGGGTTTTCCATACTATATATATATATATATATATATATATATATATATATATATATATATATATATATATATATACTATATATATATATATATATATATATGAGAACTTTAGGAGATGTTACCCGTGAATGAAAATTTCGAAGTGTTGAAGCTTAATTTTCGTCACCCTCTTATCATAAGAAAGTTGCTTTAGTTTTGGGTTTTTATCAAAAATATAAAAAAATGTCAGAACTCACAAATTTGTAAGAAAACCAACTTTTAGAGTCTCCAATGACTGGAATACCTATTGCTTTTACAAATGGTCTCAGACAAGGAGGTGTTTTGGCGTGCCTTCTATTCAGTCTTACTCTCCAGAAAACCATCAAAGACTCAGCAATCAACACCAGAGGAACAATATTTCACAAATTTGTGCAAATATTTGCATTTGCTGATGCAGTTCTAGCGACTATAGCAATGTCAAGAGCACTTAAACAAGCCATTTTGTCCTTGGAGTATGAGGCAAAGAAAATGCATTTGTTTATAAACCAAGCTAAAACCAAGTACATGACAACTGCTGGCTTTAATGGAAAATTTCTTGAAAGACTATAAATTTCAAGCAATTAACAGTTTCCGCTATTTGGGTTCGGTGAGAATTGAACACCAATAATGACGTAATACCGGAAATACATTATAGAGTTGCTGCTGGCAATAGATGTTTTTATGGTATACGTAAATATTTAAAATCTAGTTTTATTAGCAGGAAAACGAAATTATTACTGTACAAAACCCTGATAAGATCCGTAGTAACATATGCTGGTGAAACATGATCGATAACTGAATACGACAAAAAAAAGTTTTGCCGTGTCTGAAAGGAAAATACTCCGAAGCATCCTGGGAGGTGTAAAGTGTGGAGATTTGTGGAGAAGAACAAATTCGTAATTTTACAAACTTTTCAAAGAACTGACATTATAAAATTCATTTCAATTCCAAGACTAAAATGGACAGGACACTTAATAAGAATGGAAGAGAACCGAGCTACGAGAAAGATATTTGATGCTAAACCACCCGGAAATTGGAAAAGAGGAAGACCAAGGATCCGGTGGATCGACAGCTTTGAAACGGATTTAAAGACTCTTACGATCAAGAACTGGAGGAACCAACCACGGAATATAGCAGCATGGAAATCTATTCGGCGGAAGGCCATGGCCCACCCTGGGCTGATGAAATGAAGAAGAAGAAGAATGACTGGAGTAAGCAATGACCCTAACAGTTTAGTTTTTACGGGGCTTAAAGAGCATATCCAGCATTTCTAAGCACTGATTAGAAGAAGCAGCTGAGGTTGAAGCAATATCTAAAATAAAATGAAATAAAATTATAATAGAGCTCAATCTGAATTCGGATTTTTAAACATGAATATCAACCTCTAGGAAACAGTTTCTCATAAAAAAGGTGCTTAGAACACTAGTCGCAAATGCCAAGTGTCATTGGTCTTGATGACCACACATATAAATCATCCATCACACTTTCCCTATCAACATTATGTGTGTACGTTTGCAAAACGCACACAAAAGCATACGATTTTGATTATTTTCTTTCCTGAGATGAATAAGGGTAAATTAACTATAATTAGGGCAGAAGAAGTTGCTGAATCCTGAACTGAAAGAGCGCTGGGAAGAAGTATAAGGGTATTTTAAATAATCTGTGGTCCATTCTATCGTGTGAATTCTATTTCCAACCATAGAGGGAATTTTCTAGGATGATAATGCGTCTGTACATGCAACAGGAATGAGTACAAGGCTGCAGTGGAAGAGCCACCTTGAGTTTTTGAATCTCAATATTACTATGTTCTATGCCGATCCTCCAGTAGCATCTCACTTACTCCGCCATGAAGATCCTTCCAAACGCAACTGAAATTTGTAATATTCAATTCCCAGGAGAATTCAAGTTTCTATTATTATCTACTAAAATCAGTCCAAATCGTGAAAGATTTCACATAAATCTAAGCTTTCAAAATATAACCAAACCTAGACTTTTCATGCGTGGTAAGTAAAGAATATATGCTTTTTAAAAGCTTATAATTTTAATTAGTTATTGCTAAGACTTTTAATGGTTAATGATTAATTAATAGGTTTTTAGCGGAAAGATACCACAAACAATTATTTTCTCCTAACTATAAGCTTCTGGAATCTTTTCCAATGTAGCCAATGAATCTACTCTGAATATGAGTTAAAACAAAAAATAATAATTTTGCTGTTTGTTTCAAATCCTTCTGAGAGGCAGACATTCAACACTTGGCTGCAAAGTTATTTGCGATTAACTGTTAATTGTCCGCAGTGTGATGCAATCGAATCAGTTACTGTATTCATGGAAAGTAGCCTACATAGATATTATTTTATTTAAAAACTCCTAATATCATAAAAATATTTCCAATAATTTTTTACAATTATGCAAACATTAAAATCTTGGAAAAAGAGAGAGTTTAAAATATACACAAAAAATTTCAATATGTTTCATTTGTGTGACTGTTATAATAAAATAATTTATTTAATCTATTTAAGAGTAATAGCGACAGTTGATTCATTTCGATCAAAAAATTATGAAACATTAAAAGAATAAATATCCCTTTGATAGAACTTAATTAATGTAATATTGCAGAAATGATTACAAAAGAATTAGTGCAAAGATTTCTGTATTACTATTTTATAATAAAAAAGAAATTATTTTGCTATCAGTCTGCAAAAATTATTCAGTGGGAATTTATTTGGTGACTTGCAATGAAACGTTACTTATTTGGTTGTGAAATTTTATGTCCTTGAAGACCAATCGAATGATGCATCAATAAACAAGAATTAGCGAAATTAGTTGCTACTCGGTATCTTAAAAGCCGAGCTGAAGAAAACGGATTTAATTATTTTCCCCTGCAATGCATTAAAAAGGTAACCAATTCCTTAATGTTTTACTCAATCAAGAAGATTGAAATAACTTACTCTATACAAATGCTACTTTTTATCAATATTTCTCTCAAAGCTAGAAAAAATTTACATCATGTTTCTTCTTAAAGAAGACTGAATTCCTTTTTGATCAATAATGTTTTTTGGAAATATCAGTTTGTTATGGGTGTTAAAGCTTTTTCCAAAACAATCAAATACATCCATTTTCCATTACTTCTAAAATTTGTTAAGAAAAGTATTTTGACGTATTAAGGATGACTAATTATAAAAATTACATTAATTTTGTAAATTAATAGATTATAAGATAAAATATGAATATATACATGTTTATTAGCATATCACAAAATGGAAATACTTGGTGCTTTGTATTCTCGATTGAAAAATTTTCATTCTTCTGATTTCTTCCTTTATTCAGGTTCATGTTAACTGAGAATCGATTGTATGTTGATTTTTTTTAATCAGGCTGACAGAAAAAATGAATACATAAAAATAGGGTAAATGAATATGGCTAGTAAATGGCACTAAAATGTTTTTTGTGTAGTAAAAGATAGTGAGGTTAGATGACTCATGCTCAGAGACAGGTAAAATCTCTGACTGACAGCGAGCCATTGTGGACCCTTATAAACATTCCCAACCCACTGATTCTGCAGCTAATCATAGAATCTCAACCTACTAGTCATGATAAACCGAATTCCCAATGGGCTACAATTTCATTGCCATCAAAATCAGAGGTATAAGCTGGTAATCATTTCTTTTTACAAAAGGAATAGCAACAGATATTCTTCAGGCAACAGCGATAAAATGCATTTTGCGTAGAGTAAAATGTTTTACATTTAAGCACATTGACGGTGTTACTACTTCGGACTATTTTAAATGAAGTAAAAAGTTAATCATTTGCCATATTTTCTTCTTGTCCTGTAAATTTTAGGCCCTTTTTTTGTCATAGCTACTTTCTCCATCATTATTTTCTTGGTTAAAGTGTGCTAGCCATCCAAAATGTAACACCAGAAGAGACCAAGATGTCATTACAAAATTTATTTGGCAATTATCACATCACAGAAAAAAATATGGAAATTACAATCACTTCTGAAGTGGAGATGGTGACAAAGTCAGTTGTTGGTTATAACAACTGTTGGCATAAAATCTAATAGACCTTGGATGTATCCTTGGGATATAAAAGCCTATTTAGCTTACGCATATTGTAAAAATTGATCTGGTCGTACTTCAAAATTCGGCAATCTCTTCCCTGTTTATTGACAATGTACTTTAAACGGCTTTCTCTTCTCCTTTTCTCCTGCACACATATCATTGCCACAAACGCATGATGTAAATTTTACATGCTTCCTCTGCGTTTTTTTTATGAGTTGTCAATAATTAGTTTAGTGTTCTTTTCTGTATTGTGACATACAGAAAAAGTCCTATGGTCTTCATGGTTGTTCATGAAAATATGATCAGAAACAAATGGTAGTCACTTCTCAAGGAAGCTCTGTAAGGATTGTTTTTTATTTATAATTATCTTAATCAGTTAAATCCTAATGAAATGATAAAATTTTAAATTTTAATAAATTTAAGTTAAAATTTATGATAAAAATATATAATTTGGTAGATTTTAAAAAGTTTTGCTTGAATGATATCTGTAAAATGTACTGATTCAAAATTTAATAAACAGTTAAATTTTTTCAAATCAGAATCTTAATAGATTTTCAGTCTAAAAAGTATGTAATAGAATTAGGTGGGTGTCCAAATGATTTAAATGTCTTAAATTTATGCAGAACACTTCAGAAAATGGTTTAGAGCTCTTGTTTTCTCTTTGAGATATTATAGAAATTCTGGGAGAATTGGACATCTGTATTGAGTGAAAAAACTCGAAAAGGAATTATAACATTGATAGATGGCAGCAGTCCGAATGGATGATTAACTTTATCCTTGTGCTCATGAAATCACGACGAGTCCCTCTGCATCATTTACAAAACTCCATCGTCTGCAATTTAGAACAGTACTGATCAGCTAAAATTCCATTACCTTTTTCTCAATGATCATGACACAACCTTACTTAACATGTGAAAGCTGATAATAATGATGGTGCAGGTGTCCTCCAAATGTGCACAAGTCATGTTGTAGGAAAAGGTGTGAAAGTCAGACCGTAATACTTTTCTCCACTCATCCAACGACAGTTTTTCTGGACGTGACAAAATTGTCGTGTTTACGTGAAGGTACCTTCTAACTACTGTCATTAGCTCTGGAGAGAATTAGATGTCAATCGCTGTCTCAATTTTTGCAGCTGTTCAACTTTTGGATATCCACTTGAGCAGCCGTGGAGCTTCTTATCCCGTCCATTGTCCTGCCGCGCTGTTCTTGTGCACGCTGACAAGAATTTGAACACCGTGACTCTAGAAACGTTTAAAAGTTGAGTTATCTTTGTCAGGCTTGATCCAGATAGGCAAGCTCCTAAAATTTTGCTTCTTTGAAAATCTGAAATTTGACATTTTATGTTTTAAAAGAAATCCAAAAAAAAAAAAAAAAGAACTCGAATAAAATCAGTGCTTTCAGAGTATACATATTTTTATGAACTTTAGAGGCTTCTTACACGTATGATAATAAATTTTGTCTCTGATTTATTTGCAAATCATGTTTTCATTATATAATATTATTAGATTAGAAACACTTTACATGAATTAAAATCGTGTTGTTAGATTTTTTCCTTTTAATTTGTGTGTGGTAGGTAAAGAACTCCTTTAAGGTACAATGAATAAAAGTTTTTTAAATTTTTCAGCTTGCCCCAGATTTATTAATAAAAACATTGATATCTTTACGTCACGAATGGAGAATTTGAGATGTTTCACAAGAAAATAAATTCTTATGAAACAAACAAACTCTATTCATTTTAAGAGATTTTTCCTATATATGCTATATTTTTCCTATATATATATGTATATATATGTGTATATATATGTATATATATTTGTGTATATTTATGTATATATATATATATATATATATATATATATATATATATATATATATATATATATATATATATATATATATATATATATATATATATATATATATATAGGTATGTATGTATGTATGTATATTGTTACAAATTATAAATAATTACTGTAGTTGTCTTACAATATCTTAGACAGATCGGAAATATTCACATTTCGGGCAAAAATTGCGGTTTTTAGAAGTGTTATACGATAAAAGTGGGTTGTCTAATGATTTGGTGAATTCGCGATGTTTTATCGAGAAAACTTGGCGACTTGGCGAGAAACAGATACTTCTGCAAACATCCATGACCTAATCTCTAGGACTAATATTTAGCGAGATAGCCTAGAAGCTTCCAGAACCTTGCCGATATTGGTAGATTTCCCTGCCAAGTCAGGTATAAATACCATAGCCCGACATAGAAGGAGTTAGTTTTTGTGAAGACAGTCAGTGAGTGAAGACGATTATAGTCGTTACTGCTTGTCTAGAGAAGCTGTTCTCTGCCTGAGGTATTTGAGACCTGTGATTGGAAGCTGTAACTTATTGTATCCGACAAATTGTATCTGTATAATTGTGATTGTTACAGCTGGTATATCTAGTGGAATTTTTACGAATAAAAGTCTCGTTTTCATTGAGTGGTTGTTTTATTCAACTCTCAATCTACACGAACCTCGAAGCTCAATACAATATGTATATATATAAATGTATATATACATGTATATGTATATACATAAATGTATATATATATGTATATGTATATATATATATATTATATATGTATGTATATATATGTATATATATAAGTATATATACATATATGTATACCATGGTTACTCTGAAAATTTTCAGATACAACTAGGTTTTTAAAGTTAAACTTACAAAATTTTAGGTGTGTTCAAAATAGTCTCCTCCAGCATCATTGCATTTTTGTAGACGAATTTTCCACTGATTAAATGCCTCAGGCTATTCATTTCTAGGAATAGATGAAAAAATTCATTTATAGCCACATCAATCCCTTCTTCTGAATGAATACGACGTCCACGTAAGTTCTTGTTTAGAATAAAGAATAACCAAAAGTCACACATATCTAGATCAGGTAATTACAGCAGATGTTCGATCACTTTAATTTATTTTTGTTTAAGAAACTCAATTTTTAATCCGGCTCTATGTGAAGATGCATTGTCATTGTGAAGCATTAGTCCCCTAACATTCAGTTCTTGTAGAATTTCTGGAAGATATTAAGTGGTATACCAGGTTGCTAATACTGTCCTTCCAGCTTGATGTCCTTAACCAATCCAGTACTTCTGAAGAAAACGGCATACATCGCTTTTTTCAGTGCGCGTTGTTTTTTCACCATTGTCGGCGTGGAATCCTCTTTAAAGACCCATACTTTGCTTTCTTGACATGTTGGAACGTCAAAAAATGGTATGTACGTTTCATCACCTGTTACAGTTTTAGAAATGATGCGGTGGCCAACATTATTTAGAAATTTAAGAGTATCTTTACTGATTTTGACATGCTCCTCTTTTTGGTGCTCAGTTAGATTATGGGGATCACAACGGCAATCTACTTTTTTCATATGTAATCCTTCATGAATGATTTTGCGCATGGCGGCGGAAGCAATGCTAGGTAAGAGAAAATAGATTATTAAACAAAATTAAACAGAAGAGAAAATGGAGTTCACGCGAGAACATTTTAAAGCTATGATTTTTTGATTTTAAAGCAGGATTAAATCAAGAAGAATGCGTTCAACGGTTGCAATTAGCATTTGGTGATGAATTTTCAGCTGGTGCTACTGTATTCAGATGGTTTAGCGAATTTAAAAGAGGTCGCAATATTCTTCAGGATGAAGAACACGCAGGAAGGCCGTCGTCGGCAGTAATCCCGGATAATGTGCCTGCCATACGAAACATTTTAATGGATGATAATCGCTGTACCTATCAAATGATACAGAAGGAACTTAACATTATGTCCGCAGCCATACACAAAATCATTCATGAAGGATTACATATGAAAAATGTAGATTGCCGTTGTGATCCCCATAATCTAACTGAGCACCAAAAAGAGGAGCGAATCAGAATCAGTAAAGAAACTCTTAAATTGCTAAATGATGTTGGCCACCGCATCATTTCTAAAATTGTAACAGGTGATGAAACGTTTATATCGTTTTTTGACGTTCCAACACGTCAAGAAAGAAAAGTATGGGTCTTTGAAAATGATTCCACGCCGAAAATGGTGAAAAACAACGCGCACTGAAAAAAGTCATGTATGCCGTTTTCTTCATAAGTACGGAATTGGTCAAAGTCATCAAGTTGGAAGGACAGAAAACAGTAACAGCAAACTGGTATACCACTAAATGCCTTCCAGAAATTCTACAAAAACTGGATGTTAGGTTACTAATGCTTCACAATGTCATTGCATCTTCGCATACAGCCGGATTAACAGTTGAGTTTTTTAAACGAAAACAAATTAAAGTGATCGAACATCTGCTGTATTCACCTGATCTAGCTATATGCGACTTTTGGTTATTCTTTAATCTAAACAAGAACTTACGTGGACGTCGTTTTCATTCAGAAGAAGAGATTGATGTGGCTATAAATACATTTCTTTCATTTATTCCAAGAAATGAATGGCTTGAGGCATTTAATCTGTGGAAAATTCGTCTACGAAAGTTCATTGATGCTGGAGGAGACTACTTTGAACACACCTAAAATTTTGTAAGTATAACTTTAAAAACCTTGTTGTATCTCAAAAATTTCAGAGTGACACTCGTATATATATATATATATATATATATATATATATATGTGTGTGTGTGTGTGTGTGTGTGTTGTGATGTGTCATACTCAGCCCTTTCGATTTCAAGAGCTTTTGATGTTGAGGGTGAGTAAGGAGACGGATGGTGCGAGGAGCAGGCTGAAGTAACTGCGTTTTTTTTGGTTTTGGAGATTGATGCTGACTTTTGTACGCTACGGAGGCCCTAGAGTTTTAGCGAACCCAAATATGACTCCTTTGTAAATTTTTTGGTTTTTTGTTAATTAAGTGTGTTTGTTTTAAAATTGGAGTCATTAGTTTGTTTCACAAGAAACATGTTCTATTGGCAGCTGTTTTGGATGCTTTTATAATGCTTTGCATTAGCAACCACTGTGGAAATTATTTATGTGCACTATAATGGATGACGTGGCTAAATGTTTGAATACAGGTAGGCCATTTTGATCAATCCTTCTCTGGCTACTATTGAAAGTAAATTGTTTTTGTATGTTATATAAATTTATAGAATATTTAGTTCCAATCTTAGTTACGTGGTTTTTCATGTTATATCAATTAATTTTGTTTATAAGTTTGTAAATGGTGTATTCCTACTTACAAAATCTAGTTCCTGTATTTCATGTGTTCGAAATTACAGTGTAATATTTTTATAAGTAAAGTGTGTGTATCTTATTATAAATGTGTATTTCATAATTTTTATGTATGGTTGATGTATTTCCGTTCACGTAGGAATATGTCAAAATAATAATGTTGTTATAGATTACCGTGTAAAATCAAAAGTAAACTTATATTCATAATTTTTTGAATGTTTCACTGATATATAAAGTAAATTTTATGAAAGGAATATACACTTTAGAAAGATTTTGATTTCGTTATGTGAAAACGAATGTATATTATTACACATAGGTTAGTATTTAAAGAAATGTGAGATTTTTATTGATGTGTTTGATTGTTGTTTGCAATGTATCTAACTGATTTGATATTTAAATCACATGTTTTTCATTGTTAAGAATTTGAATAGATATATTCTTAAATTTTAAAATTTCTTACGTTATTATCATCATTTGATGTCGTTGTATGATTAATTAACTAAATTTATTGATTTGAAATCGAAAGCAGATTTCTGGTTTAGATTAGTTAAAACTTTTGATTTGTATTATTGCAATTACGTATAAAAATATTGTAGTGTTCTATATTTTGAATTTAAAAAATATGTATAATTTCATTTTCTGATTTAATATAGTAGTATCTATAAAGAATATGATTTTTTATAATTTATACAGTTATAATTTACATTTTTGATTAATAATTCAATTTATCTGAGTATCAAACATTAGCTTGGTGATAAAAACTTGAAATCGAGAGAAGATTTAATATTAAACTTGTTCTTCTTTTCAAAATAATTGATTTTCCATTTATACAGTATTTGTTGTATTACACTATAGTTTGTTTTCATTTAATTTTTTTTAAATGTTACTGATATGTTTTATATTGGTAGTGTGTGGTAGATAAAATCAATAGTTATTTAAGAAATTTTGCATATAGGTGGATGTAGTCTGTTTCTTTTCTCTCATTATTGCATCTCTTCTGAGATAAAACGTTTAGTAAATAAAATGGCTTTTTTAGCACGGGAAAAAAAAGGGAGATTTAGTAGAAGTAGCTGAAGAGTTAGGGGAAATGATTCCAGATTCTTTTAAAATCCCAGATATTACAAAAATTAATTTTAGCTAGTGAAAACTTCTACGAGGAAAAAGTAAAATATATATTAGATAGGGTAATCGAGGAAAGAGTTAAAAGGGAACAAGAAGAAAAAAAAAGAAATAATTGACGAGAAGAACTAGAAAAAGAGGAAAGAATTAGGCACAAAGAACTAGAAAAAAAGAAAAGAATTAGATGTGAAGAAAGAGAACATATTCTGGAAATGAAACGACTGGAAATCTTTTCAAATGCTGCAATTTCGAACAAAGAATCAGTTAAAAATAGGACTGAACAAGCTCAAAAAATTCAGTTAATGGAAACAACACCAAAATTTGACGAAAAGAAAGATGAGATGAGTTTATACTTAATAGATTTTGAGCGTAGAGCAGAAATGGCTCATATTCCAAAAAACGAATGGGTAGTTTATCTTGTAAGTGCTTTACTTTCAGAAATATCTAACATGTTAGCTAGAGAACCTCCAGAAAGGGCTGACGATTACAGTTACGCGACGGAACTTATTCTTAAACGATTCAAGTTAAATAGCGAAAAATTAAGAGGATTATTTTTTAAACACCAGAAAACGTCAGAAAAATCATGGAGAAATTATGCACAAGAATTGAATAGTTACTTTACGGAATGGCTTACGGAATTAGAAATAACGACATTTGAACAGCTTAAGGAACTAATGATAACAGATCAATTGAAACGTCGTGTCCCAATTGAAATTAAAGAACATATTTTGGTGGATTGGCACAAAATAAATTCTCTGTATGATCTAGCAGAGAAAAGAGATGAATATGAAAGTTTAAGAGATAGTTTTAAGATGAATGATTTTACAAAACTCCCTCGAAATAATTTTGGTTTTCGTCAACAAAATGAAAACCGTGCCTTTAAGTTTAATGAAGTAGTTCGAAATAATAAATCTCATGTTCCTAAAAGTGCCGAGAATAAAAATTCTAATTATTTACATGAAAGGGAATTTGAAAAGCGAATGCAATTCCGATGTTACGAGTGTGGTTCTTATAGTCATTTGCGGCCTCAGTGTGACAAAATAAAAAAGAACTTAGAATCGGTAGCATTTAATGAAATTGCTAAACATACATTTGATGAGTTGATGGCTCCTTACACTAGTATCGGCAGTGTTAATGGAATTCGAATGACAATCTTAAGAGACACTGGAGCAACTCTGGATTTGATTTGTGGAAAATACGTGAAACCTGATATATACATTAAGGAAAAGGTTTGGATAAGAACACCTCTTGATGAAACTTTAGTATGCTTACCTATTGTCGAGGTTGAAATAAATTTTGAATTAGGTCACGTTTTGACAAAGGTAGCTGTTGTTCGAGATTCTTTGGATCAAGGAAAGTATTTACTTGGAAACTAAACAACCGCTTTATTTGAGGAAATTGAAAGGCATGAAGAGGTGAAAATACATAAGATAAATGCTATAGAAACTCGAGCTCAAAAAAGACGCTAGGAAAATAGCACGAATAAAGAGATTATTGATTTTGAAATAGAATCCTCTAGGTCCTGCCTCAAAACTAAACAAAATGAAAAATTAGTGCAATTTTGCCACTATTAGAAACCGAAGTTGAAGGGTTAGACTTGATAAAGACATCTCCAGAAGAATTTGCTCGGGAACAAAAAGTGTGCGAAGATTTGAAACCTCTTTTTGAGCAAGCAAAACGATAATCTTCAAAAGATAATAAATATACGTATTACATTAAATCAAATGTTGTTTTATAATAAAATGGACAATGATGGAACTGTAAGAAGATTATTAGTTGTCCCCAAGAAGTTTCGCAACCAGCTAAAAGGGATCTGCCTTGCAGTTCATTCAGATATAACTAAAACAAAAGATATGTTGTGCAAAACTTTCTACTGGCCTAACTGTTTTCAAGAAATTGAAAATTTTGTTAAATCTTGTGACAAATGTCAACGAGTAGGAAATCCTCAAGATAAGAAAAAGGCTCCTTTGAAACTGGTTCCAGTAATTCCGGAAATTTTTACAAGAATTAACGCTGATGCTTGTGGCCCTTTACCTATAGCTTCCTGTTTTAACCGGTATATTATAACAGCCATTTGCATGTCATCCAAGTATTCAGATGTCATCCCAGTATCAGATATACGTTCTACTACTGTGGTTGATGCTTTCCTTCAGATATTTAGTGGCATGGGGTTTCCTAAGCAGTTGCAAAGTGATCGAGGAACATCTTTCTTGAGTGTCTTGACATCAGAAGTTTTAGAAAAAATTGGTATTAAAGTAGTGCATAGTTCTGTCCAGCATCCTCAAAGCAATCCTGTTGAGAGATTGCATAGAACTTTAAAAAGAATACTGAAAGTCCTTTGTTTAGATAAGGGTCCAGATTGGGAGAAGATTTTACTTATTTAGATGATAGAGCTATATTTACTTATTTAGATGGTAGAGCTATATTTACTTATTTAGATGATATAGCTATAATAATATATATCATCTAAGTAAGACTTACTTATTTAGATGATATAGCTATATATTCACTTACTTGGTCTGATCACATCCAACATCTTAATTGTGTTTTGGAGAAGATTTGCGAAAGATATTTTGGAATCGATTTGCGAAATTGACTATAAAACGCTTATAGTGCAAATTCACTCAAGTTCGTATTAAATATTTGGGGACACTTTGTGGGACAAGGTCAAAGAACACCAGGTGATATTAAATTGAAAGCCATTACCGATTTCGAACGTCCCTGAAGCAAAACCGAAGTACGTGATTTCCTAGGTCTTGTTGGATACTACCGTAAGTATATACCAGAATTTTCGGTAGTTGCTGCGCCTTTAACCAACCTGCTAAAAAGGAAGTCTAAAAGGGGAACTAGAATATGGAATTATAATTGCGAAAAGGCATTCGTATAATTAAAGAACGCTTTAAACAAGAAGCCTGTACCTTACAGACCAGACTTACAAAAAACACTTATTATTCAATGTGATGCCTCAAACATAGGAATAGGGGTAGTTTTACACTAAGTGAGATCAAAATGAAAAGGAACACTCTATGTTGTTTCTGAGTAAAAAAACTTTCAAAGTCTGAGAAAAATTATAGCACTATAGAAAAGGAATGTGCAGCAATAATATTTGCTGTTACTAAATTAAAATATTATTTAGATGGTCAGTATAAATTTGTTATCGAAACTGATCACAACACTTTAGAGAGTTTGGTTAAAACATCATACAGGATCGAATCCCAGACTTTTAAGGTGGGCTTTGGTACTTCAAATCCTAAATTTTTATTTGTTCACAGAAAGGGCAAATTACATCTGAATGCTGATTGTCTCAGAAGAATGCTGAATAATCAAACATAATTATATCCTTTTTTTTCTCATATATTAAATTAAAATGTTTTCTTTTAACACAAATTTCAATTATTGTTTCATGCGTACATAATTTCTTGAAAAAAATTATAATATTTTTATAATAATGATGCGTGTCGTTTTGAAAATTTAGCTAGTGTTGCAAATTCTATTGTGTTACATAATTATCTTATGCTCTCTTTTGATATATTTTTTATTTTATATTTAATATTATATAATTCCATATATTTTTGTGTATCAGCCAGATTCCGATTAATCAAGGCTATCTGTAGTACTATATTTTGCTCTTTGTTGTGTGTGTTTTTTCTTTTTTATTGCAGGCAGATTTCCGTAGAATGAAAAAAAATCTTCGTGGAAGGAAGGAATAATTTAGTCTGTAATGTCTTATACTCAGCCTTTCGATTTCAAGAGCCTTTGATGGGGAGGGTGTGTAGGGAGACGGTTGGTGCGAGGAGCAGGCTGAAGTAGCTGCGTTTTTTTGTTTTGGAGATTGATACTGACTTTTTTACGCTACAGAGGTGCTAGAAATTTGGAGTCACTAGTTTGTTTCATAAAAGTTTGTAACAGTAGTTTGTTTCATAACAGTATATATATATATATATATATATATATATATACATACATACATACATACATACATACATACATATACATACATACATACATATATATATATATATATTTATATATGTATGTATATATATATATGTATGTATATATGTAACATTAATTAAGACACCGGCCCACCCGAAGATATACGGTGGAGGAGTGTTGCGTGTAATCCAGTCAAAGGGTACGAGGGATAGTCTAAAGTCAGGAGTGCATCAATTGCAGTCTTGGAGAAAGTGCTCATTGAGATTGAAGAGAGTGATGGCTCCAAAGAAACGCGTGATGAAGGGATCTATTTGAGATTTTTCTGACTGGAAGATTGGGTGGCCGACTGGCCTTTATTTACAAACAAATATAAATAATACAAACAATAGAAGATGAGAATAAATTTACAATATTTACAATATTTGCAGAAGTTTAATGACAATAGTTGAGACAGTAGTACAGTTATTCATCCTCGCTTTCACTGTGAGAGGAATTCATGAGTGATTGGAGTTCGTGTTGGAGAATTGCTTTAACTCCTAGTTGGACTTTGGGGATTGAGAGAAGATTCTTTAATTTGATGGCTAAGAAATTATGAGGGAAGTATGTTTTCCTAATGTCTGTGTAGTGGGAGCATCTTTGGATAAGATGGTCAGGATCGGCAATTTCTTTGTCGTGGAGACATTTGTTGGATTGGTGATGAAACCTTTCACGATAGCTGCCGAAGACACCATGTCCTGTGAGGACTAATTCAGGAAGAAGTCTGCAAGTAATCTTTTCTTAGAGACTTTTGGATGGATTTGAAATAGTCTCCTGGGTTTATTAGATTCGCTCCAGAGTTTCTGCCCTTCTTCAATCTCCCAGTTCTCGAGAATTGTTTTGAATTGGTGGCGACCGTATTTGACAGGTTCCTGGTTTGTATTAAGTTCAGTGGCTTCTTTAGCCGCTTTATCGGCAAGTTCGTTATGATAGATTCCCACGTGAGCTTTGACCCGGTGGAATGTGATTTTGTCGAGATAAAGTCTAAGTAGGTCCTTGATTGTTTGTATTGTATCACTAAGTGTTTCCTGAGACGAGAATGCAGTAAGGACAGCTCTGGAATCTGAGTGAATGTGAAGGGTTACATTTAGATGGCGAGCGTAGTAAATGGATGCGAGAATGCCCTTAGCTTGGGCTTCAAATACCGATGCTTCATCATTAAGTCTAATTTTTATGGTGTGCATGAGATTGTCTCCAGAGAAGAAGAGTGCCGCGTAACCTGTGCAACCGTTGATCCTGGATCCATCTGTGTAGGCGAAGTAGTCTTCATGATTGGGTTCTGTGTACCAATTAATGTGAAGTCTATGCCAGGAAGTTGCGTGTGATATATCCATGCTTTGTTATGACTGAGTGTGACATTGTTGACTGTGATTTCTTTGCTGCATTTCCAGAGATGAAAACGTTTTTGCAGTGAGTTTGCTTTGAGATAAATGGGGACGCATCCTGCAAGCACGTTGAGCGTGGCTTGGAAGTTGTACGATAAATCTTAGTAAGTTTGAGGAGTGGGACTCTTTGTATCTGGAGAAGGATGCTGTTCATTTTAACTGTTCCGTTGTACCATATTTGGCAGCCATAAAGGATTGTGCTTTCTATGGCCATAGTGTAGATTAGTTTTAGAACTTGTGGTCTGAGTTACCAAGTTCTTGATATTCTCTTTTATGTTTTGGAGGTGAGGAGTCCAGTTCAGCTTAGGATCAAAGATAATTCCAAGATATTTAAGGTTTCTAGTGTAACTAAGGCTACGTCCGTTAATCTTAATACCTGTTCTCCTGGTAATGTCTTTTGTGGTTTCGAAGATGGTGTAGTTACATTTTTTGATGTTAAGCTCAAGCCCGTGATTCCTAGTCCACTTGAGCATTAAGTTATGCGGTTTCCTGGACATTTTCGTGAACTTGAAGTAGTAGCTTAGCAATAAGAAGAAGTGCTATGTCGTCAGCAAAGGCTTGACAATGCGCGCCTTCTCCAAAGTCTAGAATAAGTAGTTCATTGGCAATCAGGAGCCAGAGGAATGGTCCGAGACTAGATCCTTGAGGAACACCATTTGTGTAGTGTATAACCTTATTGTTTTCATTGAGATAAGCCCTATTTTCAAGGAATGAGAAGACACTAGTGTATATGTTTAGAGGGACTTTATGTTTAATTACGATATTAAGTACTGTCTGTCCAGCGAGTGCTGTTGAATGCATTCCTGATGTCGAGTGAGATTAGACAGGTGTAATTCTGATTGGACTTGTTTTCTTTGATGTGGTTGACAATTTTGTTAATCGCATCGCATGTGCTTTTGCCCTTGAGGAATCCAAATTGATGGGGATGAAGGATATTATTTTGTTTATAGAAATATATGAGTCTATACATGAGTAATTTGTCGAGGATTTTACCCCAGACTGGCAGGAGGCAGATAGGCCTGTATTCTTCTCTGAGGCTTGGATCTTTTCCTTCTTTAGGAAATAACACGACTTTAGCTATTTTCCAGGTGCTTGGAAAAATGCCTTAGAATAGGCAAGCGTTAAGAATGTCTTTGAACCAGTTTCTGTTAAGGTGAAAGAGTTCTGCGTATACGTTTAGACAAGAGTCATTGAAGCCTGAAGCCTTGTTCCTGTTGATTTGTTTAATGGTACTTTCAATTTCTTCCTCTGTGAAGAGTGGATCGTTGTTTGTCTTGGGTTAGTGCGATGGGTACTGAATTTGATTAGCCGGGAAATGGTATTTGAGTATTTCATTAATCGTATCCTTTGTGTTTGTAGTCATCTGTCCGTTATTTTGTGTAATGAGATTGGTGGTATTCGGTCTCTTGAGTTCATCTTTGATAATTTTATATGCGCCACCGAACGCATTTGTGTTTGTGATGTTGCTGAGATATTCTCTAAATGCGGTCTTTTTTGTTTCTGCTATATGCTTGCGGTAGTTAGCCGCTGTCTTTTTTAATTCAGTTTTAAGTTTCTGACGTATGCCTAAATCACTTTGGGCTTGGAATCTGCGCCTAAGTGCTCTAAATCTGCTTCTTTCACATGTGAGCTCATTAGTCCACCAATAATTCTGATTAAGTTTAGTTGGTGACTTGTTAGAGTGTTGTTTGCAGGTTATCGAGATTCGGTCTTCTATTTTGCGGATGGTGGTGTTAATGTTTTGTAGATTCGAAGAAGGGAATTCATTAATGATTTCCTTAAGTGCTTCTCTGAAATTGTCCCATTGAAGGGTTTGTTTATTCCAGCGTTTGTTAATTTTAGATTTGATCTTAGCATTGCTTAGCGTACACGTCATGAGTTGGTGGTTGCTGGCAGTGTATTTGTCACTTATAGTCCAGTTTGTAACTTTAATGTCTTTAAGATTTTTAGTGAGTTGGACGTCTATCCAGTTATCGTCAATTTTACTGTGGAAAGATGGTTTGTTGTGCGGATTGTTTTCGATGGTGAGGGAATGCTTAGCCGAAAACTCCAAGAGCAGATCGTCACGTTGATCTGAGTTCCGAGGTCCCCAGGCTGGACACTTGGCGTTGAAGTCACCAAAGATGATCCAGCAGTGGTCCTGATGAAGAGTAAGGAAGTGATCAAGGTGAGTCAATGATTGTTGAAATCTCTTAGACGGCGGGCAATAAATGGAGCAGATGAGTGTTGGGATCTTGTTAATGTGTGTTTGAATAATGACAATTTCTCCATCAATAATGATTGGAGAGATTTGAAGGTTTCCTTTAGTAACTATGGCCGTTCTAGGGTTTGAATTGGCTACAATTTTGAGATCCGCAGAAAACCCTGTGATAATGTTATCATGAGTGAAAGGATCGTTTATGGAAGTAATATCTATATTAAGTTCTTTTATATCTTGATGAACTTTTATACCACTGAGTGTAGAGCATTGGCAGCTCTACAATGATTAAGGTTCAGATGTGCACATTTGTATTAGTAAGTACAAGGAAATTGTATTAGTAAGTTTATTCACAATTAGTTTTAGAAATTAGTTTGCTAATATCTTTTTCATAGACTGGGCATTTTTTACTGTTAGCATAGTGTCCGGTATTGAATTCAGTTTTCAATTTTTTATTACTTTCCGTACAATTAACGCAGTTGATTTTGTTTTCACAGTTTTTGTCTATATGACTGTTGGAACATCTAAGACAAGTTTCTTGACTTTAACAGTCCGTGGCTTTGTGTCCAAATTTAAGGAATTTATAGCATTGTGTGATCCTCAAGTACTCTCTAAATTGCACGCTTGCCCATCCAAGGAAAACTCGATGTTTGCTCTTTAATTCGGTGAGAGCTTTGCCGTTGATGGTCAGTATCCAATTAATACCATCACGTCCTTTGAAGCTATGGACTACCTCAAGTTGAGATTCCAAGCTTAGGGAGTTCTGGGTAATGAGTCTTTCGACAATTTCTTCTTTGACGATGTCTTTATCGACATTGTATAAAATTATTCTCGGTTTTTTCATTGTGCGGGCTTTGGTCTCTAAGGTTTCTCTGGTGGGGTCGTTCTTTTTGACTTAGGCTACTAGCTTATCTAATTCTGCGTTAGAGTAAGTTTCAACGAGAATTCCACCTTTACGGACCTGTTTTAAATTTTTATATTTAAGTCCCAGTTTACCTGGGTTAATTGATTTTTTAATGATTTCTTTAGTCTCATCGGAGGAAGTCTCCTTTTTAGGATAGATGAGAACTACATATTCATTTCTTTGCCTAGATTTATCTCTTCTCATTTTGCTACTACTCCTATCTCTCTTTATGTTATTACTCTTCTTTTAAACTATTTCCGCGAAAGTCGGCGGGGTGACTGATTCTTTTGCTTTAATTTGAACTTCTAGAAAGGCATTTTTCTCAAATTGAGAGATTGCTATATGCATAATCTCTAACAGTCCTTGCCTTATCTTTTGTTGGGCACCTGAGGTCATTTTACTTGACGCTACAAGATTTTGTATTTGTTTTTATAAGTCCAGACGACTTACAAGTTCTGATTTTTGTCCTGTAGAATGTTCTGTGTCTACCGTCTCACAACTGTAAACAGCGAGCTCCCTTTCGGGGGACTCTGCCTGTTTTTCCATGGGGGCACGAGTTAAAGCTGTGTCCTTTCGTATAAAAGAGCTAAAAGCATTGTCAGCTCTGAGTCCCTCTGCCTTCGTTATCGTCAGAAACTGACGTTTCCAGGAGCCACCAAGAGGAGGTGAAGGTCAGATGGTTCGCAGAATCAAAGAACTTGACTATCAAAACCCTGAGGATTCGAACTGTCAAGATAGAGTTGTACTTCCCGGATAGACTCTGGGCCGTTGTCCAAGAACGTATATTGCTCAAGATTACCTTTGTTTCTCGCTGCGGGACTGGCTCCTGTATATATATACATATATATCTATATATATATATATATATATATATATATATATATATATATATATATATATATATATATATATATATATATATATATATATATATATGTATATATATATATGTATATATATATATATATTTATATATATGTATATATATATATATGTATGTATATATATGTATATATATGTATACATATGTGTATATATATGTATATGTATGTGTATATATATGTGTATATATATATATATGTATATATATGAGTATATATGTGTGTATATGTATGTGTGTATATATATGTGTGTGTGTGTGTGTTTTTTAAATTCCTTAGTTTACAAATGCTGAAAGTGGAAGAATGCTTTTACTTTGATAATGTTCAAAATATTTTTGGATCAAATTATCGAAATTTTAAGATGAATTCATGGAAGAGATTTTAAAAAGTAAACTGATACGAAGACAAATTATTGTTTAGTTACATTTTTGGTGAATATTTCGAAAATAGTTTTTAAATGATATTTTTGTGTTTAATTGTTTTCAAGATTAATATATTGTTGATGTAGAAATAATGGTTTCGAGTAATAGAGAAATAGTATTATATATAATTGTGATTTTTTGGGTGGTTAAGAGAATTTTTTAAACGATAAAGGATAAATATTGGTTTAATATTTAAATCCTTATCATTTGGTTCAAATATAAAACTTATGCATTTGAATATTGAAATGACAGAAAGCCTTTCAATAGAATGATTTTCTGTTATTCAGTGGAAATCAATAAATAACTAAGATAATAAATTATTTCTAAATATATATGCATTCATCACTGTTGAAAAAAAATATAAGAAAATTTCTCTCAAGTCAAAAAAATTGTTTTTATGAATTTCCTGTTCAAAATACATAGCAAAAATATCACTTAGAATTTGTATGCAAATGAAATGAAAACAAATAAAATTTTATCATTTTTTGGAATTTTCTATAAGATACTGAATTATAAGTCTTTGAAAAAAGATGGAAGCAGAACAAAGAAGTTGAAAAGAAAACTTGCATCTCCTTTGCAAAAACTATGTTTAATGAAATAATGAAAATTTGGAATGGAACAAGAGTGCCTTTCAGACTCATGAATATAGATTTTACTTTTGTAAATATTATTTTCCACAGCCAATTATTAAAGCAACGATGTTCTATAAATAGGGAAACTTATGAATAATTAATAACGAAGAAGAGTGTGAAAATGCTGACAAATAAGGAGTGCAACATGCAACTCCTTTGACTTGTTGTTTAGGGGTGCAAATAAGAAGAGGGTGCAATGATTGATCACAAAAAGGGATTAGCACTCCATTCAGTCTCCACTGCTCTCACGCCCTAAATTTAAATTTCTGATATTCTTAAATAATGAAGCATTTAAATAAGAAAGGAAGCACTGAAAAAATATAATAATGAGAAACTTATCCTCATTTAAAATTGCAGGGGTTTTCTTGCAATTACATTTAGGGAGGGGAAAGGCTTATATAATCGTGAATTCAGTAATAAATCTGAAGCAATTAGATGAAGAATACATTATTTGCATTAAGTGTAAGCTACCATTAATTTGCTCTTTACGTGTGCAATGCGATTCATTTAAGGAAAGTTCAAATTATGCCAAAAATAAAGTAATCAAAGTTTGCTAAGTTCAATCGAAGCAATGTGCATTAGTTGTTTAATTACAAGTATAAAAATCTGACTGTTTCATTAGTTATAAAAGTCTTAAAACACAGGAATTTACACGTTACTTGTTTTATAGTGAGTATACGTAAAAACTCATTTGCCATTTCTGTGCGTGATTTTGAACAAACAAAATATCTTTGTCTTACTATCTCACCAGTCAGCAGTTAAAATTTTTATGTGCTATAATATTTAAAATAAAAAAAAACATTTCACATCTAAACGATCTAATAATCCATTCAAAGTTGACTCCAATCCCACCCATTTGAATTTTTAGCAATTTGTATAAGCAAATATTGTAGCTTGTCCTATTTACCATAGACCAAAACATGTGTTTATTAACATGCGTAATAAAACAATCCACTCGAAAATATTCATTTTTCTTTCTGTTTATGTAATTGAAATCCATGTGCCTCTCCTGGTGTTCATGCTCTCTTCATGACAAGACCGATTCCACGCGAGAGTAATAACTGGTGTTTTGGAAACAACAAAATGCTTTGTTTACACATTGGTTTCTTTCAATGCTCTCTTCTGAAAGCGTAACAAATGACTGTCGCATTTAAAGACATACCAAAACTAGTTTTTAGCTTACAATCCAGTTTTCTACCGATCTGAAAGGTAATACACCCCCTATATATATATATATATATATATATATATATATATATATATATATATATATATATATATATATATATATATATATCCACGCGAACCTGATGAGTTCGTGGTTTTTTTCATACATCTATCCTATGATGCTTTTAAAACATGACTTTTTCAAAACTAATCAAATATTTATGCAGCCACAATATATATCTATATATACATATATATAACCAGTATTATTCTCATAATTTTATTTTCCTGTGCTGAAGCAAAGAGATAAACAGTATAAAATATAATTTACCGGTTTTTCTACTATATTAATATAAAAGGGGAATCTCTTTTGAAATAAAAAAAATAAAATGATCAAAACTTAATGTCGTTTCATGAGTAGGAAAGACACTGCCACTTCTTTTCGCAATCCATGAATTAGGATACCACACTTCCCGAGTCTAATAACGATTTTGAATAGCTGGCAACATGTCCTTCAATATTCATGAAGCTCATTGTTCGAAAGGCATAATCATTCCTCGTATGAATATTTCTGCTCACAGAATTTGCACTCGACTATTTTCCCTGTGCAGAAATTATTTGTCTCCTGTTAACTCTTCCTTCTAATATAACCGTGAAGCATACATAAGCACTCTTCAGAGGAAGATTATTGATTGTGGTGCCGACTGGTTATAAACAGCGTGGGTTTCAGAGTCAAATTCATTTCCATAATCATTAGTTTGGGAGTCTTTCGGGAAACGTTTTTGCACTACAGTTATTAAGCAGTTGTGTGTATGCTAACTTATTCGAAATGCGATGTCGCTAATAAGTGGTTGGTTATTTCTATAATTTCAGCTTGTTTTCTTAATCTTGGGAAGTTGATCATGTTTCAATCAATGAGTGAATGAGGGGTCTTTTAAACGAGCTCACAACAATTAGAATTTCGCAATATTCAGTCTGTAGAGGAAGCAAGTTCTGAAATTGCTTTTAGTTTTATTATAAAGTGGAGAAAGTAGTTATAAATAATTAAAAAAAAACACTAAAAAATATCAGCATATGCTTACTCGAGATGGAATTATCCGGATTGCCGATGCTTTGGATTGAAGCCATTCTAGAATATGCAGTAGTGTCTCGATTGAAAATGTATATAATATGTATTGTAGTAAAGATACTTGTAAACGACATTTCGTACAATAGAAACCACTGCTACAAATTGACATTCACTATCAGAAACACTGCCGCAATTTTTTTCAATAAACCACGATTATAAAAAAAATATTGTTCTTTTTTTTAATGAAAATTAAACTTTGGCTTGATTTTTACAAAAGGGAGTAAGATTTATTTTTATGAGATTTTATTTATATCTAAAATATTCTAAATAAATTTCTTCAGAAATACAGATCCCTATTTATTCCGCAATACATCCCTGTTTATTACCAACTTGCGTTAATAGATGAAATTAATTTCTCATTGAATGAAATAATTAAAATTATATTTCGTAAATAGTTTTCTTTATTTAATTTTTTATTCAATTAGTTACTTCTAAAATCATTCTCTATTTGCTAACAATCTTTTTTTTTTCTCTAATATTAAAAACATTCTAATCTATATTTCTTCATCCTGAAACATCTAAGTACGTTTTTACTTTTTGTTTCATTCAATGAATGTTTCATTATTGATTCAGAGAACATCAGATTTTTATATATGTTGTAACTGAATTGTGCTCCATCTGTAATAATTAGTTTTCAACTTTGACACATTTTCGAAATTTTCCTAAATCAACTAAGAAATAAATCTGTGCGCAATTTTCCTTTTTGCCTTGCTTTCTTTTGTCTAGTTTTGAAAGATTATTTTACCCAAGACATTAAAGAGTATTACCTAAAATATTCCTAAATAATTATACAAATATTATCGAATTTTAAAGAGTACTTTTTCATTTTTTAAAAATACTAGCAGTAGTATATGGATTCAGAAATGAAATTTTCATCCAAAATTGGTTTATTTTTGTCTTTGGTTCTTTTGAAAATTAAATGAAATTATGAAGCAAATTCAATTAATTTTGTTATAAGATTGGAGTTTTGTCATGAAATGAATTCAATTTAAGATATATTTGTTTTCAAAATGTCATTTTTTTATTTTTTTGCCTAGAAAAATATTCCAAATTTTTTGAAGAATAAAAACCTAGTAAAGTTAAACTTAAGAATCTCAGTCAATAATAGTAAATAACTGTGCCAATGCTTTCAAATTCTTAGTCATTATTTTTCTATGTATTAATATCGAAAGAAGGAATTCTCTGAACCATTTGAAAATATTTCTACTTATTTCTCAACTTTTTGTTGTAGTTATCGTTTGACAAAAAAAAAGTCATATGGGACCAAATGCATGGTGCATTGTCATAAGGGAATTTGCCATTGTCTCAGGAGGTTGGACTTCTGCCTGTTGGTCCACGGAAGGTATTTTATTTTCCCATTGGGAGACCAGTGGAGCCGTTCCCCTATCCACCACATTGGGTTACAGGCTTCCCCAAGAGTATCAACTATTTAATTCTTCCTTTGTAATAACGATCTTCAGTCTATAATACTAGGACTTCACGCCGAGCTGCTAGTCAAATGGTATGGTTAGCACTCTGTGTGGTCTAAGGTTCAACAATTTCTGGTGAGTTCAAATTCTATCTTAGACATGGATATCTGTAATGTTTTAAAACTCATTTTAAACTGTAGGTTCGGTCTTATGTGCGAAAAATGATCGTTTAGTAACGAACTAAACTAGGAATTTATATATTTGTATATGAGTGTGTGAGTATGTGTAAATGTAACTGCTTCTGTGGAATAAAGGAGCAAGAGCACACAGCATTAATTATTTTAATAGCAATCTCCCCAACTAGAAACCTGAACCGTTCACAAACTTAAGATTTTCAATACATGTTTCTATTGATCGATCATATCTTAGGGGAAGCATATGATTTGTTTTGTAGGGTATTAGAAATGCAATGTGAATAGATTCAATTTCAAACAAATAACTTAGACAGAGGATATAGCAATCTAGTCAGCACTTAATCATGCTTAAGAAATTTTATTATATAGGAAAGGAATATGGGTTATATAAACAATTTTTAATCTATGATACATACTACTTTCTTTTCCTTCTTACAAGATACTAAAACCTAAAGTAGCATCTACAAAATTGGGATTCAAGTATCAAATGGAAGAAAGTGAAGTCAAAAGAAATAAACACGCCTAAATTCTTCCACATTTAAGATGAGGGAATACGTGCATGGGGAGGGAAGTAAGCACTTTCATGGGAATGCTTACTGAAACTCACTAGTTACAACTTCTTATTAACTGCTCTTTAAGAAAAAGGACACACCTCTGCTTTTGTTTCAGCGCTATTTAAGATGCCTAAATATCAGGACATTAGAAAAGAGACTGGTCAATCCATATCTCAAATTTCGGATCAATCATTATATTAATCCGAAGTTAGGGCCATATATCATTGAGTCCAATTTTGATACAATTACTTTCTCTGTCCATAGGAGTTTCGACAATTCATCGAAGTGCCACAATTCTGACGTCCTTGAATTTGAATGCTTTCACGGATACACGGTCATCTTCGAGCTGACGAACAGTCATTAAAAACAGCAACTCACAACGGTCTAAGCCATAACATAACTCAGAATCTGGACGACCATCACAGCAACTCGAATAGATTGCATCTTCATCAGGGGTTCAACTGATCATTTAAGCATGACCATCCAAGCTTTCTCAGAATATACAGAAAGGAAGTTTACTTAACACACAAGTATCTATTTATTTGAAAACAATAGAGATTTGAATTTTTCTATAATTACATTGACAGAATCTCGTTGTTGACTTACAGATAATAGAATCTGAAAGATAGAATCTCGTCGAATAACAATTATGAATAATCCTTATATAGAATTTGAAATAATTATCAATAATTAAGGTAGTAGACCGAAACTTAATCTTAACGGGATGTGATACATCTGCAGCCAATTAATTAGATGTTAACATTTCTGTTCTTGTTCTACAGCATATGCTTCTCGATAAATTATTTGCTTTGATTTAAAAGAAAATAATCCATAAAGACAATTTATCATTAGTCCATGTTATTGCTCCTAAATAAATCATCATTTGTTATCTTTCTCTGTCTATAGTGCTCTGTAGGTGTTATTGAGTGAAAGAATTTAGTTTTGATGCGAATTTGTGAAAAAAGTCGACTAAAGTGTTGTTTGCATTGACTACGTATGAATAATTTGCATAGGTAAATAGTAAAGATAAAACATTCCCTTGAATAAATTAGGACATTTATATACGCTCTTATGTTCGCGAAACTGTAAATACTGTGTGTGTGTATGTGAAGGGAAATTCCTAATAAATCTTTGCTCTTTCAAATTGATCCGGAATACTTGGAGTGAAATGACGTAAAATTTTATCATTCCTGTGTGTTGGAATTGTATTCGATCACTCTCAGCAGTGAGTGTTTGGATATCACCCTTTTAGTGTTTGGATATTTCGTTATTAAATGTTTCTTGGATATTTTTCCACCCTAGCATTTATTTGAAATCAGAGAAAATTTGCTTTTTCAGACGATAGAATTTTAACTACAAGCTTAATACTTGATTCTGCGTATGTTCAAATTGGTCTAAAACTCTTAGATTTGAGTAACTTGCGGTTATATTCGAAAGATTTTTATATAAAATGGTTATTCGAAATATGTTCTAACCAAGAAATTGATTTAATCTGCTCTTAGAAAATTTTGTTTGTAGAGTTATAAGATTTTTCTCGTGTGTATAAGCTCAAATTATGATTCCTTGTATATTCGATTTGATTTTGGTAACTTGAAGCGGAACAATTAAAAATTTCACAGTTAGATATTTAATTTCTGGTTCTACATGAGTCTTTGTAACTCAATCTAAGTAGGATACATTGTCTGGATTTTGTGAAAATTTGCTTTTTCACATAATAGGATTTTATTATGCAGAGAGAATGCAAACATCATTTTCTGTGTATTTAAATTGACTCAAACATTTTGATTGATGCGATAAACCATTTCAATTTGTATTTCTTAGAGCCAAATAATTCATTAGATTGTTTTCTAACTCGATTGATATGTTTCGGGTCCCAGAAAATTTTCTTTTCATATTATAGATGTTAACCGTGGATACAAGTTGCTTCGATAAATGTGTAACGATATTAATTTAATGATTAATGTTTCATTTTTAAATATTGCACGCGACTATAACAAAAACATTAACATTTATATTGACAAATGGAGAGCTATTTGTGTGGCTGCCCTCTCTTGCTGAAGAACGATATCCCTCAGTGCACATGAGCTCTGGTAGCCCCACCTTGAAAAATGTAAAAGCTTCCACAATTAAAAATAAAGAATCTGAAATAAAATAATAAAATGATTATTAGTTATATAAATGATAATAAATTGAGTAAATGTTCAGGAATTTCTAAAAAATATAATGAACTTAAAGTTAATTAAATTCTGAAAAGTTTTGTCACAGCCTTGATAACAGTCTATTTGCAGTTTTTAATGTTAAGACTGTGATTTTTTCATCAAGTCATGGATACACAGAACTAACTCTACCAAGAGTAATAGATTGTCATCTGCAATGAGGACAATGTCGCTGATAATTAAATTTTCTTTAGCTTGTTTCTACTTCGATGGTTGCTGCAATTGAAGAATGTATTCTTTTTAGCCAACGATTCCAGCAATGATTGTTTAGGTGAGTTGCCATCTGGAAAGAAAGTTCATCTTCGTTATTTAGTAGTCTAGTTCAGGTGTAGCTGTTAAGGGACCACCAGCTATAAAATGCCCTGGAGTTATGTCTGTGAAATCGTTTGGTTCGTCTGACATCGGTGATATGGGACGTGAATTCCGACAAGCCTCGATTCGAGTGAATATTCTATAGAGTTCTTCAAATGTTATTGTTACATTGGATATGATTTTCTGAGATACTGTATCACACATTTTATGTTGGATTCCCAAAGTCCTCTCATATGTGGATCACTTGGTTGATTGAAATACTATTTTATTCTATTCTCACTTAAATAAACTTAAGTAATTACACTTCCCTATTATGTTTATGTGATTAAAAAAGTGAAGTGATTTCTGCTTTTAATTTACTATTTGCTCGAATGAAATTAGAGCCGAAATCATTAAAAATATGTGAGCATTTTCCTCGAGGAGCGATAAAGCGGTTGAGAGCAGCGATAAATGAATTTGTTGATAAGTCACTGAAGAGTTTTAAGTGCACCGCTTTTATAGCAAAATATATGATTAGAGCTAAATATGATTTAGAATTTTTAGCTCTAGAAACTCTTGAAATTTTCACAAAGAAAGATCCACAGTAGCCCACGCCACAATAAGTGAGTGGTCGTGAGGGATTTTCCCATGGGTCTGGTAAATTTCCCATTTGTTGCGTTAATCTTTGAGCTCGGTAACATTTGAAAATTGATAATTCGTGATGATGTTTCGTATAGCTTATCTAATTGTCATAATTCAGAATTGCTGTCTCACACATACTTGCATTCATTGAGCACCAGCGTGAAGACAATTCAAATAAAAATCTGTTAAAATTAATTTCGCTAACAAGTGCTTAATTAAAAGAATAGGATACTTTTGTGAAAAAGAAATGTTCTCATGTCTCAGTCCACCGCCCACTTTTGGTGATACTGGATTAACTGATAAAATTTTACTTTTTACTGATAGTGGTTTAGATTTCTGTAAAACTTCGAATTCTGCACTGAAGACTTCCCTTGCTGTTTCTTTAACACGAAACAGAAAAACATCCCTAAGTTCTGAAGCACTAAAAAATCCTAAATTTCTTTTATTTGACGGTTGTTTACAGTTTTGTATAAATCGAAAGTAATATAAAAGCCTTCATGTTTAGACTATACTTGAGGGTGCCCCTTGAATTTTCGCCAAGTTTATCGCCAAGCTGGGTGATGCTGTTCTATTTTTGGCAACCCTAAACGTTATTGAAATCCATTTACAGTTCTGATTGGTTTAGATTCTGACTGGTTTTCTTCTCATGATAAATTTAAGCAATATCTGTAGGTGCTTTTAGAAAATTCTGTGTACCTCAAAGTGAGGATATTCCAGCAAAATAAAGTGAGTACATTTTTTTTTCTCTTTTTTATGTGCTTACTGCAATATTTTTGAAATTTCATTGTGTTTTGGCCGCCATTTCTGTTTAAGCAGCTTTCCACGCGAACAAGATTGGCGCTAAACAAAAATCGGCAATCTCGCCGAGGGGCACCCTCAAATATATTTTTACCGCACTAGTTTTAACTTTGATAAAGAAGAAAATTTTTTCAAAACATCGAAGTTTGATGATTGGGTGGTTGAGTTTTATGGCGCAAGGTCCAAAAATGGACATCCTGCGCCAAGAACAAAGTTTTGAAAATCTTCCTTTGACTCGCAATTCATTTTCTTAGATTTACAATTTTTTCTACACATTTGATTTCTGTGTTTTGTTGTCTTCAGTACATATGGGTTCATGAAAAATGCATTCAAATTTTTTCAGAAATGGTGGTCCGTTACTTCAAAGGTTATGATTCTTAAGTTCACTCGGACATCGGACGAGAGCTCCAATCTGTAGGCTTTTCTTAAGTTGGCATATAATGCCAAGTTGTATTTGGTAAGAATTCATTAATTTCTGAGTCACGATTAGCTACGAATGTTTTCCATCGATTTGAGAGGGAATTCAACCAAACGAGAACGATTGTGGAATCGTACTAACAGAATGTCTTATCGAAGGAAAGATTTGTGACCGAAATTAATTTGTCTAACAAATGGGCGCCGCAATATTCTAGTCTGGGTACAGTTGACTTTTTAAATGAAGCTACTTTCGATTTAGATGTAATTAAATTTACTTTGATGTCTCCATAACTATATGTATTTAGGGGGGGGATCTCTTACATATATTACACCACAGTTTGTTCTGATCTCTCTTAATCCATGTATCTCAAATCTTACAGCATTATTGATTAAAACATGTCGAGTATTTTTTAGATTTTCTAATGCATTATTGTTCTTGAATTTATTCCTGATCGTTTCTAAATGAGACGGTAAAAAATATCGCAATCTATTTTTTCCTTCCATAATGTTTGGATTATGAGTTTATCAACAATTGTTACTGGTGAAATTCAGCCCAATGGATTGAATAATTGCAATAACAAAGATAAAATAGTACGTTTGGAGTAGTATGCATGTTTACAATTCATTGATAGTTTTAATAAAAATACATCATTTTTAGGTTCTCACAATATACTTAATGTTTTAATTGTGTTATCTGATTGAATTTGATAGTTATTATTTTTAAATAAATCTTTTGCCAAATATTATTATACTAAGGGTTTATTTGATGACAATTTTGTAAATTAAAACCCTTCTTTTTTTTAATGCGTCAATTTCTACTCGCAACTTAATTGCATCTTTTTTGCATTTATACTTGAAACAAAATCTTCATGAAAGTCCTTTATAACTTCTTGTGCAACTAAAGGACATGCTTGTCCTTTGTCGTGTACTAATTGTTGAAGGCATTTGGTATCTAGACAAGGTGCTGCAGCCATTCCAAAAGTTATAGTAAGTAGATAATAAGTGCTAATTGGTTTATTGGGAGAATATATCCAAATTATTATTTGAAAATCTGAATCTTTCTAAGCAATACTTACCTGCATTTTAGTAATGTCTGCTTTTAGTGCAATTTTCTTTTCCCTAAATCTTAATATGAGATTAAGAAGAAGAGACTGAATAGTTGGTCCAATGAACAAATTATCATTTAATGAAACAGTTTTCGTGGTTTTTGCCGAAGCATCAAATACCCCTCTGAATTTAAAATCTGATTAATTTTCTAGGGAACGATGAGAAATGTAATGTATAAACTATTTGTATTTAGCTTATGATCAAAAACTACTTTCATGAGACCCAATTTTAAGCAATCACTCATGAATATTGAAAAATTCGCCATTAAGTTTGTTTAACTTATCAGTTTACGTTCAATTTGTTGAAAACAATCAACTACTATTTGCGTTGACTTACCAAAAGGTTTCATATGTTGCTTACATAGCAATTGCACAATGTAACGACTAAAATTATCCCTAGAATAAGTTTCTTTAAAATATTTATGACACTGAATGTCTCTTGCAGAGACCTTTAGGGACTTCTTCAATTTGCCAGAATTTCTGTATTGAATACTATATCACTAATACTATGATGTTTCAAATGGCCTCATGTAATTTTTCCAAAAACAAAGCAAACAAAAAATGTTTCATGTGCTTTTATTGAATCATCGGGAGCTTTGATACAATTACCAACAAATATATTTGAACAAAAATCTCCACTCAAAAGTACATCAATTCTACCTGAAACATCATAATTCGGTTCAGGTAACTTTAATGAATCCAAAGAATCTAACGTTTTTGTATCTACTGAAAACTGAGGCAAATCGTATGGGACTTTATTTAAAATGTGCAATTCTGATTGCTTGGATATTTTGTTGTACATTAAATCCACAATTACACTACCATTAGTGGCGGCGGATTGTTTTCCAGATTCACCAGAAATTCATTATTTAATACTTTTTCCGTTTAATTTTCATTTTTGAACTCATTCTTCGCTTATGAATGATGATTGTGATGCGCTATCAATTAAAACCTGGCACTTTTGATAATTACCGCTAGAATCGATTACCTTGCTTACCACAACTGTGGGTAATAAAGTTTGACTGCCTCCAAAATTTAAATAATAAGTTGAAACTATTGGATCAATATCTAAGATTGATTTAATGCAATGTGTTTTGATTTTTATCAATACTCAAAAATGCATTATTTTTGAGGCCGCATTTTTTTACACTTCCTATTATTGCAGTCTGACGTAGCATGATTCTCATTAAACAATTTTTAACATATCTTATTTTCACAAGAAAATCTTTTCCCTCTAAAAAATAAGATATGTGACAATGTGTGTGTTGTTATGTGACAATTTTATGAAATTCTCACATTTATAAATCGGATGCAGCTCTTTGCACGAGAAACATGCATAAGGAACAAGTAAATGCGAAGATACGTTTTCGTTTTTACTATGCGATTTAAATTTATTTTGACTCGTCCCCATCCGTTTATTCACATTAAGAACGCCAGTGCAGTTATACGCAATTCCCCACAAATGCGCTGAATTTCGAAAGTGATCTTTATGTAACAGATGCCACCCCATTAAGGATTCGGAATCTAGCTTTCTAAGCAAAAAATGAATAAGAACAGTATCCCACATATACCTTGGTTGATTCATCACTGCCAACAAATCGAAGCATTGATTATTGATAGCTATTAATCTACGCAATCCTTGAGCGTTTTCATTTTGCACATTTGGTAGTGAAAAAGATTATCAAATATATTATGCGTTGTAACTCGGGGACAACCTGTGCTGTAACGTCTACTCACATTACCATCGTCTTGGAACAGTTGTCAAAGCCTGGAGATGACACTCGAGATGATTCCAAATTCCTGGCATACTTCCAGCTGGGTGCGTCCACACTCCAGACGGCCGGTAATTCTACCACGTAAAACATCATCCAAGTGATTCCTTATAATTATGCGGTTGTTGCACTGAAAGACTTTTAAAGCCCATTGTAAACAATTTTACTTCGTTGCAACCTTTTCTTACCATCTTGTCATTTCCCTCATTGTGACGTACTATCGATGCCACCTGGTGATTTCTTGTAATTAGCATATTATTCTTCTAGTTGTGTGTCATAATTCTACATATGAAATTTTTATTTTAAAGTTCAATTTCTGTGTGATTCTGAATGATCCTGAATTTATGGGCAGCAGTGTAATTTGAATCTGATGGTTGAATATTTGGAATTACTGTTAATGTTTCTCCCTTCAAGGCTAATTTCAAATAATGTAACATTTTAATGTTACTTAACGAGGTATTTTTATGAACAATTGATAAAAATATATTGCAAAATGAAATCCACACAGAGAAATTAATAAAAAATGAGGACAAATCTGAAAGTGGCAATTAAATGTTACAATTTTTATTAGTTTTCTTAATATAAGTTTCTACTTTAAACATATGTGCGATATTTATTTTTATCGATTCCATTTTATTAGAAATAATATCGAATTGTTTTTCAGAAATGCATTTTTCATCACATGTACACATAATTTGTTCATGCACATTCATTAATTTTGTCCATACTTCATCAGCTTAAGGAGCATAAATTTTAACAGTTATATTATCATAATACTTGTAGATAAGTTTTCAATATTATTGGTAAGTCTAGTGCACTAACCTTAAAGTTCTGTTCTTTTTGTAACAGACAGTCCATTTTCTTTGATTATGAAGACGACTCAAAAGCTCGTGTTGTATAAAGGACACAGCTTCCCAGGTGTCATGGCATCATATTTTATGTTTCGATGTTTGACGATATTAATTTAATGAATTTATATAATGCAAAAACGATTTTAACAAAAACAATGAAATTTATTTTGACAAACGAGAACTATTTGTTGCTCACGCGCTAGCTTAAGAATCAGAGCTTTCTCCAGACGTGCGCATTGGCAACTCCTCTGATATCAGTTAAAGTGTACAAGTGTCGCCGCTCCACAGGTTAAATATCTCGTGTGCTCAAACTGGAGCTTAGCACCTGGATTGGAGTAGTTCAAAATGACAATGTTATGTGTAAAAATCTTTAAATATCAGATTAGTCCGAGATTTTTAATAATTAAGATGATATATTTCAGATCTGGAAAATTCGTTTTACAGAATTATTTCGCTGATGGATTCTCAAAACGTGATTTAAAATGGGTCCTGAATGTTTAGAGAGGATAACCCAAATTTTCATGTTAGAATCTTGATATTTTGATGTTAAGCAATTCCTTATACTATCTTCTGGTTAAGTTGTGAAGTCTTGGCTCTTGCCAAGTTCCCCTTCCTGAGTTGTGGGTTTTTAATTGGTGGCAGAAGCTCCAAACATTGGATGCAGTAACTACGAATTTCACAGTTTAGCTTGAATCGTTTCGTGCAAGTGATTACGTTAAAAGGATGCATAATATTTACTAATTTAAGAAAGAAAAAATGTAGGAAGGAATGGATGATAATGTCATTCGTAATACATAATTTATCTGAATTTTTCGAAAATATCATTTTATTATTGAATTAATTGATTTTTGGAACATTAATTGTTAAAATTTGGTTAAAAATAAGTATTTTTTAAATGATATATGCGACAGAAAAATTAAGGAATCTTTATGAGAATTTTTAAAGAAGAATATAAAAAGAGAGTTATGAATTTCTTTAACTCAGTTGTGAAACTAGTTTTATGAATACATCTCAGAAAATGGGGATTTGAATAGATTGGGTGCATCTGGCATTTTTTTTTTTTAAGGAAAGAGAAACGAAGTATCTTAGATTCTTTTTACATTATATAATTCTAAGAAAAGCTTTTAACTCTAGACTAAATAACCAATAATTCAGAATTTTAATTTTGTTCCTAAATTATTTATTTTTTTTTTTTTTTTTTTTTTTTTTTGGAAGTTTTTGAAATACAGTTAATTCATTTTCATTCTTCTAATTTTCATATAATAATAACGCATATATTTTTGAATTAAAATGCTGCACTTTAAATATTTCGCACTTATATTCTGATATTAAGTACACATATTTAGAGCACACTGAAATTCAACAAGTAAACGCGATTCCTTTGCTCTCTCTGCAGTGTAAACTGTAAACAAAGTATGGGCGGTCTTATACTATAGATGAGGATTGTTTTTCTATCATTATTTACATAAATGTATTGCTAAGCACATCCATACAAACGTAAACCCTTTCCAACGTTATTGGCCTTAATTTAAGACAACCCCAAGCGCTTATTACATCGCAAATGTTAATACTTACGGTATGAAGTTATAAATGTTTGTAAATTTAAATATTTTTTTTCCAATGGTCGGGGTATATCGGGATAATACATCCCGATATACTTACCCAGATATACCCCCTTATACCCAAGGAAATGCCCAGAAACAGCGACTTCTTTGTCGCCCAGGCGTTGCCGCGGGTGCAGCGCAGGGGTGGGCCACCATCGCACCCTCACACATGCCATAGGGACCCGTTTATAGAGTAGGCACTATTCATACATTATTCACATACAAAGAAAGGACAAAGACAGGATAGAGGGAGAGAAAGTACATTCATGCCTGAACCGGGATTCGAACCCAGGACCTCCCTATCCGTAATCTGGCACGCTGACCACTAGACAAGTTGGCCGGCTAAAGTTTAATATGTAATTTTGCAATCTGATTAAATAATTTTCTATTGCATTTTTTGAATTTAAGGAAGAAGTCAGTAAAAATAGTCGTTGCATAATACTTCAAATGCGAATATATATAAATAAACAGAAAAATAAATTTCGAATATAGATTTTAAAAAATTCAGTTTTATTTGTATTTTAAATATTGTATACTTCAGATACAGGCTGTACAAATTTTCACGATTCCAAAAGATTTATATTTTGTTTATTGAAGCTTCGGCCAATTTCTTTTCGACCATTTAGCGGGGCTCGTGAAGTGAGGTAAGCTACGCTGACGTTTATCACAGGCTCTTCATAAACAGTCCTTACTTTGTCATAAGTAATAAGGAAATTATTCCTGACTTAATCATTCATTATATTTTTCTAACTAATCCGTTAATATATTTAATTTAATTACTTTTTTACAATTTAAATTTTATGCATGATATCTGTTGATGATTTTTCATGACGTCTAAAAAGCAAACATTTGCTTAAAAATCTCGTGAACTACAGACACTTCAACTCAGTAAACAGGAACGACGCGTCGGGGAAAATGATTACATATTCTTTGTCGAATCACATCTATTACACTAAAGTAATATATTTAAACTTTATTCTCTTTGTCAATGTAATATAGTCATAAAATTGTGGTGACTCATCACGACTTCTCTAAGAAATTGAGGTGACTCATTACATTTTTTCTGAGAAACTTTTGAGCTTTTATGTAACACTTGAAATCGCAAAGTAAGACGGAAAATTGCGAAGTGAAATTAGAAACTTGTCGATCAAATTTCTGTGCCAATCAGCACACTTTGTAGGCGCGGTTTATATATTCTCTCAGTGAGATCTGAACCGAGAACTCAACACTTGCTCTCAAAATTTCCTGCTCGCTGTTTCAGTCCTCCTAACTTTCTTTGTTGCCATGTAACTTGTGTTGTTTGCAATAAATGTTATTTAAAAATTGTCTTCTGAAAAACATGAAACATCAACTGACATATACCATGATGGTGACCCGGAGTCAACGCAGCATCGGGGCATGCTGCTGCTTCAGGAGGCGAATTTCAGTGAGCGCTGATTCACCTCTGTTCCGGAGGCGAAAAGATCTGATATTCTTTCGTGGCTCGTCGACCGAGGGGGAATTTTTGTTTCCGCTTCATATTTCCCGTTCATCTTTTGCTGATTAAAAAATGACAGAAACTGTTCCAGGAGCGATAAAAATCCGTGTCTACAACCATGCAGATCCGGCTCTATGGTTCACAATGTGTGAATCAACATTTGAATTAGGAATTCCAAAACCCATCACAGAGAGAGCAGGACGAAATACAATTATTGTGTTTCCCACCTCCCGACTGAGACAGCATCACTGGTGGGAGATGCTCTCATTAATCCACATAAGGATGATCCATATATGCAGTTGAAAGAGGAGTTGATAAAGCGCAGTGGTAAATCTGCCCACAAGGAGATACGGAAGCTTCTACAAAGCGAACGAGTCGGAGATAGATAACCAACGGAGATTCTCGGTGTGCTGCAACGTAGAGCAGAAGCACACCAAGTCCCTGAGTAGCTGATGTTGGAACTTTTCTTGCACAGCACTTGCTAACTTCAATGCAAATAAACTGTTCTCGCAGCTATACCGCCACTGATTCTGGAGAAAGCAGCGGAAATTGCGGACCATATCATCGAATAGACACCAATATCTGTAAGCGCTTCTTCTTTTAATTCAACAAAAGAAATATGTTGTCAGAAATTTAAAAATTAAGTTCTCGAATCGACAATATTTGTTGAAATTGAAGTCAATCGAGGAATAGAACCTCTCAAAACCGTCATTGCAGTAAATCTAAAAATTATGATTTTTTTCTAGTACCATTTTAAATTAATCAAAAAAGGAAAAATTGCGTTCAACCTTGTAAATTTGAGAAAAAAAAAAAAAAAAAAAAAAAAAAAAAAAAGAGCAAGCAAGGATATTTGCAACTGTCAACTTGCGCACATCTTCCCGTTGCCTTTTTGTGTATGATAAGCGTACAAACACACCGTCTTTAATTGACACTGGTTCGGATATTAGTATTTGACAAGAAACACAAATACAAAGACGAATCATGTGCAAGTGACCCTTTCTGCAGCTAATGGTTCTGCAATTCAAATTTACATAACTCAAACATTAAACTAGAATTTTGGGTTTAGAAGAATTTTTAAATGGTCATTTTTGCTCGGAAATGTTTCGACTCCAATTAGTGGGGCAGATTTTTGTACAATCTTTTACCCGATTTAAATATAAGAAAAGCCGTCCGCCCTGTCTAGTGCTCCGAGTGCCTGACTGCGGATAAGGTGGTCCTGGGTTCGAATCCCGGTTTGGGCATGGATGTACTTTCTCTCTCTATCTATCCTGTCTTTGTCCTTTCTGGGTATGAATGAGGTGTGAATGGTTGCCTACCTTATAAATGGGTCCCTATGGCATGTGTTTACTGAAGAAGTCGGACTCCGCATGAAATATGGTTCTGTTGGAAAAGTGGAGCAGCCCACCCCATGTTGTCAGTCTAGCTGGCACAAGACAAAAAAAATATATAAGAAAACTTATTGTTTCTTAAACGCATTTAATAACTCTTGGTAAATTAAATACAAGCAACAATCATTCAATTAAAACAGTATCAGTTGACACTATGTATCACACAATTTTTTAAGGGAATTTCCCGACCTTACTAAACTTTCTAGAACTGACAGACTCCGTATTGCATTACATTCAGACAACCGTTCCTCCTGTTTGTGCTAAAGCCCGACGAATCACGCTGGATAGATTGTGTGCTGCTCGACAGGAATTTCAAAGCATGATTGATCCTACGTCTTTCAAAGAGTAACTACGCATCCCCTTTACGTATGGTCCTTAAAAAAGATTCAATTGAATGGAGCAAAGATTTTAGAAGACTCATTGCTCAAACAATTAAAGACAATTATGGTATTCTATATATTCTAGATTTTACTTCTGAGTTAAATAGAAGGAAAACTTTTATTGACGTCTAGATTTAGTGAAAGCTTATCATCCAATTTCTATAAATCCTGATGACATACCGCAATAATTACTCCATTCGTACTATAAGAAACTACTAGAATGCAATTTGGACTTTGTAATGCTGCATCAACATTTTAAAAATTTATTGATGAAGTGATTCGCGTGCGCGTAATCTGCCTTTGTGGATAATATTTTAACTGCTTCCCACTCACCTGAAGAACACTTAGGACATTAAAAAAATTTATTTCAACGTTTTGATCAATATGGATTGACTATAGAAACTTCCAAATGCATTTTTGGCGTTCCTATAATAGAATTATTGGAATTTAAAGTTTATGATTTCGGTATCGAACTTTTTTTCCACCGAGTAGATAGCATTTTAAAGTTTCCCAAACCAACTACAATCACTCAACTGAGGCGTTTTCTAAGGTTAATTAAATTTTATAGACGTTTTATACCTAATTAAAAATAAAATAAAAAAATCTAAACATCCTACATAAATAAAATCTTGCGAAATTCTTCAATGGAAAGAAATAACAGAACATGAAATTTTTGAGGCCAAAAACGCTCTTTCAAAAGCAACTTTGCTTAGACACCCAATTTCAGGAGCGAAAATATGTGTTCACGTTGATGCTAGTGACGTTGCAGTTGGTGGTTCTACCATGCAGTTAAATAATACATGGGAGCCAGTCGCTATTATAGCAGTGAAAGTCAAAAAAATTGGTCTACCTATGATCGCGAATTACTGGCAATTCACACAGCAATAAAAAAATTTAGACATTTATACTTGAAGGTCGTGACTTTACAATCTACACAGATCAAAAGCCACTTATTTATACCTTCAAAAAGAAACTCAATAAATATGCCTCGCGTTAGCTGATACACCTAGATTATATTCCACAATTTTTAACTGATATTCGTCACATCAAAGCCACAGACAATCAATAGGCAGATACGCTATCCTGCATAGGAATAGACAATATATCTTCTATTCCTTTAAATTTTGAAGAATTTATTCTCGCACAAGAAAATGATCCAGAATTAAAATCACTTCTTCAAAATCCATCTGCTTTTAAATTGGAGAAAGCATTTATTCCTATTTTGAATGTGCATTTATATTGTGATATGTTGACAGCCAAACCTCGACCATTTATTCCAAAAATATTTGCCAAATCATTTTTAATCAACTACACGGACTTTCTCATCCGGGAATATCCACAAGAAAAAAGTTGATTAGTTCACGATACGTTTGGCCTAACATAAATAAATACATATCAGAGCAAGTAAGATGTTGTCTACCCTGCCAAAGTTCTAAAATTCACAAATATACAAAATCCCCATTAGGTACATTTGCCTTACCAGATTTTCGATTTTCGCAAACTCATGTAGACCTAATAAGACCCCTACCTCCAAGTGATGGTAATGTTTATTGTCTCACAATTATCGATCGTTTCGCCAGATGGCCAGAGGCTGTTCCTATTCCTGACTCCAAAGCTTCAACCGTATGTAAAGCTCTTTTCAATGTGTGGATCTCGAGATTTGGATGTCCTTCCCAAATCACTACTGACCAAGGAAGACAACTGGAATCTGCATTTTTTCATGAACCTTTCAATGATATCGATATCAAAAGTTATCTTTGAAAAGTTTCACCGCCATTTGAAACGTTCTTTAACTGGTACCAATCGGGTACGCATTACATCATATCATCCGATATCAAATGGTATCATTGAAAGGTTTCACCGCCATTTGAAAAGTTCTGTAAAGGTCCATGATGATTCTAGATGGACAGACACATTACCCATCATTCTATTAGGTATTAAAATTTCTTTTAAGAAAGATTTACTGTCAATTAGTGCTGAACTTGTCTACGGAAAATCTCTTGTTTTGCCAGCAGATATGTTCAATGAATTCGACAGCAAACAATCTTTATACAAGACATTTGCAATAAATCTGAGGGAAATGATGAACAAGTTCAAACCAATCCGTGTTTTTGTCGGCACGGATAAAATCCCATCTTTGTACATCCAGATTTGCAACATTGCACTCACATTTTCCTGCGCACTGAATATCAACAACTTCCTTTAAGCCAGCCATACACCGGACCACACAAGGTACTTCAACGATCATCAAAAACAATCACCATCCAGCTGAAAGATCGTTCAACAAATATTTCCTTAAATCGAGTAAGACCAGTATATATTTTAAAGGAATCCGGAGAAGATGACGGTGATTCAAATGTGAATAATACAGCAAGCAAGAATACCAAGCAACCAACCACGACTAAAAGTGGTAGAAGAGTGTATTTTCCTGAGCTCCGGTAGCTTATTCTCCTTCGATGCCTGACTACGTCATCAATGGCTATTTCCGATGTCTTTCACTAGCCCCGGTCCAGGGTACAACGGAAATATGACTCTTCAAGAATTGGAGTCTTATGTATTCTTGACAAGTGCTAAAAATGTAAAAATTTGCATATTAGTGAAAGCCAAAACTACGTTGACACCGCGAAGCAAAAATGATGCACTTTCTTCACAGAACCACAGACGGTTAAGGGGTTAACGGGAAAACAGGCTGACCTATTCAAAATAGGATACTTATCAAAATTATCATGTTATATTGAAATAGAATTAAAGAATTGAAGAAAGTAATGTGAGTCATTGTTTGAAATAGTCTAGGGAGTTATTTGAGAACAAGCGTTTCGTTGGTGTGGACATTTGTTCATGACAGTTAATGTTAAGTTTAATCTATGAAACACATTTGATGATGTGAGAAAAATGTAATTTTTAATGGGGGAATTTTCCTTAAGAAAAATAATCATTCTTTGAAGAGTCAACTTAATTCTACCATTCATCTGATCACAGAATTTCTTTGTAAAAATATTCTACTGTTCACGGTTAAAGTAAAAATAATAAATTTACAAATAGGAAAATAATAATTTTCATTTTAATGTGTACTGTAAATTCTGCTTATTTATGGCACCCGATTCAGTTTCCTTATAAGCATAAATTTGCTAAATTTTACAAATTGTGTTTTAATAAACTTTAATGCCATGAGCTACACACTCAGACAAAAGTTAGAAATGAATACAGAATGGGTATATATATCAATGTAGTTAAATTTTTGACTGATTAAAACAACTGTTAATACAAGAAATCTGTGTTAATTACAACATTCATATGGATTTTGTTGATGTTTACTCGGATTTGTGAATGTAATAATGTTTTCTTTAACTATCAGGTGAACAATTATGGAAAACAATTCCTGTATGGTAAAGTTGTGAGTAATTCTATATATAAAGTTCAAATAATAATACATACTTATTCAAATGTATAATTGAATTTGAATAAATTTTTAAGTTCTGCCTTCAAATGTATTTTCACATATCCGTTAGTTCCTAACATGTAATATACTTTATTAATGAGTACAATTATGAGTTAAAAAACATTCATTTTGACTAGTAGAAAATGGATTTGAGTCTGAAACGACGTTATTTTAAAAAGTTACTTTCTCTTTGTGCATACACACTATAAACGTGTATAAATACATGAACTTAAGGTGACATCCCCTGTCTAGGAATATATTTAAAGACTTTACTTAAAACTTATCGCTTTTACACTTCAGATAATAGCAGCTTTAAATGAAATCTTCTGTACGCTTTATCTACAGAAGTGCATTTTCAAGTGACAATAATTGACTTAATAAAATGCAGTTTTTTTTTATTAGTATTGTAAAATTTGAAACGGAGCATCTTTCACAAGACTGTCGAATAATCACTTGTTACTTTTTTCATGTATCAGTGTAAGTTCAAACGATTGGTTCTCCATTTTTAATGTCCGATTTAATGTAACATTTTAGTAGACCTTTCGACCATTTTTAAGTCATTATTCAAAGAGTCTTTTTTCCCCTCTTTGTTTCAGGTTGCTGTTACCCAGGTGATGAAGCTCGACCCACAAAGCCTGCCGTGACTATCGAGTATCACGTGACTTTCAAAGAAAAACTCCTGAGACACGTAACTTTCAATTGTAGCGGCAACTGTTCCATTTGGTATATAATTCTGTTTTATTTTCCGAAAAAAAAGAAACAATTGGGTGTGGATTCTTATTTAAAAAAAATCTGAAGAAATTTAAAATATAATTGTTAATGTATGAGTACATATTTTTTCGTTTAATTTGTTGTTTAAATGATGCTTCAGACAGAAATGAAAAGAGATTACAAAACATAAGCGGAGAAGTTTACAATTTCATGCATTTATTTTTTGCCATAAAATGTTTAGACTTATCAGTTCTGTATTTCTTATCAGAAGATTTGATTGATAAAGTCAAACAATATTTAAAGCATCAACGAATTTATTTCAGATGAACAATTTAATCGTATCTATGTTAATAAAATCTCCCGTCTGCATGTCTTTCGGAATTCCCCATCCCGGGTGGAATGGAGCCCAGTTGTACAGAATGGAATGAAACAGCCGATCTTATAATCCCACTTAAGACAAGGACTACACTTCATTCCAAAATTCCACTTGTAGCATTTATTACTAATTTAGGCAGTTATTAACACTGATTTGTGCACAATAAATAGCTGCTTATGCCATGATTCAAAAAATTCTGGAATCCTGGTTACTTCAAATATTTTTTCGTCCCAATAAAATTTTCCTCTGTGCATAATTGTTAAGTGCTAAAGAAAAATTGCGTGCGATATCGGACCTGCACTTCTTTCTATATTCCTATAATTTTTCCTTAAAAAATAAAGATTCTATTATTTTTATTTAAAAAATGTGTATTTCACCCAATGCAGCAAGTGTGTTTCTGGCTTTCCCAATGTATTCAACATTCCAATAGAGATTTATTATATGGAAAATTAATGTTCTGTAAGTGACCTTACTATGAAAGTTTTATATAGAAGATGACATAAACGAAGAGTAAAAGGGTTAGATAGTTATTGTGCAAGCATCTTGCTGAGATCCATCATCTGCGTATTTTCTTTAAAACATAGACCTGTGAATTTGACACCAATGGATATCTCCACCCCTTTAGCTTGGGACTATATTTTTATTTAAATAAAAGCACACATTGTGTCTTATTTTTCAGGCCAAGGTATAAAATTATATTATATTATGAAAATTTAACTTGAGATAATAATTTGGCTTCTTAAACAATGTTTGCGAATAGTAAGAAATTTGTTTATCAACGGAGCTATCTCATTACCAACAATCAATAGAGTTTTGTAAAGAGTATATTGCTAATTTGTAAAATGTTTCGTTACTTTTGAAGAATCATATGATTTTTCATAGGAAATGAATATTTCTTTGGAAATCTATATTAAGAGGAATATATTTTAGAGTTAATTCTCCTCTTTTATCTATGTGATTAGTTTCATGAATTGACGTCTCGGTAATTTATTGTATTGAAGAACATATAAATTGTTAGCACTCGGAATGAATTACATTTTTTATTTCTCACAGCTGAAGAGATCATAAAATATGGATACACTAAAAAAAGAAATATCATTTAGATAAATATATATTTGCAGAATTGTGTAAATAAAATGAAAATTGAAATTTATATGAAAAATTACAAATAAGTTTGTATTCTCAAGAGCACTGAAAAAGCACACCAAGAAGGCTGAGGCACACCAACACCTCATCAGAGGGTGTTGACCACATTATAACAAAGTATGGCTTTTCTGCACTGGCCCACGATATAGTCAGAAAGAATCCAGTATACACCAAAGCCAAAAAAAAAAAAAAGTTCAAACCAAAATATCAAATTAGAATAAAAGAAATAAAAGTCCAGCTAAAATATATAAGCCAAAATCCAATATTAACAAAATACATTTAATTTATATACATCAAATTTAAAATTAAATCCAGATCCAAATCCAAGCCTGCAAATACTACATGTAAGCCAAATAAATACATAAATGTAACGACTAAATGTAAACACTATTGGCATTTCAAGATTCTTATAAGATGTTCAAGGCTTGGGTGACCCTTCTGTAATATATAACTACGCCTTACTTCACTCTTATATAAGCAATGCTCTACTAGCCGAATTAGTTTTTAGTAATTATTATTAATTGATTATTATTCCCCATCTATATAATATTTGATTAATAATTTCATAAATTTGGTTTTTGACTAGTTTTATAAATATATTATTATTCTCCATTTGGTATTTTCAAGAATTACTCTCCATCTAGTATTTGATAATTATTATTCTCCACATCTATAATATTTGATTATTAATTTTATAAAAATGTACTATTAATTATATTTAAGTAAACCTATTTTAGCTGCTTTTGCGCTGAATGTATTGGTATTGCTAAATTACTAAACATAAGTATTATCTCTATCTCTCTCCCTATTTTTGTACTTTTCTCAACTTATGTCTATTCTTGTATCTTTCAGTTTTTGCTTATGATAATTCTAATCTTGATATATATATATATATATATATATATATATATATATATATATATATATATATATATATATATATATATATATATATATATATATATATATATATATATATATATATATATATATATATATATATATATATATATATAATATATATATATATATATATATATATACATATATATATATATAATATATATATAATATAATACATATATATATATATATATATATATATAAATATATATATATATATATGTTATGATATATAAATTTATTAATACTATTAATTTAATTCAAAATTTCCATTTTGAAAAATTAATTGTTTAATTATCTACACAAATTGAATAGTAAAATTAAATTAACCTACATGTTTTCAATTTAAAATTTGTAAATACAATATATTATGTCTTTATAAAATTATTTGTATTTATAAATATGCAATAAATATATCTTTACCGATATGATCACGGTGGTATAGTTATTTAGGTCTTTTAAATTCATTATTGCAAGGTAGTAAGTTAAAATCCTGGCCCAATTGAAGGTCCGTTATATTTGTAGATGGCGGCAGGAAAATATTAAACAAGTCGCTGTTGCTATGGCTTCTATTAGAAATGATTCTTTTAAAGATCAATATGAAAATTTTTGCTACAAATTGCCTTGCTTTGTTATTAAAAATGTTTTATTTACTAGTCAAAGTTTTTTAGTGTCAGTGGGACATAAGTAAATAAGTCTGTTCAAATCATTAACATAATTTTTTTTTTTTGAAATAAACGTGGTTACATAAGAGAGATGAAGCATTACTACCCCCTACTTTCAGAAAAACAAGAATTTGGAGCATTGAGATAGCACATGCTTTCTGATTAAAATATTTCTAATTCAGAGCTTGATGAGGAAATGGCATTTCTTCTAGAACAGTGATTAGCTGGTATGATTTCATAGAATTAATAATTTTGGAAAAAGGATTTTAGTGGACAGCTTTTTAGTTTTATTTTTCTATTTTGGTTTTATTCTTTACTTTAATTTCGTAAACTTCTCTTAGAAAAATCATCACGAGTTCGAGAATAGATTATATATATTTAGCCTCACCCGATGACTCACTTTTAAGAAGAAGCCTCATGAATAAATGATGCTTCAACAGAGGTTTGTTTAAGATCACTGCAGGGGCAGCTGTCGTGATGCGGGGAGAGAGGAAACAAATACTTAATCTTCCCTTCATGTCCATTAGATATTACAATGCCAGACATGAGCAATTGCAGCAGGGCACTCCACATTTCACGAATTGTTTTCTGGAGACTCTTATACACTCTTTCGAATTTAGACGCTTTTATTAGCCACTTAAGCGTCTTGATAACATCTATATTAATCACATCTGGGACACTTTACACTATGGTATGCAGAAAAAAATATCCATCTCGCAACTAACTTTTAGTATAGGAAGGAAATAAATTCATTAAAATTTAAGCATATTAATTTGAAGTTTTGCTAAGTCAACGTTTTCTCAAATCCAAACCATAATGAGTGCCACAACTAATGGTCTCCAATTCCAATGTTCAGTGAATTCTGAGGTAATCAAAAGCTGAACCTCTCCCGATGGCTCATTTTCTAAATAAACTCATGCGTTGGTCAAAATGCCAATGGTATGTACTCTGGACACAATAAAAGTATGTAAGCGACTGAGAAACCAAATAGATGATGTCTTCAGTAAGACCTATCAGTAAGGAATTTTCAATTTGCTAAAAACAATCAAGGAACTTGTGTTTTCCCATAAATATTTACTTATACGAGAAAATATTTTTCAGTAAGATATATTACTTTAAACCAATTTCTTCACCTGAACTTAGAGTTCAATCAGGGTGTTAGAAAATTTATCACTAAGTGAAATTTAAAAGTTCTTATATATGATGAATAAACTACTTGTTGACATAAGTTTATATTATAAATCACCGTTCAATTTAATTTAGAAAATAGTTCTCATATGAACATCAACGCATATGTAATTAATGAAATTTAACGTGACGGATATTAAAAATAGTTTCTTTCTGTGTGTCTGGAATAAAAATACAGTTTAAAATCTAAACGTTTTTTGCATTCGAAGTATTAACCATCAACTTGCGGTATTTTGCAGGGTTAAGATTACACGGGACATCGACTCGACTGGGCTTACGAACTTCTAATTGGTCTAACTTTCAAAACTTGCAATGAATAATACATTCATATGTATAACATTTACGAATAAATTTAATTTTCACAAGGATAAAACATTCTTTTAAAGAGCACAGTAATGGACACAATTTGTTTTTGATATCATTTTTAATATTTTAATTATTTTTATTTATTTATTTTTTAATTATTTTTTATTTTTAATATTTTATTTATTTTTTATACATACAATATATATAATTACACGCGTTGTATAATTTTATAACGTAAGTAAACTGTATCAATTTCATGTCTACTGCCCCCCCCCGTTACGTGATAGCGTGTTTCATTCAAGAATTATTGTCCTCGTTATTCTGAATAACAACCTCAAGAAGAAGCAGTTTTTTCAGATATCTAATAGCTCAAGGAATTGTAAAATATTTTAACTCCGTTCCAAGAATTTATTTATGATATTAAATTGTTTATCTAATATGATGTGTTTTCGCATTTATTTGCATATTTCGCAATTCCAGTATAAACGTAGAAAATATAAGCGCGGATATCATTTTAAATAAATTACAAAGAATGAGATTAAGAGAAACGTGTTATGCAACGATACTTTTTAGTTATTACTCCATATAAATTCTGAATATAAAATACTTTTCATGAAAATGGTTTAATTTTTTTTCCATAAAATTACAGCGGAAATATTTCTAAGGACAAATGTTTATTCTTAGTAAAATTTGCTTACTTTAAGATGTTATCACCGATTTTGAAGTTAATGGATTATTACTTTAAATGATTAAAAATGCTCCTTCAGTTTTTGAGTCACAAAACAGATCGATGTTTTATTTGGTGGAAATGTGTTTGCTTGCAGTCACAATGCTCCATATTAACAGAGCTGCAGTTTTATTCCTTTCACAATGAGAGAGGAAAATACAGGAATTCATCCGCTCACAACTGCAGTCCAATGACATTAGGAATGAAAAATATTTTCAATAAAACACAAAATTACAAGGAAAGGGCGAAAACAGTTTATGAGGAAAAGAATGTTTTTATTTACATTTTTGTGGCCATATTTTTGCATACACGATCGAAACATACAATCTAAGTTGGCTCTCGAATCCTTATAACACTTACTCAAAGTGGGCACACGAACTCTTGAATTGAATGTTAAGAAACTAACTTCCAACTGCCTATTCGATTAGACACAAAAGAGTTTTTTGGGAAAAGGAGAAAATGCGTTAACCCTTCAACAACTTAATTGCATATTTTTAAAATATCATGCAGTAACAAGAAAAATGATTTCCTTAATATTTCATTTATTTTTTTTCTATTTTTGATATGCATTAGGAAATTTTACTTTCATTGTTTTGGATGGAAGTACGATGAGGTTGGCAATTTTTTCCCAACTCATAAAAGAAAAGTAAATTATAATATAAATTCTATTATTTTTTATGTTATAAATTTATGTATATAAAAAATATGATTTTGCTGCAGAATAAATCTATTTCACAAACGTTTTTAAAAAGTCATTACTGTTTTCTTAATTAAATTTTTTAGAACCTGCACAAAACACATTGTGTTACCTTTCAAGGTCTATTTCGTAATATTTTATGAAAAAAATATATAAATTGTTACTTTTAGCGATTCATTTCAAAAGAATATTTGCAGTTATCCAAAAAGCCTCTGTTACATGAGATTTTAATTTGTAAATATTTTTAGATCTAAAATGATTTGCCCGAAAATCGATCATTTTGTAAAGCTATAAATAAAACAAATTTTTTAAGGTTTTTCGGCATTTTCTAAACTATTTTATTTTTAAAATAGTTTATTCAGCGCAAAAAAAGTCTTTTTCTCTAAAATTACATGATAACACTTGGTAAATTTCTAAATGAGTTTGATATTATATTTTTATGAAATATAATTCAGTTTTCCGCACACATTCAGTCATAATTTCCGTATTTAAGATCATTATATTAAAACTGTCTTTGATTACTAAATTGGCGCACAGTAGTGTTTGCTACATTCGAAAATATCTAGGCTTTTGGCATCTTTATTCAGAAAATTCACACGGTGCTATGAATTGGGAATATTAAAGGACGCTGCTTAAAGTAAAAAGAAGCAATGGAAAGGAAACATTTTCCTCTCCGCAATTCATTATTTGGATACCGGTATCGATTTTCTCAGCCAAACGGCATCTTTCATTTGCACTGCTTGACAATGCTGCTGCAACAGTCGCAAAGATTATAGGCTTCCACAACTGCGCATAAAGGAATATCGACCCACCTGTTGAGCTCCATTCAAACAAAATTTCATTTTTAAAAACCTTTTATGCCTACACTTCTATCGCCCGCATGCAGTTATCAGCCGAAAGAGTGTAGTTATTGAGAGATGGGAAATAAAATGAACGTTGTGGAGGCATTAAAAACATTTGTATGAAACTTGAAACTGCGTCAAGTGTTATATTTGTTTTCCGAAAGCATTAAAAACTGATTGTTTCCTTTTTTTATACAAAGGGGAAATAAATTATGCTTTATTCTTGATGGTTGAAGCAGATCGCATTCAGTTTCACCAAGAGAGTTAAGAAAATAATTTTGAAAAGATTAAATTTAAAATGAATGCAAAAATGTATGAAAATTAAGATTTTATACAATTTTTTTATGATTTTATTGAAATTTAAAAAAATATATTTCCGTATTTCGTAAATAAAATCATTTAACTGGTTTTAAACACTCACATTAATGGAAAAAGTAGATTTTCTTAAGCAAGATTCAATATGAAATATATTTGGTCATATAATACGAGAAATATAAAATTAATTCAACGAGAATGTTTTGTTCGAATGCTATTTTTGGGAAATGAACTCAATGTGACGGAGAATGTGTTGATTTAATTTGTAAAAACAAATGTACAAACAAAACAAGTATTGCTTACACACTCATAGGATTTTCACGGCTCATTTTTTAATAGGTTTCATTTCAATTCTTAAAATATTTTTATTATTTTGTTCTGAATGAAATCAATTACGATCCCAGATGTTTGTCACAAATTTCATTTCTGACCCACATCTTTGCATGCCACATTCTTACTAAATTTACTTTACGTCGCCTGTATTGCAAGCACGATTTTTGTACCGGTGGGTCTAGAGTTCGATACCTGTTGTGGTTCAAGAATGAGAAATGGAGTGTGATTTCGTCTTAAATCGCTGGCCAGAGGGGGTCTTTAAAGGATTTCTGGCTCTTTAACCTAGTGACAAGTGAACTCATCCTGCTGTCGATGGTATGTAGTGCGGACTTGTAGAATCATCAGCATTAAGGCTGCTGCAACAGAGAATCTGCACACGGATTTAGGGAAGAGTGTCGCTCTTCGGAGTAGAAGGCCGCATCTGAAAATGGGGTGGGCGCTTGAGAGATATCCGGTTAGGACCCGTTTTTAATAAATGTAATATGAGGTGAGCACTCAAATTCGTTACAGCAGCCCACTGTCCGATAGTCTGTGCCCGCTATGCGGAGAAAGCGTCTTATGTAAATATTTCAGCTACGCCAGTGTATCAGCGTTAGTTGCACAAGAAAGCTCCGTGCAAATAGATAAATGGAAATACAAAGTTTTTATTTACTTTCTAAATATTTTGCTTGGAATTTGGTTTTATTAAATAAAAAAATACTTTTCCCTTAAATCATTAATATTTTATGTCTGTTAGTTAAATATGTAAAATAAAAAAAAATGTTTATCAAATTTTTTATACAAAAGCTTAATAAGAATGAAATGCTTAAAAGTTTTTTCTTTTTAAAAAACAAAAAAACATGTCAGTTATGTGAAACAAATATGAATACAATTGAAAAATTGATATATTATTCAGAATGTGATGTACAATTTATTTATTATTGAACTAAAACGGATCTTATGGTTTTGCTTTTGGAAATGTTTGGTCCATCTAAATAATTTAAAATGTGATAATGATGATAGAATTGGAAGAACGCTGTCCAAGCTGCGTTTCTGCAAAATTTCGATGTAAAGCAGATGCGGATGGTGGAAAAGATTGTAGAAAATGACACAGTATATATTTTCTGGCACTGAAGTGACACTAAAGTGTATGTTTGTGTTTTCGTCCTTCTATTTTTCATTTTTTTTTTGTCTTAGTTCAACCGCAAAAAGATTTTGAAAGGCAACAAGAATTTGGTGTTTCCAATGGAATGCCATGAAAATATTTTCTTATGTAGCCTCAGGGATATCAACCTATAAGCTCAGATCCGAAACACTACTGAAAGAAGAGTTTAAAAGAAATATTTTGCAATAGAGCCTTAGAGCATGAATGTGAGTCCCTCTGGTATTTGTGAAAAATTTCATGAATGGCGAGAATATTGTTAAGAAATTCATTTCGTGGATTTGATATCAGGTTATTTAAATGTCTTAATAGAGTTCTTCAGTTTTCAAGGTGCCTTTGTGTGAAGCTAACAAAAAAAGAGATGTTATCAAAACGAAAAAAAGTTCATTGCAATGTATTGCATGAAAACCATTCTAGGGACATGAACTATTCGAATGATCAGAACGAAATAAATATTGTTAAATGATATTAATGCGATTTGCTGTAGACTATGTGTGACACCAAAAGCATGATGTGGTGCCGGCTGATGGTGAGGAAGTCTTCTGGAATCACTTCAAGTGAGGCGGTCCATACCCGAGACATCCTTAGCATTTTCCCCCAGGGCAAGGGCGTTGCCGGAACATTTAAGCCATATTTATTTGCATCAACCACTATTTAAATGGGCCGGAAGCACGGTTTGTAGCAAATTAGCAAGAACATCTATATTACTGATTCAAAGAGGAATATTTTATCTCTCAAATGGATTTAGTGAATTGCAGTAGAGTCTTCAAAAATCTGAAATTATATAGCTCTTAGTATAGTTAAAATTATTCATGTATAATTATGAAGAAGATTAAAAGAAAATTGAAGTGGTAATATGAATTTACTAATAAAGCAATTACACGAAAATTTTAAATATAATTAATGAAAAACATTTATTATTAATTCAAACTAAATAATAAATTTCATTGATTTCTATATCAGCTGAAAACCGTAGAATTCAACAGATTAATCGACAGTGAAAAGGAAAAACCTGATTAGTCAGAATTATTAAATTTCAATAGAAATGCTTTCTTAGCGCGTGAAATCTGTTTGTACTCTACTCTGTGTGATAATTGGGAGTGAGTCAAGTTATATCACGGACAGCAGATGGAAAGGGAGGATTAGTTGGATCTCAAGTAATGCTTCACTCGGCATATTTGAAGGGACAGAAAATTTGATTAGAATATTAAAACAGATTTTTTTCCGTGCGGACGTATTGAGCAGAAATATCGTCGCTTTTTATTGCAGGCTCCGAGATTTGAGAATTTCAATGAAGAAGAGGAAGATTTTTAGTTGAACAGAAAAAGGGAAGAACAAAATTGGATGAACAGAGTCACATCCCTCAATATATATAGTTGAAAAGTCTTCTATTAGAATCAAATAAGAATTATCAGAATGTCAGCATTTAAATTTATGGACTTTAAAAGCAGATTTTACTCTACTTTGAATGTAAAAAATCTCAGAAAATAATTTCAGGGTGTGATTGTTCCACACTATGGATTAGATATGATTTCTGAATCAATGAAGAAGATCCATATCTTGATTGACTATCATCCAATCATTGCAGAGGAAACGGTTATAATACTTTTGTTATGCCTCCCTCTAAATGATTTCCACCTTATTAATAATGGAGAAACACTCGATATAAGTGAAACAAGTAATGAAATGTCGATGTACATTTCGCTTTTATAGATCTGAAGCTCATTCAACCAATCAAAAATCCTTAGTACCGAGTTTTCCCGGGGAACGCAATTATTTACCTTAAATATATCTCTGCTTGTAAATTCTTAATTATGCGATCCTTAATGATATGTACAAAATAAGAATATCTAATGGAAAACAAAGCATGACGCTTCCTGGCGAGGCAGTTCTGAGGCCGCTCTTCCCGAGCGATCTTCAGCGCACAGATCAACAGGTCCCTTTGCTCAGCAGAGGCTGGGATTGAATCCCGGACAATTTTATTTTTCACTTGGAGGAGTCCGTATTAAGTTTTTTCATATTACCAAAAAGGATTGCTTTCATGAATTGAACATAAATATCATTGCATTCATTTGATGCTACATGATGAGGATGCTATGGAAAACGGTGCTTTCGGGAAAAATTTGGATTTTAATAATATATAACGAAATTTACTATTTACTCAACTTTGTTCATAACGATCTTTTGCAACTCAGATTATGGTCTACATTAATTAAAAATAACGTTTCAGAATTTCTTTCAGGTGTGGCGTTATAAGACGTGAATTCGAGACTCCGATGGATTTTCATATCAGCAACGTTTTGGGAAAACCGAAATCGCGCTCCTTGCGGTGGGCAAAAATAAAACTTTTTCAAAAATGGAAAAAGTAGTAAACGTCATGTACCACAGCAAATATCGAATAATAAATATAATATCATAGTTAATATCAATAAATAATAATTTGGAGAAATGTCACTGGAAATGGGATAGAATTCATATTTTCTACACCTCTTGTGGCTAGGCATCGAGGCCTGTTTTAAAAGAGGTAAAAGAGATCAATGCCATGCACAACACAGCAGTCGAATCAACTTCATGAAGGTTTAAAGAAACTGTAAACACTAATAGAAACGTCATGATAACATTTAGGCATAACGAGAAAGGGCATTCCGCTCTCCACCCAAATCTTAATAAAAATTTATTTAGGTTGATAGCGAGGTTTGTTTTTGCTTTTCATCTCTCTTCTATTGGATAAGAGGAAGAACGAAACGTTTATAAAGATTCAGATTATTTTTCTAACATTGAAGTAAATTCACCTAGATCTATTTCTATGTAGATTTAATAATTAAAAATGAGAATTTTTCTCTTTACTCTTAAAATTTTCCTTCGTTTGAGTACTATTATTAAGAAAATGTATATATAATGAGATTGTTATAGTTTGGCATAAATGAGATATAATACTGAAATATGCATGAAAGAGTTTTTATAATTATTGGACACTATTTTTCTAATCAAATGTTTTATTCATAGAAAAGTATTTTTAGAAATATTTATAACAAGCTTTAAGGAGAATAAAGTAAAATGTTAACCACTAAACAATAGTATGATAGACAAAGCATAAAATACGTATCTTCTATGATAATACGGGATAAAAAAATTGGACTTGAATAAATTATATGAACTAAGTACTAAAGTTAATTTGACTGGATAATTTTAAGACTTAACACATTATAGTAATTATAGCTTTCATTTATTATTTTATTAATTATTTTTATTTTTATTAATTTTTTCTATCTTCTTTATATATATTTATTATATATTTTGTTTTTCATTATGAAGAAATATATATTTGCTATATACACTACTGGCCATTAAAATTGCTACACCAAGAAGACGACATGCTACAGACGTGAAATTTATATGAAAGGAAGAAGGTGCTGTGATATGTATATGATTAGCTTTTCAGCGCATTCAGACAAAGCAGGCGCTAGTAGCGACACTTACATTGTGTTTAAATGAGGAAATTGTTCAGCCGGTTCCTCATACACAAATTGCATTTGAACGTTGTTGCCTGGTGAAACATTGTTGTGATGCCTCGTGTAAGAAGGGGAAATGCGTACCAGCACGTTTCTGACTTTGACAAAGGTTGAATTGTAGCGTACCGGGATTGCGGTTTATCTTATCGCAGTATTGCTGCTCGCGTCGGTCGAGATCCAATGACTGTTAGCAGAATATGGAATCGATGGGTTCAGGACGGTAATACGGAACGCCTTGCGGGATCTCAACGGCCACCTATCACTAGCAGCCGAGAAGGCAGGCATATTATCCGCATGGCCGTAATGGATCGTGCAACCACGTCACGAGCTGTGAGTCAAGAAACGGGTCGTTTGGAAGACAAGTGTCTGCAGGAACAGTTCAACGACGTTTGCAGAAGCATGGACTCTCAGCTCGGAGACCACGGCTGCGGCTTCCCTCGACGCAGCGTCATAGACAAGAGCGCCTTCCATGGTGTGATCAACGACGAACCTGGGCGCACGAATGGCGAGACGTCATCTTTTCAGATGAATCCTGGTTCTGTGTACAGCATCATGATGGTCGCATCCTTGTTTGGCGGCACCAGTATGACGATGACGAACGCACACTGGTAGCGTGCATTCGTCATCGTCATACTGGCCCATCACCTGGCGTGATGGTATGGGATGCCATTGGATACACGTCTCGGTCACATCTTGTTCGCATTGACGGTGCTGTGAACAGTGCACGTTACATTTCTGGTGTGTTACGACCCGTGGCTCTACCTTTTATTCGAGCCCTGTGAAACCCTACGTTTCAGCAGGATAATGCCCGACCGCATGTTGCCGGTATAGTACGGACCTTCCTTGATACGGAACATGTTCGGCTGTTGCCCTGGCCAGCACGTTCTCCAGATCTTTCACCAATAAAAAATGTCTGGTCAATGGTTGCCGAGCGACTGGCTCGTCACCAAACGCCAGTCACTACGGTTGATGAACTGTGGCATCGTGTTGAAGCTGCATGGGCATCTGTACCTGTACATGCAATCCAATCTCTGTTTGACTCAATACCCAGGCGTATAACTGCTGATATTACTGACAGAGGTGGTTGTTCTGGGTACTGATTTCTCAGGATCTATCCAGCCAAATGTTTTGAAAATTTAATCATTTGTTATTTTTAGTATAATATATTTGTCCAATAAATATCATTTTGTTATCTGCATTTCTTCCTGGTGTAGCAATTTTAATGGCCTGTAGTGTATATATATATAATTTTGTAAATATTGAAAATTAATAATAATAATTAATGAATATTAGTAAGTTTGAACTACTTTCTAAGTTTTTACTTTTTAAAATATTTCTAATTAGTTCTTTTTAATTAGGTATAAAGATATTTTAGAATTCCCTACATGGAATAAAATTAATAGAAAAGAGAAGTTTGTTCAGAATTTGGTAAGTAGAATTCATTGTTTGGTATATCGAATGCATGCTATTGAAGCTAAAGTGTATTAAAGTAAAATAGTTCGTTTCGGTAATCAAGGGTTCTATAATGTACTCAAAGAATAATAAGTAGAAATTCAGTTTTCAACTTATAGACTGAAAATTAATAAACAATATTTGATAAATTTATGTCTTAAATACGTTAATTTAATCTCACTCTCTGAATATATATATATATATGTATATATGTGTGTGTGTGTGTGTGTGTGTGTGTGTGTGTGTGTAAGATAATGAGGTATTTTATTTAATTAGTTGAATGACTGTAATAAGAAAAATAAAACCACAAAATAAATACAAACTCACACCCACCTGATGAAGTTGACTAAGTATGCTGAGCCAGATCACGGATAAAAGTGTTACAACGATTATGTATTTGTGAATGTATTGTTGTAAACAGTTGTGTACGACTTGCATTGTATTCTCAATAAGCACTTTTAAAACTTAAGCATATTTTGAAGTTTTGGTTACCTTTAAAATGAATTAAGGAGATGCGATAAAATTATAGAAGTTAGTTGTAACACTTAAAATACTTATAGAAATATCGTCAGTAGTGCGATATGTGTATATTTCAACATGCCATCAAAATATTCTTCATATGAACTTTAATAAATTCTAGTTAAGTACCTTCCAGAGAAAAAAGGCCTCGTGGTCAAATTCATTTTGAAACTGAATCATAAAAGGATTGCCACTTCTTGAGTTCAATTAGTTTTTTCGTCGGCGGAATGGAATATTTTATCCATTTAAAATCCTACTGCATTAACGATATTTGAGTATGTAAACATAATCAAAGGAAATCTACTTTTATTGAGAATATAGAATATTTTTTATAAGAAGAAATATCTGTAGTGGAATTTCTAATTAATCAAGTGTTAGTTAAAAACATCCATATCAAAGAATTTTTTTCAAAATAATCGGTAATCTTCTAATCACAATATTTTATGCTATTTATGTAATATTTCTACTGATTGTTATGTAATATTACTCCCTGATCTTTTAAGTAAATTAATTTTTCGCCTCAGAAAAGAAGGCGAAATTGATATTTAATTCAACCTTGTGTTAATTCCACCTCAGATAGCTCGGGAGAAATTCATTCTCCGTGCTCTCTGACGGGAGAATTCAAAAGTGCACCTCCAGAGCTTTTTTTCTCCCTCCCGCGGACGACCTGTGAGTGTTGCAGTGAAGCGTGGACGGGGAAGATTTCGGAGGGAGGATCCTAGGGAATCTATGTGAGGTGCAGTAAAGTTGTTCCCCCCCCCCCCGCAAGTGAAAGTCCTCTCATTTAGTGTCTTGTAGCGATCACCTTAATAGGAGTGTAGGCTGCTCCCTTTCTCCCAGGCAGCGGAAGACGACTCAACCACTCGTGGAGGGTGCAGTAAGTTCCTTTTAACAGAAATATTGTTTTTCACAAACTTTTAACTACTGAAAATAATTATCTCTTTGAAATGTGTGATAGCACTGGAAACATCGTGAACCTTCCATTGATTTTGTTTTCATATTTCCATCCACCATTGTGGGCTGCTTCAGAGAGGAAGGCATTTGAACTTCCATTGCATCATTCTTTTCCGGGAGGGCTCTTCATGCAGCTGCATTTACCTGTCTCAAGAACTACCTGATGAACATGCATGAGAGAGAATAAACCTTTTGTTTAGCAGTGGGGGAGGGAGGAATCACAGGTCTCTCTCGATCTCTGACACGACGCAGTGGTGAGCCAGGCTTCATAACAGGAAACCAGTACCTCTAGGATGTATGTCAAGGATACAAATCCGGAAACCTTCTCTAAGTGCTATGGCAGAAGCTTCTGTTCCAATGAGCAGGTCGACATCCATGGAGCGCAGTGAGCTTACTTTAGAGGCAGCTCAAGAATTGTTGAGTTGTTTTTAAACATCTACCAATAGTTTTTAATTTATGAAGGTGTGTTAAGGACAAGGATAATTTTCATTTTCAAAGGATTTCTGCCATCTCTTTATGAGGGTCATTAAATATTCGTAGGAGATCTCTCAAGTGGTGGGTGAGGGGCAAGGTGCAACATCAGATGCTGCGATTCAAAATAACAAGATGCTTGAACTTTTTAAGCAATTCAGCTGGTAACGTTCTCAAATAAAATAAACATAATTTATTCTTTTCATAAAGATGTTATTTGATCGATTAAAAGTTCAATAGTATGAAAATATGCTTAACAGCAATAGAGCTCTTCCCACTGAGCAACCAATAAAAGACCTTTCAACAAACTATATGGGATGAGTGTCTTCAAACACTTTAGTACAGGCTTGACCAATTGTCCGATAAATATAAGCATTACAACGATAAAATTGAAGAAAGCCTTATAATAGTAAACAAAACGGCATAAAGAATCATTTATGAAAAGAGAATGTTTCTAATGTGGAAGAAAAATTAAACAACTTTAAGAAAAAAAAAGCTTATGATTGTAAATAAATTTAAAAAAAAGTAGATAAAAAATATTTATTGCCTAAAATGATTGAAGAAATTGTAAATATGTTTTTCCTAAGTTATTGAAATTAAAATGTAGTGCAATACAGCTTTTAGGTGTATCGCACGACGGACGCTTTTGTTACGGCAGACACTTTTGGAGCTCTGTGCTAGGATGCTTGTAGATCACATTGAAGAAGGTATTTCGAGAGGATTTATAGTCAATCACTAACATTATATAAGTAAAGTCGATTGAAGTCTTTTAATTAATCGCTGAAAACTAAGAGAAAAAGTATTGCACTTTGAAGAGCATGAGCGGTACGAGCACCCCACCTGAGATACATTTTTAATTTTTTAATAAAGCTTCTCTCTTTTCATGAAAATGATGACTGAAAGATAAATTGTGTGATAAGTGAAATCCCGAAATTCGAATATTTTTACTCCAGAAAATAGGATGATTGTTGATGAACAAGTTGAAGTTAGGTTGATGTTGTTTTGAAGAAAAGTTAATCATGGAACATTTTTTGGGTCTATAGATAACTTCTATTCTTGACGCCAATTTCGTAATATTTCAAGTGCAGATGTTAATTTCAGCTGAAGTTTTCCCAAGATAACACAGATTCGTACAGTAGAAATATATCATCTGTGAACATGAAACATTTGATGTCGGGGAGAAGGGTTTCGTAGAGGTCTGCTATAAGCACTGAAAATAGGAAAGGTGATAACACGCTCCCCTGCGGAACTCCCCTATATGAGGTGGCTGTTGTAGATAGCTTATTTCTCCACTTTAGTTGAAAATAGCGAGTTATGATGAACTATTGGATCCAGAAAGTAGCATTTCCTGTGATGTTTGCTTGAAGTAATTTATTGATAAAGTCATTTGGCCAAACTGAATCGTAGGCCAAGGAAATTGACATTGAATCCAGCGAACTCCCCTGTATTTAACTCCAAGGAGCTTTACCAGTTTAATGGGAGCTGCTGGGACTTTTATTTAAAAATATATTAAAATTACAATATAAAAATTTTTACAACAGTTGAACATGGTTATCTGACAACATGGCTTTAAATAAGCAATCAATTTCTGGTTAATTGTAAAGATGAAAACAAGATGACAATATAATGGAGTCTATGATGCATTATATACAGTTAACATTATAATTGTAATTTTGCAAAGCTCTTGATTATAATTGAATAAAAATTTATAAGTCATGTTCAAAAAGTTTTTGATATTTACAAAGACAGAGCCTTACATTGGTCAAAACATGTTTTTAGCTAAGTTGTAGAAAAGTTCCAAATCCAACAAACTGAGTTTTCCTTGTTTATTAGGAATTCAACTGTTTTATTTAATTTTTCTTTCGCTGTATGATTTCCCATAATTCTCTTCTTCCAGAGGATCTTCCAATTTTCGCTGGTATGGCTAAATGCCAGGATAATATTAAGGAGCTGGTTGTCAAGAAATGGAGTATATTGCCTTCTTTTCCACAAATGCAATATTTGGAATCAAAAATGTGGAGCCTGTAGAAGTAAGATGGAAATGGTACGTGGCTTGTAAAGAAAAATAACTCATTCCTATTCCAGTTAAGGGTATTCCTTCTAACTTTTAGTATCATCTCGTTTACATTTCTTCCAGTTATTCCATTATCCCAATCTTCCTGCCAATGATCCATTATCCAATTATCAAGTAAAGATTTGGTATCACAACGTGGTAATGGTAGGACCTGAGAAGAATTACTTGATAGTGCTGCCTTTTTTGCAAGTCTGTCCGATGCCCCATTTCCTTCTGTACCTTGATGGGCCTTTACCCAACCAATCCTGATGTGTTATCTGATGTTATTAGAAGATATTGCATTTCTCGTACCACAGGACATTTGTTAAAAGGATTAGATAAAGATTTAAAGCATGCTTGACTATCTGACCAGATATTTGTTGGAAAAGGTTGTGAAGCAGTAACTTGAATGGTTTTACGCAGAGCATATACTTCAGCTTGATATACTGTGTTCTCGGGTTGTAGCCCAGGACTCCAAGTACTTTGTAATCCAAGTTCAGAATATACTATCATTCCAGATCCAACTTTTTCTTCTATTTTTGAGCGATCTGTGAAAATTATTAGGAAGCCTTCAATGAAACATGGTATTTGGTTTTGCTCATGTATTCTCACTTTTCTCTCTATATTGAAGACTCCAGGGTGAATTGTTTCTCCTTTTATAACTTTCTCAATCAAATTTGGTGCACGAAGAATAGGATCAACTTCACAAGGAATTTTTACCCTTGCATGCCTTATAAACTTTGCCTCGGCTTCTACTTTTAGGTAGAGAAAAGGTATATCAGCTATAACTTGAAGAGCTGCTGTAGGAGTTGTTTTAAACGCACCAGTTATGTTTATCAAAAATCTCCTTTGAATCGAAGTAAGTAATTGTTTTGCCCTTGTTGTTAATGGTGTTCCCCAAATTGCTGCCCCATGCGCCAATATTCTCTCTATTACAGTTTGATATTGTATGATTCGGTGTCTTTGGGAAATTCTCTAATTGCTTCCTGCTATCTTTAGCAGCTTTTGCTGTAATGCCATAGCTCTATTGGCCTGTGATTTTAGATGTGCTATGAAGTTTAACTTTTTGTCAATTATTACTCCTTGAAGCTTAATTGTGTCTTTTTTCTTCATTCTGCTGTTTATCCCCAAAAATTGTGGACCACATTTAAGCTTTGCTATTAGAATATATTTGGTTTTCTCTAGCGAAATTTGAAGAAAATTATCATGTGACCATTTTTTAAAATGATCCAATGCCTTTGTTGCTACTTTGCCCAGTTTCTTTCTCACTCTTTGCCGCTACCACGAAAGTAAAATCATCAGCAAATGCTTGAAGATGTATCTTGCTTTCTGGATCATGTTGTTTTCCTATATCACTCCAGTTCTTTTAAAGGGCTATATCTGCAATAAAATTCCACTACAAGAGCCTTGTGGGCAACCAATAGTTTATTCCTTGCTGGATAAACCTTCACTAGTTGGTATAATGATTCTTCTATCTTCAAGATTATTGTTAAGTAATTTTTTAATGTTGCAAAGGTATTTTGTGGTTTCTAATATTTGTTTTAATTTGTAATGTTGAACTGTATCAAAGGCTCTTTTGATATCAATCGTGATTACGGCATTGTGTAATTTTCCAGCTCTGCATAAGCTAATATTATTAATGAGTGTCATAAGGGCATCGTCTACTGATCTGTATTGACGAAAGCCAAACTGGTTGCAATTAAAATAGCCAGTAGACTCTAAGTAATAATTAAGTCGTTTTGTTGTTATTTTGTTTAAAAGTTTACCTATAGTGGGTAGGAGAGAGATTGGTCTAGAGGATTGTGCATCATATTTCTTTTTACCTTCTTTATGAAATAATATAATTATGCCTATTTAGAAGCACTTCGGAAAATAAGACATATGTAAGCATTTGTTTAGGAGTTTGTATAGAAGATCTGGAAATATTATGTATGGTCTCAAGGATTGAGTTATCTATTCCATCATATCTTGGTGTTTTACCCCTTGGTAGATACTTTACTGTTCGTGCAAGTTCTTCTTGGCTAAAGGATATGTCGTTCAGAGTAAATTCAATATCAAAAGGTGGTTGCAAAGGTAAGGGAATTGGATGTTCTGGGAAGAGATCTTCAAGGATCTTATTTGCTGTATCCAGTTGAGAGCCTTTAAATATGTTTGAAGATGGGTTAGAAAGATTGGAGGGTGGAATATTTTTGCTGAACGTTGATTTATATACTTTCCCAAATGGGTCTTTTGCTGTTAAGCAGAAAATTAATCCACGTATTAATCCACGTTGAAATTTATCCACGCATTTTTCTTGGCAGTTCTAATTAATTTATTATAAGAAGCCACTTTGCTTTTATAGATGTTACAGAACTGTTCTTTTTCATTTTGTTGGCCATGTTGAATTCTTCTCCTTATGGCCTTGAGTTCTTTCTTTTTGATTTCCATGATAAAGACAACCAAGTAGGTTTAATACTTAAACTTTGCTTTTTGGTTTTGGAAAGATTTTGAACAGAATTCTGAAATTGTACTTTGTAGTCCTTAAGTTATGTTTTCTACTTTAGTATTTTTGTTTGCTGCATCAACAGACTTTAGGAAATATTGAATATAAGGAATGAGTAGATTTAAAAATTTGGCTTGGTTTCCATAAGATGTCTTGTATCTTTTTATCTTCAAGCATTTGGTAACTTTGTTAAAGATGATTGATATGTATCGATGATCGCTGAGTGTCTCTTCTTCTAAAACGTTCCAGTATATAGTATTCACTAAGCTTCCATTAGATACAAAAGTTAAATGAGGCCAACCTTGTTGTAATAGATTAAGATATGTAGGTGGTGATTTAGGGTTATTTAGAAGAAAAATGTTATTAGACATAATAAAATCTTGTACGAGTTCACACCTTGCATCATTATGTTGATAACCCTAGTTAACACTGTGGGTATTTAGATCTGCTCCGATGAGGAAATTTTCTGGTTGTATTTTTCTGTCAATTGTATCTAATTCACTGTGCGTGAGTGAAATGTCATTTAAGACAGAGTCGGGGGAACGGAAGTTAGGGGGTGGTTTGTATGCTGAAATAATATTAAATGGTTCGGAATCAACTGTAATTTTAACTGTAATTGTCGTCTCAGTGGTATGAACCAAGATTGGCTTTAAGTCCCTTATTTTAACTATAATGGCTGCTTTGAAATTTTTCGAAGTCCAGTACGTCCGTGCTGAAGGAATACCAAAAATTCTTTCATTCAGAATGTAAGGTTATTGAAAGAGGAAAACTTTCACATCATGTTTTTCAGCTGTGACTTGTAAGAGATCTGTAGAAGGTTTAGATTTTCTTAAATTTATTTGAAAGATTTTCAAGTTAGGTAGAGTATAAGTTTCTATGAAATTACTGGGGTTTGCAGTTGTCAAATGATTACTGCATTCCATTCTTACAGGTGTCTTTGTGGTGCAATTATATTGATTGTTTTCTTAGATTTTGGTAGTTAATTAGACTTCTATAATAGGTACACAATTTCTGGAATAGGCTGGGTGATTTATTGGATAGTTCTTTCCATTATCATTGGCTTCTTTACAGTTGATACAGCAATTTAACTTTGATTTGCAACTTTCTGTGCTATGGTTTTTAATGCATTTCCCACAAAATGGTTTTGAAATGCAGTATCCACGAATATGGTCAAAGCTTTGGCAATTGTAGCATCTTCGTATATTTCTGAATGGCCTAACAATTACTCTCCGAATTCTGAAGAACAGATCTTTTTTGTTTACGAGTATGTCCATCATTATCTTGTCAGCTTCAATAACTACGTGGTTAAGCTCTCCTTTGTATCTGTGAGCTCTAATTTCTGTTATGTTTATGGGATTGTCTAATCTTTGTAACTGTGCTTCATCCATGTCTTCTTCTCTCATACAAATTGGGACATTAAGTAGAATAATCTTCTTGGTTAGGTTTCTTGGTTCTTCTAAGGTGTGAGCTTCTGCTGTAAGTTGTTGAATCAATTTTGATTTGTCTGTTTCATTTTTGCAAAGAATTTTAGTTTTAAATCTACCCCAAACAATTTTTCTTGGTTTAAGTGAGCAGGAAGAGTTAATAGGTTTTTCCTTATGAATTTCAGGAAAGATACCCTTTTTGGGGAGAACTATGACTGTGGTAGGCTTTTCTTTTTCCATTCTCTTCTTTAATACCTCACTATATAGTTGTTTTTGGGTACTTTTCTTTGGTTTACTCTCTCCTTCGGGGATAGATACTTCTAAATTTGATTGCATTTTGCAAATCTCATTTAGTCTAGAATTGATGTTTGAAAATTGTTCATGAAGGTAATTTTGAGTAGAGAGTTTCTTCTTTAATTCTTCAGACAAGCTTCGTGTGTGCGGTTTTCTTTTATTTAATTTCACTAAATTTTCTAGATGATTAAGAATTTGGTCTGATTCTAGACGCTCGTGTTTAGATAATACGTATTTCGAAAATTTTTGTTGCCAAATTATCATCCTTAGCTTTTTCAACATTTTACTTTCAGGTTCTTGATCGTTATAATCTATATTGTTTTCATTTTCTTTATTGGTGCTAGGTTCTTTATCTGGGAAGAGCGAGACATCATCTTCATAATATAAATTAACTCTCTCTAAGTTAACTACAGGCTTGGCTGTTATTCTTGTCTCTTGGGTTAAGATTCTTTTTGCTCTAGTTCCTTGCCGAGGTCTGAGAGAATAATTATCTGTTTCTTCGGTTGGAGTAACTGAAAGAAAATCAATCTTCTCTGGATGATCCCTATTTATTTCTTTAATTATATATTTTGGCTGTTGAATAATGCTGATGGGTAAGTTGTAAGTGCCAAAATTATTTTAATTTATGAAGCAAATAGTTTTATTTTATAGATAGTTTAAATGGGTATAATTATAGAAGAATTAATATTTTAATCTAGTTTAGAAACTACAAATAACACTTTGTTGAGCAGATTATCTTATAAATAAATTGAAATGTAGAAGTAGAAAGATAACTGAGAATTTGGATCTAAAATCAAATGGATCTTGAGGAATTGTTGAAATGCTTGCCAAAATTTATACAAACAGCATTTGAAAATTCTAAATAGATGATAATAAGGATCTAATACAAGGTGAAAAAGAAATATTGTGTCTCTATGACTTGAGATACAGGGTTGAGATACAGGCTTGATTAAAATTCACTAATATGGTAATCAATCAAAAATAATTAATGCCCAAAGGGTTTAGATACGAACTGCAGAAGAAGCATGCGTAGAATCTAAAAGTAAACTTAGAAATATACACGATAATAGCGCACATAAGACTAAGAGTGAGATTGAAGAACCATAAGGAGAAAAACAAATAAAACAGTTTCTTCAAGTACTTAAAAATTAATATAAAAACACAAATACTTAAGAGATACTGTAAAAATATTAATACCAATTAAATCCTAATAAAAAGGACAAAATATACCAAAAGAACAAGCTTAAATAATAATAATTTTATGTGTGATGACAAACTAAAAACAAAAGATAGCAGCTGAGAAACGTAAATATTTACTTTTTACTCGAATCATGACTATTTTAAATTTAATTAAAAATCAATATTTGCAGTCAGAAAAACATTTTTGTTATTATTTTAATCACCGGAATTGTAGGATTAAAGCTGCAAAAATCCACTCAATGCAATGATTACTTTCTGATTAATGGCAAGTTAATTATGAAAAATCAAAATCTTCAAGTAAGAAAAGAAGAAAAATATGGAATTTTTAGATTCAGAAAATAAGTTTTAGTATTTATTCTTATTAAAATTTCGAAATTTCGCAAAAGTTTGCTGTTTAAGTATTAAATTTAATAAATGATATAAAATTTATATACTTACTGCTTTTCATTAATTTTTGATGTTGGCTTGAAGCTAGAAAATGCGTCAATCGTAAGTATGAATTCAAAATTCAACTTAAAATCCTGCTTCATGAAAATATTCGAAGGTTTTTCTTGAGACATTTACAGGAAGCTTGAAATATCCTGTTGGTGTAGTGATGAAAATTGAAGTTCTGTTACATTTAGATGATGAGATATTAATTATTCCGCACATGGAAATCTCAAATGAGAAGTGCAGGGGAAGTGCCACTTCTGTTGCTGAGGGGAATGTTGCTGCTGGAAGGGTAGCGTCACTTAGACTCTATTGAAAATATATTATTATTTTCAGAGTTTTTTGTAAATAACAAAGAAACTATTAGAAGTTAGATCGTAAAATTTTGGTACTTTTTATAACTTTGAAAACTGAATCGAATGCTGTTACATACGTAAATATTCAGATAAGAAAAACAGTCCTAATCCTTTGTCGATTGAAGACAGTTCCATGTACGTGTACGCCGCTAGAAAAAGGGGGTGGGGCTGTCTAGGCCTGAGAAATATCCACAGCAATCAAAACAAAAAATTTTCTAGAGGATCTGGCTGAAATGATGAAGGATAAAATTCTGTCACAACCTCGATGCAGCAGAAATCCGTGATGATTAGGATGAAAGTAAGATATGGTGGATATATGGTCAATAAATCTTTTCAAAAATCATTCTCTCTCTCTCTCTCTTTCCATTAATTTACACATGACACTAGTCAGGGGTATAGGATGGTACGATGCTACAAGTACAGCTTTCAGAATACTGATTATAGTGAAATAGGTTGTTGCCAACGTTTTTCGTAAAATACTACTATATTAGTAAAATGTTAATAAAAATAATTTTTGATTAAATGCAAGTTATTGCAAAATTATCTGCACGGCATCATTTCGAGCAAAATACTTGGTTAAATGATTTAAAGTTCTCTGAAATCTCTTATTTGGTTATGAAGATGAGGAAGCAATCGTTCCGTTAAGTATTTACCTTGTCATAACAATAATCATTGAAATAACAGTTTATTGGTTTGATACCCCACATCTATGTACATATCATTTTGATCATTATATTTCTTTTTATTCCTAGTAATTCTATTCTGCAAAGAGCATGTCAAATGCTTAGCATGAATTCAAATGAGGAACAGAATCAACGAAATTAAACTTCCACTACTCAAGGTATCCTCGAGGTCATTCTACCAGAAGAAATAGAAAAATATCTGAACAATAGATATTTCCGACAATGCGCTGAAGATTTCTGAAATAAAAAAAATAGTTTAAAATTACTAAACTACTAATTTAAAAACTGAGAATTAGAATTTTAAAGCATTATATTCAAATGCACAATAAAAGGAAGATGCTGTTCATGCTACAATCAGATGAGCATTTCAGAATGTCGACGTTGGGGGAGAGAGCTCTTCTAGTCAAACTTTACTACTGCAACTGTCAGAGAATCCCGCCGTCTGAAGAAACAACGACGTGGACCCATGTCGGATCCTGCTCTCAGAGATATGATGATGAAATTTGGGCGTATAGGAAAGCTAGGCGCTCTGCCGGGAAGAGAAAGTATAAGAGTTAACAGGTTCGTCATAGAGAATATTGCTACAGCGGTCGTGAAAGGCAACAGTGAATCCCTGCACGGAATTGTCAGTGTACCGACGATCTCCCGTACCCTTCATATGTTCAACTCGACTGTACGACATTTCATGCGTCGAACTCTAAACTTTTACCCGTATAAGATTCAAGTGGTTCATCAATAAGAACGGCATGACCCGGACATTTGCAAAACATTCACGATACAACTCCTTTCGAGAACGGCAGTTGATGATTCTTGACCATTCTGTGGGTGGACGAAGCCCACTTCCATTTTAATGGTCATGTGAATACCCATAATTGTTTTATTTGAAAGACAGAAAACTCCCACACGATGCACGCTAAAGCCTTGTATGATACGAAAGTGACATTATGATGCGGGTTCTCTGCTTCATTCATTATCGGACCCTATTTTTTTAAACAAGTGCCCCCTCTAGGACCTACCACCTGTTCTGTAAATGGGATACAATGTGCATCGTAACACGTTGAAGACGTAGGTGATTCATACTCTCCAGCGATGATGCTACCTTCAAGAAACCATATTCACTCAAAATGGAGCTCCACCTGACATCAAAACCAAACTCCAACTATTGTTGAGGTGGACATTTACGGACGCACGGGTGATCAGCCGATGTTTCCCAACAACATGGCTTCTACGATCACCTAATCTCATGCTTTACGACTTCTGGCTATGAGGATTGTTCACTCTCTTACTATTCAGTCATGTTCACTCTCTTTGGTCAGCGGTAAAAAGCACGATTTTCAGAATGGAGGGTGTTGTCGAACATAATGGTTCTCATATTGAATATGTTTTAATGCACTGACTTGGGTGTTTAGTAATGTCAATTAGAGAATTTCTTTTTATTTTATAAATTGTAAGTTCAATATTGTATTCAATTCGTATTCTTATTGCGTTCTTTTTCTATAAGATCACTGGTCCTTCATATTTTCGTGATCTTAGCTTGTTTTTTTCATACTATAACTCTTAGCGCCTTCGAGGGGCAACATTTTAAACTATATTTTTATTTCAGATGGCTCTAGCGCATTGTCCAAAATGTCTATTGTGCAAATAGTTTTCTGTTTCGACTAGTAAAATAGCGTCCGGGGTCTCTTGAGCAGCGGAAGTTTAATTTCGCTAACCGTATACAAATGTAAGTGGGAAACTAAAAGAGAGAGAAATTTCTTAATTGTGTTCCTGTGAAACTAATTCTTTTTTTTTTTGAAATTGTCAGTTGTTTGAATAAGGTAGTTTAAATATGAAATTAACTTAACATCGCGACCAATAATTTCTTATAAAAAATATTTTTTTACCATTGAAAATTCCAAATTATTTAAAGTTGTAAAAATGATGAATTCAAACGGTTACCTTCCAGAGAAAAATGGTTATATCCATTTGCTCTAAAAATGTAGTGGCTCGTCATGTTATTGATTGAGTATGCCATCCAAATGTAATTCTGTTTAACAATTTAGTTTTGAAACTATATATGCCATGTTTCCTTTATACCTGTCCAAAACTATAGCAATGTTCAATATGAACAAGTTTTACGATTATGACTCCAATATAATCGGGAAAATTTAACAACACAAGCCGCTAGCCGTATTCAATTTGCTTAGAAAGCTTTTCAAACCAATCATAAAATATATTATTTTATGATTGATTGTGTTTTTATGGTTGGTATTCAGCAAAAAAATGCCTAATACATTATATAATAATAATGTCTTGGGGATTTTTTTTTGGAAACTTCCTTCCTTGTTTGCACTAAATGAAAGATATTCAAGGAACTGAACACAAGGACTTTCAGTCACTGTAAATCATTCTGATCTGATACCAAAAAATCCATTTTATGGGTGTAAGAATATCCCATAATTGTCCATCCAGGTTTGTCCATGAAGCATTATGCAAATCACCACCAGCTTGCAGAGTACTCTATCGTTTACTTGTTTCCCAGTATATTGGATCAGTAATTATGTCCAACCAATAAATTTACTAGTTTTTGGGCTTACTTCTGAATGACCTAAAAAGAAGATTTAATAAAAATTAAAGGTTGACTTTTTTTTTGCATATAAATGATGCACAGTGATATATATTGTGGTACGGCCTGACTTTATCCTACGTATTTTCGTATTACATTATTCTGAATGGAACACCGACCCACCGAATATATGCGGAGAGTGTACGCCGTTGCGTAATCCAGTCAAGCGAGGCACCACAAGACCGAAGCCAAGTTTCAGGTTGTTGCAAAGGTCAAATGACCGAAAGAACTCCCAGCAAGTGGTGGGGTGACACAAATCACTATAAAAAAAGGCTCAAAGTGATGGGACGAGGGAGACGTTTATTGGAACTCACTCTGACTGGAAGACGGGGGCCAGTCTGGTCTATAATAATTAAATACAAACGATGTTACAAAACAGTATGATACAAGATAAAATACAAACAAGGTTACAATACAGTATGATACCAGAGTAAATACAGATAAAAAATTTACAAATGTACAGAGAAAAGAAGAAGTAGAGTCACCCAGTGAGTTGGTAGTGCATCTCTTGTAATGGAATCTCCTGGATCCCCTTCCGGAAGACTTTGTTGGAGAGGAGTTGTAGGCCTTTATCAGCACTGGCAGAACTTGGGAAATGGCGTGTCCTGACATCAGCGTTGTGCTCACAGTCGAATATGAGGTAATGGATGTCTTGAGTCCCTCCATCATATGGGAAAGTGTCCTCTTGTCCATGGAATCGTCTTCAATAGGTTCCAAAGGAACTATGACCGGCGAGGAACTGGTTGAAGTAGAAGTCTGCAGAGATCCTTTTTATAGATACTTTAGGAAAGAATGAATAGAGTCTCCTGGTCTTTGGGGAGCACTCCCAGAGATGTTGACATCTGTGCAGTTCGTCTTCATTGGTAAGGGTGATAAGCTGTTGCCTGCTGAGTCGGACTGTGATTCCAATATCCTCATTTGTGGTTGCTCTTTGGAGGCTTTATCCGTTTCCTCATTGAAACGGATGCCCACATGTACTGTTACCCAGTGAAAGGTAAAATTCTCTGGGTTGTTCGTGAGAATCTCCCTAATATCACTGATGATATTACTATTGATGTTTGCTGCATAGAAGGCCGAAAGCACAGATTTAGAGTCTGTATGGATGTGACAGACCGGAGCATTATGTTCCAGAACGTATTTCATGATAAGCTGAATTGCAGAAGCTTCCACTTCGAATATCGTTGCGTCATCATTCAGTTGGATTTTGGTGCTCCAGATTACAACTTCGTTGCAAAGAATAATGAAGGCACATCTTACTTTGCTGTTAATCTTGGAACCATCGGTGTAGGCAAAATGGTCAAGATGGTTAGAAATAGGCGAACATTCCATTTGTCTATGAGTCCAGGGAGGATCATTCCTCAAATTACGAGTCCATGTATTCTTGGAAGACCAGTTTATGTCTCTAACACTAGTAATCGAAACATAATTCCACAGCTCGATTCATTTCTTATAGGAATCTGCCTTCAGATGCAGAGGAGGGCAGCCAGCAAGGACTTGAAGGGCACCAGTACAGGTGGTTCTATAAGACTTGGTGATTTTAAGTAGAGCTATTTTCTGTATTTGTTGCAACTTACCATTGATGCAGACAGTGTTCTAGTACCTCATCTGTCAGCCATACAGGATTATGCTCTCAAAAACACAGGTATATGTCAGTTTGAGAATTTCTGGTTTAAGCCCCCATGTGGCCCTAGTGATTCGGGAAAGTTTGTTTTGCAAATTGTTTATTCAGTCCTTGATCTAGTTCAAGTGCGGAAACCAGCTCAGTTTAGGATCTAGGAGGATTCCTAGATATTTCATTTCCCAGGTATAGGAGATTCTGTGACCGGAGAAGTGTCCCCGTGTGGAACATGTCTCCTGGTGATGTCCCCGTGGGGAACAAATACAGTATAATTGCATTTATTCAGACTAAGTTGAAGTCTAAACTTCCTGGTCCAATCTTCCACTATTTTCATAGGTTTTATCGCCATTTTAGTAAACTTAAAGTAGGACTTTGAATGGAGAAGAATTGCCATGTCATCAGCAATTGCCTGAGAGTGGACATCTGTTCCAAAGTCCTGAATGAGCAGTTCATTGACAATAAGGAGCCATAAAAAGGGCCCCAGGCTGGTGCTCTGAGGTACGCCGATATTATAGGAGTTTTGCTTCTTTGATTCATCAATATAGGCTCTATTCTTAAGGAAAGAGCAAACTAATCTGTAACGATTTGCTGGGGTATTATACCTTTTGAGGATTCGAAGGATGTTCTTCCATCTGACGCTGTTAAATGCCCCTTTAATGTCCAATAAGAGCTTGCAAGTAAAGATTTTGCTCTGTCTGTGATCCTGGATCTGGATCCTGTTCACTATTTCTCGAAGTGCATCGTTAGTACTTTTCTCTCACTGGAAACTGAATTGGAACTTACTAAGGAACATGTTAGATGAGAAGTGGCAGCTTAGTCGTCTCATCAAAAGTTTATCCAGAATCTTGTCCCACACAAGCAACAAGCAAATGGGTTGATAGGAGTATCTGGATTTCAGACCCTTTCCCTCCTTTGGAATGAGAATAACTTTGGCTATTTTCCAGAACTTGGAGAAGGTGTTTAAGTTCTAGACAGGCATTAAGTACATTCAAGAACCAGGATCTGTTGTTCCGAAAAAGTTCAGTGTAGACATCTAAGCATATATCATTGAAACCAGGAGCCTGGTTGGGATCCATTTCCTTGATGGATGATTTCCTCAACGATCCTCCCTTTACTGAGTATAAGACTTTCACCTCATACTCAGTAAAGGGAGGATCGTTGAGATTTGAGTCGTAGTCATTGTCGTCATCAATACGTTCTCCAAAATGTGGGAAAGTGGGGCTTCAAAATAGTATTGATGGACGCAGTGGCAACAGGGGATTCTTCACCGTTGTCGATCAGAACCATGTTAGTGACAGCCGGATGTTTAAGCTTTTCCCTAATAATTTTATAGTGTCCTTCAAAAGCATTCGAATTGGAAACGGAGCTTAGGTACTCCTGAAATGCCTTCTGCTTCTGGTCAATTATATTTTTCCTATATTTTGAGGCAGCTAATTTGAAGTCAATCTTCTAGGATTTCTGAATGTCTGGATCAGCTTCCTTCTGAAATCTTCTACGAAGTGCTCTGACTTTACTGTGCTCTACCATTTGTTCCTGAGTCCACTAATAGTTTTTGCACTTACGCTTAGCACCATGCTTTTTCTTATGCTATCTGCTAAGTTCCAGGAGTCTTGATTCAAACCTTGGAATTAGATCATCAACATCTGTATTATTAGTGATTTGGAATTCTTCAGTAAAACTGGATAGGTTCAGGGAAAATTTCTCCCAATCCAAATTTCGTATTACATTATTAGAGCTCTTTCCAAATGGATCGTTAGGCCAAGGAGCGTTTTTCCAGTTAGCAAGGGTCCAGTTTTCATTAGCATTGCTATGTGTAACTGCCAATAACCTCAATTGGTAAAGAAACTTGTGGTTATCTTCTGTTGTAAAATAACTTGAACACAAAATTTCTCTTCATTATCCTTCCAGGCTGATTGACATTTCTCACTAATAACTGAAGTTATTTGAATTAGGTTTTTTTTTTACTAAGTTTATTACTCTACGCACAAAACATTGGTCTAGGTAATTCAATGAAAGAAATTTCGGTTGCAATCTGTTTGTGGAAGAAAATAATGTTTGAAAATTATTTTCATCACTTCCTTAAAACTTCATTCTTTCTCTAAATGCACTGATCGTCATGATAATTGCAGCAAAATGAAAGAAAACGCATAAAATATTTCGTTTACATCAGCCATGAAGATCAAGTGATAAAATTTACAAGCGGCTTGGTGCAATGAAATGAGTAAAAATATTTGCCACCTCAACCGACTAAAATGGTCCAGTCATTGCGTTGAATTGAGTTTGGAAGACAGAAATAAGAACGTGTTCAAGCCAACTCCATGTGACTTTATCACTTGCAATCAGTGGAGGAGGGGCAGCTCGCAGCACGCACGACCCTTGTGGATTGCAGGTGCTCAGGCCGAAAAACTCTCTCTAGTGCGGAAGGCATAGTGCAAACTGTGATTTTGCAATATTTTGTTGAAAAATGACGTTTCGCAAGCCTCAAAGATAACAATGGGCTTAAAACGTTATAAATCACAATGCAAATTACCGTCTATCCTATCGGATCGGATATCCTTCAGCTGCTTATGCCACCATACCAGGAAATATATGTTCAGAAATAAAAAAAAGAGGATTTGTTAAATTTTATTTTAAACTATTTATTAAATGTGTATAATCATTTTCTTTTGATAATAAGCAAAATATAAAACATAGCAATGAATGTGAATTCATAAAACAAATTATCGAGGAAGAAAATTGTGTATAGATTGGAATGTAATTAGTCATTTCGCCAAAATTTTAAGTTAATAAAATTCCATTCATAATACTCACCATTTTCTTACACTTATATTTGAATTTTTATATACATATATAATCTAGTGATATCAACCTATTAAAAATTCTCCGTTTCCAATCAATGATTATTGTAATTATAGTTTGATATTTAGGAAATATTTTTGTAAATACTTTCTGAAACTTAAGAAATTTAAAGTTGCCATAAACATTTTTGAAAAATAATATCAGGTAGCTTCCGTTTTTACGCATGAAAACGGATAAGTGGGATATTTTTATTCTTTTTTGTTGAGGTCGTTGTGACAATGTCACGTGAGCATTGAAGCAATCTGTCACGTTCACTTACTGGGGCACATAGTGTCGAACCTAATTGTCTGTCTCTTCTCTTGAACTTGGTTTAAAATAACGAGAGTTTTGTTCAGACGCTTTCCTGTCGTCTTCCAATCATGAGTGTATTACGAAATTTTTTAGTCAATAAACCATTAGAATCATGTTAAAATTATATATTTACATAAATAATCATTCTCATAAAATTCATTAATTAAATTTTATGGGTTTCTTTTTAATATAAAAATATCTCCTATGTTTAATGTCTTGTGTTTTTGACCCTCAGTAAAACAAAAATATTGCATTGAAACTTCTGCATAAAATTAAATTCAAAATAGAATAGATGTTTATGCTAAATTTCAATTTACATTAAATGAAACCGTGAGGGACAAAATAAAATCAGTAATTAAAGGCAAAACTGAATTCTCACGCATTTGAATAGTTTTTAATGTTTGCAAAAATAAAGAATATCACTTACTCATTGAAACAGTGTTTTCTTATTTAAAATATTGCATTTAAAACCTTCACGTACGCTGTCAATTCCAAAATAGGTGATGGAAATTATTAGCCAATTCCATGTTTCTGCTAAGGGAGAGGGGCTTAAGATCAATATCAACTTATCCCATTATATATATATAATATATATAATCTTTATTTCACCCATTAGAAAACTGTTGAAATTAAGCGATACTTAAAAGAAAATTTATGAGAAGTATCTGTTTAGTGTGTGTGAGAATTAAGTACCTGAAAGATTATAATTAAATGAAGGTAGTTTAACGAAAAGAATATGAGCGAAGGGAGACCATTACCTATGATTTATCAAAAGACTTATTTTTTCACGTAATTATTTTCTTGTCGTAAGGAAATAAAAAAGGGCTTAAAGTAATCCTCTGTTAATTGCGATGGATGATTCCCAAATTAAATTAGACATGGGACTTAACGGTAGATTCTCTAATTAATTTATCCATTCTGTTGACATTGTAACTTAGCTTGTAAAAGAATTTTAACTTGTTGAAAAATAGCACAATAATCCGTTTATTGAAAAATTTCTTAGTTTTATTCTTGAAATTCATTTGGTGGTCATAATTTCTGCGAGTCTGTTTTTAAAAAAATTGATTCGAGATTAATCCTGCCAAGAAAGGAAAACATTACAAATGACATCACTGTAATCGATTGCGGCTGCTAAAATTAAACTAATAAAATTAATTGTATGGCTTTATATATCTGTAATTTAATACTGTGTTTATAAAAATCACAAAAGACAGATTCAAATAAGCTTTTGTTGGTTTTATTTTAAGTCTCACTTTATAAACACACCCACCCACACACACTTACAAACCCAGCCACCCACTCACCCATAAACACACACACACACACACACACACATATACATTCCCTTGTAATTAATTTATTTTCTCTAATAAATAAGAACGAATAAATTTTCAACTACGCAAACCAAAGTCTGACATCAGTAATTTTTAGAATTCATTGCTGCATAAAATAAACCCATGAGAAGGTAATCATGAAAGTCCGACCCATGCGATGTAATTGATTTCAACTTGTTGCCAAGTAGTTGTGTCTCAAATTATTTTTTGCTATTGGTAACCTCTGTATAAACCGAGCTGGCAGTTGAATAGTTAGCTCTCTGGCCTTTGGCTAAATAGTTCGGATCCCACCTTGATCTTGGATGTTTTTAGGGGTTCGGATTCCACTTAAAACCGTAGGTCCAGATCTAATTACTCCTGTGTGGAAAAATGACCGTAGAACAACAAACCAACTAACACAGTCTAAGGAATGCGAGACCAGGTCCATTAATCCTTTGACTTTTTAAAAAATATGGCAGGAAGAAAAACGTTCTGATATCAAGTTTTCAATCTAACACCTAAGCAAATTGATGAAGGCTAGTGACAGAGCCGGAAGTTCAATATTGAATATGATTTACATGCTCTCAAAAAATTTTGGGATTAGTTTTCATTTTCAGTGGAACCTATCGCATGTCGGCATTAAAGGAAATGAGACTGCTGATTCATTCGCTAAGGCTGCCTCTTTGGAACCTTCACAACCTGATTTTCCATCCACTTGTAAAGAGGTTTTTACTGAGAGTAACACTCCAGTACGGATGTGTCTGGAGTGTTACACCTACTCATAATTGGTATCCTAAAAAATGCCTTGCAGGCGCGTTGCTTTTTGAGGGAATTAGAGGTCCACTTGTATTTTACGCTTTGCCAGTGGTCACGTGAAGGGCCTCAAATATGTACAAAATCAAAAGTTTTTCAGTTTTCGCACGAAAAGTAAAACTGAACAGATATCGCCTGAGTATATCTTCGAGCTGCTAGAATTTTGACTGGGAAGACCCTTCAAAGCCCTTTATGGTTTTGGATTTCCTGACTGTTTATGGACTTGTGGAGTTGGTCTAGTATTAGGATTGGACAATCTGGGATTAATAACAAGAAAAATAGTGTATTAAACTGAAGACAGAAAGGAGAACAGACAAGGTCTCAGAAAGATAATCTGATTATAAGATTTATATATATATATATATATATATATATATATATATATAATGTATATATATGTATGTATATATATAAGTACATATATAATTATATATATATATTTCTATCATGCCGTAAATACTGAAACAAAATGAAGATAAAGATTTGGGTAAAAGTATGGGCTACTTTCATCTAATATAGAGACATTGTTTTAGTCTGCTGAAAACTCAATATGATACAGAATTATAATAAACTCCGTGATAAAATCTTCTGAAATGAACTAAAGTGTTGCCTTTAGTTTACAGCTCTTTGAACTGAAGGGTTGCTTTTACAAACACCTCGTGACTTTTCTAAAAATGTCGCATCTTATGGACGTATCAATCAAATAGCATCATGGAACATTTTTCTAATTATTTCAAGAGTGATTTTTGTCAAATGTTAAGAGAACTGAAAATTTCAATTCTGATAGCACCGTATTCCAATCAGATCGTGAAATTTTGAATCCCTGTCCTCGGAGAAAGCGCTTTCGCACGACTCTTCCAATACTTGTCGTTGCCTGCCCAGAGTGAACCACAATTTGAAAGAGATTATAAAATTAATTATTTCTTTTCCGATGATAACCCATACTGACCGACAGTGTCATTGACTGTAATGACTTCGGACTTCTGTGGCTTATTTTATTTTGGCCATTGTATTTTAAATTTCCTCTCACTTTAATACTGATGCGTCTTTACCCATATTATTTAATCCCTTTTCATTAAATAGAAATTTATGTAACGTAGTGTTATTTTACTATAAGCGACTATTATACAAAATTGTTGTTACCTTGCTTGCTGAGGAGGGAGATTAATTTTTCAGGCAAAATCCTTATATAACATCGAGCGGTTTCGAACAGTTCAAAAGATTGAGTGCTCTACGTTTCCAGTGCCTCCATGGTAAACGGTAATGATTGATTCACTTATAAAATACTGTGATTCTCAGCAAGGCAGGGAACAGGAAAACTGCAACAGATGATTGTTACCAATTTAAAAGGTTTCCGTGATAAACAAGCAGCGCTAGAATATCATTGTGGACTGCTTAAAGCTGCTATAAGACACCTTAACGCCCACCACTTAATTGCCTTTTCATGAATGGTGGGAGGTATCCACGTGTCGCGAAGAAGAAACTACTCCACTTCTGGAGAGTTTACAATGTATGTCCCAGGCAGATGTGATTGTAAAAGGTAGAAATGCAATATCCATTACCCATTGTTCAACAATGAATGTTATCGAATCTGCGACTATTGGTTCTGAAGAGTAGCGTCCTGCTACAAGGCCATAGTGAGTGCCAGTGCTTGAATATTTGCATGTCTTTATTCCTTGAAATTTAGTATTTTCTTTATAACTTTTTTCTGTGACTGGCATTTCATCGGTAGCTGTAATACTGTCAGTTAAATCATTCTGAATGATATGTCATTAAATGCATGAGCAATTTATAGTCTTTGTTCAAACTTCTTTGTTATTATTTTCAAAACTTAAGTAACAATTTTAAATGTATGCTAATATTGTTTCTATTTGTTTGAATGTTCCTATATAATACAAATACTCAATATTTAAAGCTATTATTTTTTTTATCTCTTGCATTAAATTAATTTAGGTATTTTTAAACATTATTTATTAGCTCAAAGCTGAGATGAAATAAAGAAACTTTGTGTACTTTGCATTACAGTTTACAGATAAAGCCAACATAAATATAAAGTGCAAATAATATTTAGCACATTTTGCGGAGTAAAAAGATATGATCTTACATATGTTTCTATAAAGTGGTATATATGGATTTTGTGTACTGCTTGTCACCCTAAATGCAACAACTGAAGGAATCATGCAAATAAAAGGAAATTTATAACATACATTTGTGGAGGTGAGATTTGCAAACGATTAAAATTTCAGCTTGGACGCACATCAGGCGCGCTTGTGGTGCCACTTGCTATTTAAGGCTTAGAGATTTCAACGATTTCAAGTTCGGCAATTGTGTTCTTTTTTAATTTGTCAATTATATCTTGTAGCGACCCGTTTTTGATCATGTATCCGATTTGGACCGGACAAAGATAGTAGCTATCCGAGATTGTGGATTATCTTTCAGGAAATTGATAGTCGTGTTGGACGAAACCAAACAACTACAATGTGAATATGTGATCATTGGATGCAGGATGGTACGACGGGCTGACATTTTGGATTACATCCACCTCAGAGCACCACTTCACGTGATGACGAAAAATTGTGCGCATGACAGTGACAAATCATTAAACCACATTACGAACCATAGTACAGCACATTCATTCTGAAAGGCAACAGAACCGTTCGACATCGTTTACAGCAGAGTGTACACAAAGCGACCATTGCTTTCTGTACACAAAGCGACCATTGCTTCGTGTATCCTTGACGCAGAGCCACAGTGTCTCCTCCACCAATGGTGATATAAAAGAAGGCTGTAGACGGCAAAATGCAATGGAATTGTCTTCATTGACGAGTCACGCTTCTGTCTGCCGAACCATGATGGTCACATTCATGTCTGGAGACACCTTAGCGAAAGGATGCTGAACAGTTGCGTTATTCACCGCCACACAGGTCATGCACGGGGATTATGGCATGGGGCGTTAATTGGATATCACTCTCACACTCTTCTAGTACTCATTGCCGGTACTTTACACAGACAGCGCTACATCTACAAGGTGTTTGAGTTAGTTGTCCTTTCTCATTTTCAGGGATTTCCCAGAACCATATTTAAATAGGATAATGCTTGACCATACGTGGATAATGCATTGTCCAAGGTTTCTTCATCAATCGCCAGAGTGAATTGCATCCCTGAACGGCTCGCTTTCAGGATCTTTTACCGACAGAAACATGTGGTCCATGGTTGCTAAACGATTGACTCACATTACATCGCCAGCTACCACATCAGATCAACTTTGGCAAAGTATGGAAGTTGCTTGATCTTCTTTACCCCAAGAACACATCCAAAAGTCTCTTTGAATCAATACGAGGCGTGTGGCATCGGATAATATTTTGAGATTAGTGATGTTAGTGTAGTAGTAGAGAATTAAGAAGTAGAAAACTAAGACAATTGTTAAAAAGGGGAATCTCACAGACGGCCGCGTACCAAGTGGCTGGATCCTTCGAACTCCTCTTGCCCAGTGGTCAACTGATATGTCGCGTTCCCCCTCATGCGCTTTCCTTCCCCCAAAAGGAAATGGCGGTTGGAAATGCATTTCTTGCAAGACTAGTGAGTCCATTTCTTGAAGCGCGAGAGTTTGTTTCACCCTTAACAGATGGCAGAGAGGAAAATGCTTCTTTCCGTTACTAATTAGTACGTGAGAAAAGAGATTACTACAGATTTTGCCCCCAGCGACTTGGTTGGCGTTTCAAAGGAAAATATACAAATATATATGCATACATACAAAACATGTTGATACTTACATAATATGGACCATTACAAAAATCATTCATATGCACTTATGATTTTAATTAACAAAATAAGCTCTGAAGTTATATACATTTTATAAGATTTTGCACATATTTTAGTTTATCAGTTTACAATATAATTTATAAGTTATGATATATATATACCAATAATTTATTATGAATATCACATATCCAGTGACAAATGTTTCGGAAAACGAACATTCCTGTCACAACTAATGCTTTTCAGTGATTGTGAAGGAGGTTGAATGTCTGAACTATTAGTAATTTTGCTTGACATGGTTAAGTTGACATTATCCATTTCATCTGAGATTTGATATCCAGGTTTCAACCGGAGGATGGAAACTGTGATGTTTAACGTTAATGTTTAAAACAATTTTTTCATCTGTTCTATTAATCTCTAAATGTGGTCCAGTGTAAGGAGATGTAATGGTGAGTTAACTTTATCTGATCTTAAAAATACATGATTCCATGTTTTTAGTGAAGAATTTACATATGTTTTGAATTTATCGTGCATCATGGTGGTGATTGGATTCAATTCTCCCATCATATGAATTAAATTTGACACATAATTTGGGTTTACAGTCTGTTTATTAAAATTATTTGAGACAAGGTCACATGGTAAGCTAAGTGTGGTACCATACACTAGTTACTTTTATGTATTGATCAGTGCGGAGACCTAATAATACGATCTGCAAAATTTCTGTCGAAGTTGTTTGATTGTGAGCTTTTAATGAGGATTTACGATGTCTATGCATTCCTTCGATAATGCCATTATCTTGAGGATACTTGATTAAAAAGTTCAAGGAAATCATCGATGTTGTGCACCGCAACAATTCCGAAGGCTTACGATCGCCTATATTTTCTCCTGCTAACAGTCGCCGAATTTCTTGGGTTTTACTTTCTGAACACCGTTCTACAAGTTTTTCCTTCGGATTCTATTACGAGTCTGGCTGAATAAACACATCTCTAACAATGTTTGCCATTTCTGGAGAAAGAGGAACTTCAACGTAATTATATTTCGTTTTCGATTCAGTTATAAGATTTGGAGTCACTAGTGTACTTTCAATCATATCAAACTACAATGAAGGGTATGAATGACTTTTATAAATGTTGGTATGACAACAGCCACTGACTCTATAATTATTCAGTTTTATTGAAGAAAATTGAGCATAGATATAAAGTTTATAAATTCTCGGGTCAACACTTTAAAGATTAGTGGTCAGAGTGAAGTAGAGAATTAAGACTGCTAAAAAAGGGAATACACATTTATTACTCTATTTATCTATTGCATCTCACAGCCGGTCGCGTACGCTGGTCCTTCGAACTCCTCTTGTCGAGTGGTCAACTGAAATGTCGTGCGCTTTCTTTACCCTCAAGAGCAAAAAGGGGATTGGATGTGCATTTATTGCTAGACTAATGCGTTCGTACCAGGGAACGTGGGAATTTGTTTCACCCTTACCTGATGGTAGTGAGGAAAAAATGCTTATTTTTGTTACTATTAGTACGGAGAAAAGGGATCACACACACACACTACAATGGCTGCTACTCAGGTTACTGATTTTGGTAAAAGCCACACTTCGTAGAATTTTATAAATTTTACCATTTGATACTTAGTCCATATTATATACAAAATAAATTTTGTTGTGATGTCTCTTGTCTTTTTTGGTGTTGAAATTTAGGTGGCCAGTAGTGTATTTAGGCTTTTTGTCAGTACTTTTGATAATTTTAATTTTCCATTCTTAAATTGTTTAGAAAAATTATTGGTGAAAAGATAATTTCTGATGGAATTTCAAAAATACTTCAATATTCTCCCAATTACTAATCTGTACAGCATGGCTGATGAAGTTATGAAACAATGTTACTAATTTTGTGAAAGAAGAATCTGGGCATTTTGAATTGTATTTTCTAATAGAAGGAATTTCAATACTTTTTTGTCTCATTTTCAAATTGAAATTTCTCATTTAAACACCTTAAATGAGAAGTTCCAATTACATTGGCACTAATGCAATTGAAATTAAACAATTGGCTTGGATTCAGTTTGGATACTCAATCTGAATTTATTTTAACATTTTGGTATGAAAGAAATTTTAATTTCTATTTAGTCTCTTTTGTAAATGATTTTTACATGTCAAATTAATATTTAATTTATCAAAAAGACTTATTTAAACTACTGAGGAAATTCCAAAGTTTGCTTGAATCCCTCAAAGAGATCTGTATGAAGCAATAGAATTTACTCCAAATTTTCTTTAAGTTTCCGCTTGCCTTCATGTTCACAAAATTAGTTTATCAAAATATTCATTTACTAAGTTTATTGTAAGCTTACTAAATTAATTTTTTTCCAACATAGAAAAATCTATTTCGATTCAGGTGTTTAAAATGGAATAAGTTTTCAACAGTCAATGACACTATTGAAAAGTTACTCAATAATTTCAAAATAATTAAAAATGCTGCAAATTGGTCAGTTTCCTAAAAAGTAAGACATAAAATTAATTTCTTTTTGAATCTATAAAAATAATATTTCTTAAATGAAAAACAATTCAATAATTATTCTGTTTTCATAATCTTTCTTTTCTTTGTTAAAATCTTTGATTTTTCTAGATATTCATACTTGTCAGTAAGGATATTTATTTTGATGTTATTTAAAGTACGACTTGAAGTTTTTGAGAAAAGTTTAAAATAATGAATAAAATAAATGAAGTGCGAAAGCCAACCCAACAGTAGTTTTTGGAGCATAGGCTGAATACCAGTCGAACAATAGAAGATCTTCTAATGCATCCTTTCCATACAAGTTTCCTATTTAGAAGCTTGAAAAACTGCCTCAGATTCATTGCCTGGTTGAAAAATATCACAGCGAAAGGTATCAAATTCGATAGCAAACGCACAGTTAGAAAACGGGAGATTGGCACTTGTGTTTTTTGTCGAGATGGATGTTTGGGAGTTTTCTTGATTTTCCTTTTTGTGAAACATGAATACTGGGCTTAGGTTAAACAGATCAAGTTCGAGTTTAAAATGGATCTCGAACCGTTGAAAACTATAGGTATAGATTTAACTAACCTTCATATGCAAAAAATTAAATTTTAAGCGACGAAGCAAACTTCCTGAAAAAAGCTCCCCTTAAACGAGTCCAGCATTCATAATGGACAGCTTCAAGATGTTTCCACCTTCTTTCCACAGAATAACATAATGTATGACCAAAGTAAGGCAGATACTGAACAAAGAGATTATTCAGAGGCATAATTTTTCAATCGCAGCAAATTTCCCCTGTTCAGTTTGATTTCACGACGATTTAAAATAAAATATTTTAATATCTTGAGCAATTAAAATGAATTTTTTAAATATTCAGGATAACTTCTGGTGTGTTTCATAGCTATGGCAGAATATATTATTGAATATTTAGAAATATTCATTTTTAATTGCTCAAGATATATTTTAAAATTGTATTTATTGCTTTACATTTGATTGTGTGATATTTAGAAAGGTATATATATATATATATATATATATATATATATATATATATATATATATATATATATATATATATATATATATATATATATATATATATATATATATATATATATATATATATATATATATATATTCATTACGTAGCAAATGCTTGTTGAATCCAAAAGATGAAAATAGTTTTTATGGAAAGCAATGAGCCTGTAAGACTGATTTTTAATTAGGTTAATAATTAACAGTTTAGAACATCAAAACTTTGATTGATAAGATTTTACAATATTTTTAAAAATTTCACATTTTCTTTTCGATAAATATTTCTAGTTAAAATTGTTTTGAAACAACATCTACTTTACACCTACTTTAAAAATGTTTTGCAACAACATCTAATTAAAATTGTTGGAAAACATCTACTTTATCCCGCACAGGCACTCGAACCTAAGTGTGGAATCCCAGTGGGTTCCATCCCACTTTTATTATTTCCAATGCATTAACATTTAATTAAAAAAGAAAAACTTATAAATGTTTATTATTCTGCAAAGAATCGAGGGAAAATTTTAAACTCATGATTGCTATTGAATTACCGTATGTATTTAAGGTGCAGGAATTTTAATATTGCAAAAATGAAATCATAATGAAATTATTGAGTTAACAAAATAAAATGAAATATAATGTCTTGGTTCTTAAATTTAATGTAAATATTGTCATGTATAAATTTTATTGTGTAATAAAGGTTTTTTGATAAAAAATAGGATACATCCTATTCAATGTTTAAATTGAGTGCTTTTATTTAATTCTAAACCTATGTCATTATTTAAGAGTCATTGTCAAAAAATTAATTTTTTTAATTCACACTTTATAGGGATTTCATTTGTGCCACCGAGACTAAAGAAGGCAATATTTAGTTATATTTTAATATATGTGGGTAATAATATTAAATAATATCATGAAAAAATTCTGAATGTTGACGTTACAATTTTAAGTGAACTTTCATTGGTGCTTGTTTGGTGATATCATTAATCATATGTTTAGTTATGTTTTGTCCGGCAATAGCACAAAAAACGCGGTCCACGGACACCAGGCAGCGCACTTTTGCAAAGACTGCGGGTTTGCTTACTTCACACAAGGGCTCTTTCTGCGGAGTGACTTCACACAAGGGCTCTTTCTGCGGAGTGACTTCCCAATCACGTCTAGGATTCCAACGCATGAAGTAGGAATCGAATAAGTGAACTGGAGATCAGTAGAGTGATAATTCTGGTGTAACCTCTGAATTTTTTCTCGAATGCAAGTTGTTACATAAATGAAATTGTTATTTGTTACAAAGCAACATAGGATGCAAGAGTCGTTAACCGATGTCCCATAGGCTACTAAGAGGAAAGGAAACATTTGGTTGCAATTCTTTGAAGCTGTTGAAGACAGGGTTCGCAGTGGCCTTGTGGTAACACAATTCTTTTGAATTCCAGTAATACTTAGGAGATAGTTATATGCATGCATATGTCTATTGCGGTGGGTCAGTCTCGACCTGGTCTTCCTCCCAGGAGGAAATGGCGAAGATGGTTCACAATACGGTCTCAAAGTTGATTTAAGTGAAAAGCAAAGAACTTCTCACATGATTCTAGTGTGGTCTAACTACTTCTCAAAAAAAAGTTACGAAAATTATCTGTAAAATATATTTATATTATTTTATATACAGCTTTTCTAATATATCTCACTCACACTCGTTTTTGCACAATTCATTGCATTCAATATAACTTTGTTAGCAATCCAAATTATAGCTATTTATGCCTATTACATTGTAGAATATTTGAACAAAAATAAAATTTTCGTCGGAAAATGAGCTATTTTTGTGAATGGAAATAAAAGATAAACAATAAGCAATAAATGAGTTTATCACTAAATTTCTTTTAGAAAGAATTTTGTATTTTACATCAAATTATATTGCAGAATTTTAATATTATTAATTAAAAAAATTTACCGTTTAAATTATAGTTATAATTAGTAAATTTCAGCATATCATTTTCATTTATGATTAATTTTTAACCCCATTAATAATTTTTTTCACGTTCTTCAGCTTCTGCTGATAAAAATGGCCTGTAATAATTAGGGTCGACTGCCAAGAATAGAATTTTTTACTCCATCCATCCAACTCCCATCCATCGGCTCCCCGTTCCAGAATTGATACAAGACATTATTGAACCACGGGATTTTAGACTTCTGTGTCTATCAGAGCGTTCTGGATTTCCTTTTTTAAGGTGTGTAAATATGATACACTACCTGTGAAGAAGTCTTCAATTTACACAGAGAGTACTGAAACGCCTACGCGTGCCCCCTATGCTATGTCAACGCAGTGTAATTGAGTCTTTTCTTCATTATGGTTGGATTACGTTTCCATGGCATGGTTTGCTGCAGTATTTACTATAGTCACCAATTTAAACCAGTTTGTTTCATACTATTCTACTGACGAGAACATGCCTTCCTCTTCTGTAATTGCTAAGTCCCAAGATTCTAAAGTTTTCGCCTACATTGTGTGCCTAACAAATCAGGGCCTTCCCCTGACCCTTTTTTCTGGGTGTAGTAGAGGTATAAGCCCTTGACTATATATATATATATATATATATATATATATATATATATATATATATATATATATATATATATATATATATATATATATATATATATATATATATATATATATATATATATATATATATATATATATATATATATATATATTACAATTATTCATTGAAAACTTTCTGCTTTCAATATAGATGATATTAAATTTAACCTCTAACCTTTATTATTGCTTACAAAACATGACCTGGATTGCTTGTCAATCACTTTCTTCTACACGACATCAGCAGTTTACAGTGGATTCAAACTTTTTAAGGAATGTGTGTGTTACCAGAGGTAGATATAAATTGAAAGTAAAATCTCCATTTATTAAAAACCTGGAACTATTTGACATTTGATCAATCATTTTTTCCTTCTTTTTTGTTTAATTTTCATTTGAATATAGTAATTACGTAGTTCTATCAATAAACTAATAAATCTTACACATTTTGATTTTTTTTAGAAGTCTTCTGAAATAAAAGAAATTTTTCCGGGAAAGAATTTATTTAGAATTCGTCCAAAGCGGAGTGAAAGGTAAATGATATTTATGTACAACATTTACTTGACTTTGCCCATAAAACAAATATCTTTTTTATTTTATGTCTTATGTGTTTTACATTCGTCTACACATTTTTGTGTAGTATTTATTTCCAAAAAGTTATAATGATAGGAACATTTTTTTAAATACTGTAATAATTTATGCATTTTAAATAGAAAATAGGATTTTGTGATAGTTTTATTGGAATATTTTTGAATAATATGATCGTTATAATGCTCTTATTTTAAAAGAAAAATATGAAATCTTATTTGGTAAAGGAATACAATAATTCATATTTGTATGACAACATTAATAATTCTATGATATACATTTTGGGAAAAACACACTGCTTAAAATCAGTAGAAAATTATTTTGAATTGTCTTTGGTGAGAGCCTCTTACAAGTCGGGGAAAGCGTGAGGCTGATGTCCAGAATTTATAGTTTTGTAGAGTTGAAACTCTTCATGTACACATTCACGATCAAAATTTATTCAATGCAATATATTACAATCTTGATGGTAAAAAGATCTTTTAAATAAAAGTGACATCACTTTATTTTCTCTTGATATTTTTTTTGAAAGTATTTTGAAAATAAATACAAATGAAATTGGTTACATGCGTAAAATGTGAAGAGAGGATGTTTATAAACATTAGTTTATATTTCACAAATAATAGCTCGTTAGTAAATATAACATGCAATAAATTATTAGATTTAAAATAGTTTAAATTTTATAAGCGAATTACGAAGTACTTATTTTTCTTTTGGTGTACTTTATTTCTTCATGTATTATTTATTATATATATAGCAAACGCATGGTATAAATTTCCAATGAATGTCATGTTTCTTGCACCATTTTGATTTTGAACAATATGTATATACACTTACATACATATAGATTCATATATAATAAATATGTACACTAGTATTCAAAAGTAACAGAATTTTCAGGTTTGGCCAATTATCTCTTGAACTACTGGACTGGTTTTAATGAAATTTGACAAATAAATACATTGATACATAATAATACAATTAACCATGCAACAGTTATAAAACCAACTCATGTTAGAGTTTAATATTCACCAGATTCGATTGGCATGCAACAGATGTTGGAGAATAGAAAATAGTTAAAAGGGCATTACAGGCCTCGCCACGGGAGTTCACATTTCAGAGGGTGTTGCTTCCACTCAATGCTCTCTCTTCTCAGGCTCTCTACATAGTTGTTGGTGATGGCGTGTTGCAATTGCTCTATCTAGAACTTCACAGACATGCCATAGTCTAGAAATTTGTTTGTTGATCCACGCGTTGAAACCCACAATTTCTACAGAAATCATCATTCAGAAGAGCTCTTTATGGCTTCATGTCCATTAAAATGAACTCGTCCCTGGAAAAGGCGAACATATGGTTCTGAGACATCATCTTTTTACCTCACGGCAGACAAACTACCTTTTTCAAAGACATTTATTACAATGTCTGATGGTACCATTAAATCTCCACCATCGTAAGAATTCATTTCGGGGACATTGGAGGACAGGTAGTGGTCCCTGATTTTCTCCGTACAAATGCTCGGTGGGTATGTGTTATTGTGCTCAATCATGACTCATCAATGGAAAGAAGGGATGCACATAGATCAAATTTTTATGTTCTCTACACCCAGAATCTCCTGTGTGCAGAAATGTCGCAAATCTCAGGTCTTCGTTCCTCTTCTATGAAGTCTTCTGAGAACAGTCACTTTTGAATATGGGATTCTTGTGGCCGTCACGAAAGAGCTGAGAGGCTGTAGCATATCTATTATGATTCACTGGCGAACATTTCCTCTCGTAGTGTCTTTTAGGTGATCTTGTCTAGGCTTTCTCTCAATTGATACGGTCTCTTGGAACTGTTTCCATCAATTGAATACGACACCAAGCTCTCTAAAAATCTATACTTGGCTAGCTTTGAGCTTCCTTACAATTCGCTTCCTTATTCCATCGTATAAACGCTGGTGATTATTCATTGTTACATGTTTTATATCGATTGCTACACAAAAACAACAAGAAACCCTGCAAGGTGTGCTGGTGAGTAAAAACCGTGTTTTGAAATGCACCCTTATACAGCCTGTTCTTTTACTTTATCTGCCTACCCATAGTGGTGTGCGCTTACGAATTCGGCGTGTATGGTTTACAATTTTGCTTCGATTCTTTCAATATTCCCTTCAGTTCTTTCCAAGAAATTCGACAAAATATACAAATTCTCTTTACTTTGAACATCAGTGCTTATGTTACAATAAATTATTATTAATTATGGACCCCTTCGCTAGTAATTTTGGTATATTGGTAGAAACATTGACCATGTGTTTTGATATATTCTGTCATAGTTCGCTATGTGAAGAAGCCAAATAATATTTATTTATAAGATTTAATGCATCTTCATTGCAATGCCAATTGAAATATCAAATTTGTTTTTGGCTTGTAAATCTGCCGCTTAATGAATTTCAGATCTTTAACCCATTAATAATTTCTTGATAACCTGAGCGATCCTGTGTTTTGTGAGAGGATGGTTATGAAACTATAAGAGTAGATGAAATATGTTGATATGTATAAGAGAGAGAGAGAGAGACAGAAATGAGATTTTTAAAATATTATGCTTAACATTTTGGTTTGAAAAATATTGCAATATTTTAATGACACATGGAAATATGTGAGGAAGAATTAATTTATAATAAGTAGAGCTAACATTGCTGCATACTTATTCTACATTGCAGTATGTATAGAGTTGTTCACATCTGTGTATGAAGTTTCTTTGAACAAACAAACAAACACACACACACATATGAGCATATATGTATATAAAACAGAATTTGAAATCTTAATCTGATTAGAAAAGCTGTTAAAAGTTTACAATCCCTCGATTTTTTGGAGGTTTTTTAATGCCAAAATGTGATTAACATGATGGCCGCTATACAAAAGCTAAAGTCAGGGTTACCAAAAATTAAATCCTGTCACCGAAATTTATCGCTAATTTTTTTGATAAATCAAGGGGCATACGATTCTACACTAAACTCGAAAAGTTGAAACTTGTCATGATTAGCAAAGAACGAACAAGAAGAAAGAAAAGGAAAGTGTTAACTTGAAAATGTCTACTTAGATATTCTCCAGGATAAAAGATGCCGGAAATATCCATCTTCTCAGACTAATTCAACAGAGCGGGAGTTTACTTGATTGAAAGGAGGCCTCTGTATTACATGTGCTTCTCGGACACTTATTCTTATACAATATGTATGCAATATAATGATTTTGATATTGTATTCAAAATGATGCGTTAGCTTTCAATTCTTAATATTATTTATTATAATTGAGTCCTTAATATTATTTATTAATTTATTAATTGAATTCTACATTTCATTATTTGTGAAATATTAATTATTTTTATTGCTCTTATTAATTTGTTTTAACTATAACGAGTAAAATTATTTATTTTCGGAAATACTTTGTTTGAATAATTTTTTAATTCAACACAGTTATAAATGAACCAGGAAATTGAATTTCCTTTGAACTTTGCAGACTAAAAAGTTCTTTTCTTCAAAACATTCCCAACATTTGAAAAATGATTTTCAATATTTATTTGCCAATATCACTGAGAATTTTTTTCAATCTATAAAAGTTACTTTAGGATTAAGGAAGAAATTTGTTTTCAAGTGTGTAATTCAATTTAAAATGTAATTAAATTCAAGAGTTGACTCCCTAAGCAGAAGAATAGAGATTCATTTGCCTGAATATTCAGTTTTTGCAATGTCATAAACAGGAAATATTTTCTTTGACAATTAAATAGAAACTATTAAGTTTCATGAAAATTTGTACGTGGACATGATTATTTTTAACAATCTGGTAAATAATTTTGTTTCTTTATCAAAATATTCTGTCACCCAAAATTTTATGACAAATATTTTTCATATCTGAAGGAAAGATTTCTAAACTGCAGAAATTTAAGATTTTTTGAAAGCACTTCATTAGTAGTATAAATTAAATTCCCATTGCAAGTATATGAAAAAGAAATAATTTGCAAAAAAGAAAAAGAAACCGCTTTGATTTTGTATTTTATTGTTTTATGGCAGTTAAAATTATCCTGCGATTGACATCTGTGTTGGTTGGATGACTGCGTTTTATTATAATGTAATTTTATTTATCAAACTCTTGGGCACATTTGGATGCTGTAAAATTTCCAAAATAGCGAAGATAAGTTTAAATTGGCAACACTAATGTGTAAATGTCAATGTTTTAAATAATCCCATTTGACGACTTGTAGTGGCTGGTGGGGGAGTCCTGCAAACGGAATGGAAAAGTTGTTGAGATGATGTGGAAGAAATCTCTCTTCCTACAAAACAGTTAGCGGGGAAATGTGAAAAAATAGCGAAAAAAAATCGGCAATAATTTATGGAAAAGAAAATTCGTTTATGGAAATTTAGGTTTTGTAAAAATATAAATTATTCTACTCATAAATACCCCAAGTTTATTTATATCTTCATTATTTTAGGAATTATTAAACACCAAAATGTGTCCAACCTCTGGTACTGCATATTCTGCTTCATGGTCTTTTTCAGTTTTTCCACGCCATACCGAATAGGAGCTCTGGAGGAAATCGCGTCGGAAGTGGCCGTACTTCAGCCTTTCGACATCCGGTTGGCTGTTCTCGACGCACAGGTGAGCTACATCCCTTGCCTTCATTCCTTAACGGCGCAGACAAGAAATTTTCTTCCGAGCGTTCGATCTCAGTCAATGTTGAACAATAGAAGACGGATGTTACATTTCTGCTTTCTTGGTCTTCGGGCTTGTTAGTTTTCCGGGTTTCATCCCTTGCGACCCGGGAGTATGTCTCACTCCCTTCTTCACTCAGTGAATGATAAAATGCCTTTCAGCAGCTTTCCACAAATCAGTGTCAGAATGTCCTTAATGGACTTCCCAGTCACTGACTGTCAGACAATACAGCTGCGGTGCTTCGATGCGATGAAGTGCATTGAGAAGAACTCAAAGTTATGGTTTTGATTTTGTAAGAAATGTTTTAAATTATATTTTTAAGATTCCAACACTTAGTTCAAGGGCAAAGTAAGAGCACTGGGTGTACTTGTAGTATAATGACTTACAAAATTAAGTAAGCTTTACGACGTAATTTCTTACGTACGTCAAAACATTTCATACATCAAATGACATAAAACTGTAAAAATGATCAAAATCCTAGCTTAAAAACAGAATTTGTCACAAAAAAGTGCTTATCAGAAAAATATAAAGAAAAAACAAAAGAACAAAAAAAAGATGCTTTTTTTTTGTTCTTTAGTACTACAAAAATGTAAGCATACTTTGCACAAATGAGAAAATTTCAGCTGAAAATGTGATTAGGCTTGGGTGACATAGTATTAATATTATTTTAAGGGAAGGAATGAAATCATGAGTTAAAATGGGTTATAAGTTAAAGGTTAAAAGGAATTGTGTTACAAGGAGTGACTCATTCTAAATTAAAGCATTCTCATGAATTTTCACTCATTAAAAGCAATACCTCTCATAATTGTGCTGAATTTTTTAGAGGTATATATTATTGTTATACATTCAATTTCTTAAATTGATATTTTTGATGAAACTATTTAATTTTAGAGTTAACAAATTAATATATATTGAAATTCCAATATTTCTTTAGATATTTGTATTAATATTATATTTAATGAATTGAATCCCACATCTACAATATTTGCAATGATTATAAATTCGTTAAAAATAAAATAAAATATTTAATGAATCATCTGAAAGACCATGGTATTCCTGTCAATTCTACTTGATAATAACTAAGTTCCTTGGGAGATGGAAGTAATTTTACAAATATAGAACTTCGTACAAGAAAAATCAAATAAAATATTTAATGAATCATCTGAAAGACCATGGTATTCCTGTAAATTCTACTTGATAATAACTAAGTCCCTTGGGAGATGGAAGTAATTTTACAAATATAGAACTTCGTACAAGAAAAATCAAATAAAATATTTAATGAATCATCTGAAAGACCATGGTATTCCTGTCAATTCCACTTGATAAGTCCCTTGGGAGATGCAAGCAATTTTACAAATATAGAATCTCCAAAACACTTACTTTCAATTGAAATCTCTTTTAATATTATATAAATTTACTTCATAATTTCTAACCTATTTTAACTGTTTGGATTTAATTCGTAATTTTTTTAAATTACTTTTGGCAACTACATTTTTATACCAATTTTTTAAATAAGTTCTGATTTGCTGATATTTTTAATATATATCTTTATTTCATTTTAAAATGGTTTTATGCCTTGACATCTTGTCTACTTAAATTTTTGATAAAAATATTTTTATTCTTTCTTTTCATACCAACACTCTTCGGGGTAATTGGTTTAAAATCTTCCGACACATGTCCTTCGTGTGCATGATAGAAAAAATGTTTAACTGACCATCTCGCTCCTGACGAAGCCGTAGTTCCTATGCTGTCCTTCTGTTCTGTGTATTATATCAGCCATGTCATAGGATGCCTAGACATTGTGTATAATGCCGGATACTTTTAGGCAAGGTATGAAAGAGGAGAATTTTTACAAAGCACTGTATATAATACCTAGGCATTCCCTAAGTGAAAAATGCTATTTTGGCAAAGTAAGAAATAACGTCCTTATGTGCGGTTATTATGTAAATAATTTGTGTTACTCAAAAATATAAATGTTATTCTGAAAAATGCAGTGAGAGTACCATTAAAAAATTTTTATTCAAAATGAAAATTGTACAAAATATAATTTATGCTTTTCTTACTAACGCAAACAACATTTTCATATAAAAAATAAGGAATTAACCTACTATTTGCAACACGGCAGACTTGAATGACATTTCATTAAATTTTTCAATCAGAGACATTTCATATTTTTCACTTTGTTTTACATATACATTTGATGAATTGTTGGCCGCTGCCTCTGCACTGAACAATTGCAACTGACCGCAGAGGAATTTCGTGATAAGGAATACTTCAAATTCTAAGCAAGTTATTAATGCTTAGATCCAAGTCAATGGAAATCCTCTTCTGTCACATTCATTACAGTTGCCAACATATTTCGCGAAGCCCTTGACGAGTCATAAATAGGAACGTTGACAGAAGCATCCCAAAGAAGAAGTTTAAAATTTTTCACCAAATTTATTTTCATTTTTCTTCTTGTATTTCGAAATTAATTTTAGAGTTTATTTTACTTTTAATAGCGTTTTCAGTTTTGAAAAAAATATTATCCTAACTATCCATTTCATCACCTTTACTAGCAGAAAGTATGAATTTTTTTACAATACATTTTGCATTCAAGTGGTTTTCTTCCAACGCATACAAGAGATTCTATAAACGAAAATATCTTCGGTAAGCATTCTTTTATAATGTGTTGGTGTAGTCCATTATCTACAATAATCTTATGCATGTTGTTTGAAACAGCTTTTTTTCTGGCATAATCTTTATTTTGTGCATGTTTTTCATAAATTGCGCGACACTCAGTCCTTCTCTCCAGCGTCCAAGTACAAAACAAATTTTAAAATTGTTGATTAGATCTTCCCACACTATCCTAGCTTTGCTAACGAGGAGACGTCCCAGGGACAATATTCAGAACTGCCCAAAATTCTTTCACGCTTTCCACCACATGATTGGTAAATTCCCTACTTCAAAACAGAGGATGCTCCAAGCAAGGAGAATAAGTCCACTAGATTGTGAGCTTCAGCTCTTTTAGAGATATGCGAATCACAAATTTTGTGAGATGATCTTGGTAAACAATAATAAATGTGCATTCTCTATCTGGCTGAGACTGAAAGTCAATAAGACCTATCAGACAACGGAAATTAAATCCAGAATAAAATCTTACTTTTCACAACAATGTTCTTTTTAATACCTTTCTGTTTTTTTCTGGAAAGGTTCACAAAGGTGGATGCACAGCTCAATATCATGACGTGTAATGTTTTTTCATTTGGTTGAAAGTTCTTTCAATATTTTATCAAAGCCTTCTTGTCGCATTGACAAATGAGTTTCACGATGTACGTGAAATAACTCAGAGTGCACATGACGTAATATTGAATAATAGTTATGCCTTCTTTAACTAGATAATTAAGTTTACTTTTGTTTTACACAATCATAGCATTTCCGATAACCAATAGTCAATGGGTTTCCTCTTAGTAGTAATTATTGCTTTTTATACAGCATTTATTAACTTTCTGGTAAGTAGTTTTAATTAATAAAAAGACACTATATTTTTTCAGCATTAACTCTAATTTTGCACAAATCATAGTCGAATGGTTATTTCATGTCTTTAGAACATGCCTCCTTCTTTAATACTACAGCTTGCTCCCCTATTTTCATGTAGGACAGTAAAATAAACTAATTTTTGTGGAATTTCAGTAAAATTGCATATTATGTCACTCCCATAAAAACCGCAAAGTGCAACTGACAAATTCTAAGCACGTTAACAGTCCCGTGTCTTGTCACGTGATATTCCGAACGAACGAGAGATGAGCTTTGCCCATTTTTCATTTGCCATTCCATAGAATGCCGAGGAAATTTGTGCATTAGAAATCATTGCCTACAGTGCCAGTAATATATATATGTGTGTGTATGTGGATCCTGTGGTCTTCATTTTCAGAAATTAAAAGATTTAAATATTATATTATTTAATTATATGTTCGAAGAGCAAGATAAAGCTATTTACATATTTAAGAATTTATATCAAAGCACATTATAACATCTTAGTTATAATTCGAAAGTCCAATATCAATTCGCGTCGTCACGTCATCGCGTCATTTTTCGTCCATCACCTCGTCATTTTCCTCTCCTCTCTTCTGCGTAAGTCCGGTGGCAAACATGTGAATTGACCTCTGGTGGCGATTTCAATCCCACAATCGGCCATCCTGATGACAGTAGCTATCCTCAGCATTCGTCTGGAATCAGAATTTTCTGAAATAAAAATGAATAGGAGCAGTAACATGTTTAAGAAGAAATTTGTAAACATTGTTGTCAATTCTCTTCTAATTCGTCTTTTCAATTCTTATCTAAATCATCGTCGTTGTTAATCGAATCTGAGATTCCGTCGTGGAGGACTCCTTTATCTTCACCTGATTAGAGAGTCGATAGCGGCATCTTCACTCTCGTCATTGTCCGTCCTCAAAAGGAAACGTCTTTAACACATCTCAGTTACTATTCTTTCTTTAAAAAATTAAAGGGTAACAGTCTGAAATAAAAAGTTTTAATTCTAAAATGTAGCAATTATGTGGGTAAAAAGGCCAAAATCAGGAGTTGTGGTCATCATCCTGTCTTTTTCCCCTAAAAGGGTTTACCTTCTTTAAGTAAACACGGGTGTCACAATCCCAAGGTACCCCAGTGATCTTTTCTCTTCTTTATTTTCCTCTCTCCTCTACTTTTCTGCATTTTCTTCCTTTTCTCCCTCGTTGTGGTTACTTCGAGAGGTTGAGGGCTCCTCTTGAGTAGCTTTCGCCTCTCTGTTGCTATTAGCTCCTCTTGGGGACTAAATCACCTACGTGTTTGCCGAGAGTGAAGACCCGTGTCCCTGGAAAGGAGAGTCCTGGTAATTGAGGCCTCCAGAGACCAACATATTACTTTGGCCTCTGCTTCAGGTAAACGGGAGGTGTGTTGTGGTCCTCAGCACATCAATCGGCTTTATGGATCAAGCGATCGGTACATCTACTGGGTGACTCGTTAAGGATGGAGGCCACTTCAGGGATGTACTGAGAGCGTATAGGACCTGGTTAGCACTGGTGCAGCTAGTCTGCATCCCCTTGTTGGACTCGGTGGTGGGTGGTGCGGTCAGGTCCCGAAATTTTAATATTATTAATGGAAAGTCACAAAATCTTTTCTCCCACGGGAGTAACAATTTAGATTATCCAATCCTAAACATTACATCATACATAGGAAGGAGGGCAAATTTGAAACGGTGTCTCCTTTCCTAATTCAGAAAGGTATTACAGGATATCTTGGGGAAGTGAGGTCCATTCGTAAGTTGCGCTTGTCGAAGATACTTCGGACAACCAGTCAGTGACCTTAAGCAAAATGTGCGCTCTGGGTAATATGGAAGTTGAAATTTCGCCTCATCGATCACTTTTTCGCATGGTGTAATCTTGTCATCGGATTTATATAATACGCCGGCTGATCAAATCCTTGATAATCTCAAGGAGAAGAAAGTGTGCGGTGTAACATGCATTATGGTCAGACGTGATGGTAAATTTATAAATACCAAGCACTTGATTCTGACCTTTGCAACACCAGACCTTCCGCAGTATATTAATGCTGCCTATTTGCATTAACCCGTCAGGCCATATATTTCGAATCATTTGCGATGCTTCCATTGTCAAAGATTTGGACACGCAAAAAATGCTTGTAGAGGCAAACTCACCTGCGCACGATGCGCAGAAATTGGTCACGACAGCACAAATTGCTCTGGAAAGGAGAGGTGTGTCAACTGCCACGGAGACCATCCCTCCTATTCTAGAAGCTGTCCAATCTGGATACAGGGAAAAGAGATAACCACAGTGAAGGTGAATAATAAATGTTCAAATCTTGAGGCTAGGTAAATTGTAACTTCCCGTACACCCCAAAGTGGAAATAGCTATGCAAATGTAGCTAAACAGGTCACTAAATCCAGTAGCACACAAACGGAATCAATTTCACTTCCCTTGGTTAGATTGCCCCAAACAGCTAATAAGCCAAAATCAACTGCCATCAAAAGAGCCTCTCATAAAACAAAAGGCTTAAAGGCACTGAAATTAAGAGTTGCAAAGGAGGGTCCTTTTAGACCCTCAATATCCACCTGTAAAGCCTTATCCCTGGAAGTGGACGCAGTCTCTCTACATCCCTTCGACGAAGATTTTTCGCTGGAGGAGATGTCAGATGACATGCCTTCCAGCTCCGGGACAGGAGCTCTTAAATATAAATAATAACTTCCTTTGTTTCTTGGAACTACCATGGTTTGCGTTCCCATCTTGATGACATTAAGTCTATTACGTCAGCCTATAACCCCGCATGTTTAGCACTTCAGGAGACTTTTCTGATGTCTAATAATATAGTCTCCATGCGTGGGTTTAATCGCTTCCGAAAAGACTGTGGTGACGATGGTGCAGTGTCTGGAGGTGTTTGTATATTAACATCAAATAATTATCCCAGCACTATCCATCCATTCAATACTACTCTACAGGCTGTAGCGGTGAGAATCCATACTTCATGCTTAATTACAGTCTGTAGTTCATATTTACCACCACATGATGTCATCCGCCAAGAGGAACTTGATACATTAATAAATCAGCAGCCAACACCATTTCTGTTAGGTGACTTTAACGGCCATAGTTCTTTATGGGGAAATGATGATACTAATTCTCGCGGTCGGCAGATAGAGCAGTGTATTTCAGAAAACAGTCGCTGTCTGCTTAATACCGACGAGAAAACATATTTCCATGTACCCACAAGAACATTTCATTCTCTCGATCTGGCCATTTGTTCACCATCTCTCCTGCCATTGTTAAATTTATCTATAGGAAATTATCTGCACAATAGCCGTCATTTTCCTCTTGTCATCTCCCAGACTGGAGGTAATAGTGTAGAACAACGTCTACACTACCTCTACCTACTTACGTGTACAGTCGGGCTAGTTGGACAATATTTACACAATTGGCATTTATTGATAATGAAGATGTCACGATCGAGGATATTGACCATGCTGTGTATAGAGTCACCGAAACCATTAAAAAAGCAGCTGATGCATCAGTACCAAAGAGTTCCCCAATACCACACAGGTGTTGCAAACCTTGGTGGAATAATGAATGTCAAAACACCTATAAAAAACAGAAAATTATGGAGGTTATTCAGAAGATACCCCACAACGGAGAATCTTATCGCTTTTAAGAGAGCAAAGGCATTGGCTCGCAGAACTCATCGTCGAAGTCAGAAGGAATCCTGGTCTTGTTATGTTATCCTCAATTACTTCTTCCACATCGAGTAAGCAGTTTTGGAGAAAGGTGAAAGCAGCCAATGGAATATATAAGGAATTCTCTATTCCTGTATTAAAATCCGGAGCTGCTGTATACTCTTCTCCTAAGGACATCGCTAACGTCTTTGGTGAAAGCTTTGCTAACGTCTCAAGCAATGACTCTTATAGTCCTTCGTTCTTAAAGACAAAGAGTCGTGCTGAGCGAACACCCATTCATTTCCACCATAGACAAGCTTTGCCTTACAGGGTTATGAAATCCTTTTCTGTTGGATCCCAAGTCACGTTGGTCTTGAGGGCAATGAAATTGCTGATGCAGCTGCAAAAGCTGCATTGAATGTAATTCATTCAAGTGTCCCTCTTTTCGATGGGAGTAGGGATGTTAAAAAGTTTGTTCATTCTTTCTGGCAGGAGTTTTGGAATATGCAGGTCTCCAACAAATTGCACGCCCTCTTCCCATCCGTCATTCCATCATCAGTTTTACCTCTACGAAGTGCTGATGTCCGTTTGACACGCCTTCGTTATGGACACACACGTTTTACTCACAGACTTTTGTTTCTAAGTGAATTAAACCCATGGTGTGAGACGTGTGGTGAACCATTTACTGTTCATCATATTTTAACTTCATGTCTAGATTTTAACCAACAACCCTTACACTTTTTTAGAACTGATATTTTAGCCTTATTTGATTTAATAGGGGATCCACCCCATAGAAATCTATTCGCTTTTTTAAGAGCAATAGGATTTTTACATTATATTTAATTTCTATCTTAAATTTTAAAGTCATATGCTTTTTTTTGTTTATGCTTTCCATTAGATTTTGAAATTACATATACACTGATTTTTGTCTTTTAAATTTTGAATGTTGCTTGGGTCCTGAAAATAAATAAATAATTTAAATAATAAGAAAAATTATTTTTGGTGCAGCATGTCCACTTTTGGACCTTGCGCCTTAAAACCCAACCAACCAACCTGTCTTCTTTTCTTCTTTCAGTACAGCTTGAGTTACATCGGGTCAAGGCTTCATGTACTCTGCACAAGTACTAGTAATCAGGGGACCTACGGTAAAACCAATTTTTTTAACATCGTAGGTGTCATTGCTTTTAACTTTTATTATTTTGTAGGGTCCTAAATATTTGGGTTTTAACTTGAGACCTGGACCTTTTGTATACGTTTAATAGCAACAATATCATTTAATTTGAATTTTCTTGCTGGTTTTCTTCTTAAATTATAGGTTTTGCGATTTTCGTTTTGAACTTTTAAAATTTGTTTTTTAGCTTCTTTTCTAAGGTTATCGCGATTATTAAGGAAATCTATTCGCATTTCTGCGTCTAAGAGATCTTTAATTTTAACGTCATTTTTTTTGTTTCATTTTTGTATCAAACAACAATTCAAATGGTGTTGTGTTGATACTTCTGTGAAAAGTTGAGTTTATAACCTGTATTACATTACTAACATGCAAATACCATTTAGCTGGGTTGTCTATCGACAGTTTAGGCAGAAAAGAAATTATACTGGAGTTAGGTGTTCTACTTGACCATTGGTTCTAGGTAAACTGGTGGTTATACAAATGTGTTTAACTTCTTCGCTGCGACAATATTCTCGGAAATCATCTGAAGTAAATGCAGAACCTTTATCCGAAATGATGCAAGAGGGGTTACCGAAAACAGTCTTCTAACTTCGAAATTATTTCCAAAATGTCAGTAGATTTAGTTGGGTAAAGCCATATAAATTTGGTAAAACTATCGATCACAGCAAATACATACCTCTTATGAGTACTTTCAAACGCGCCTAAATGATGTATATGATATGTGAGTAAAGGAGAGTCGTCTTTTTCGATTGGATGTAATTCTCCTTCTTGCTTATCTCTTTTTCAATTGCTTAAAATACACGGTGTACAATTCGATAAACATTTCTCGATTTTTCGCTTAACTTGAGGAATGTAAAAGTTAGAATTTAAGGTATATTCTGTTCTTTTAACTGAGAAAAATGACCTTTCTTGCGTGCAAATTTAATTATACTCATTTGCATTTCGACTGGGACTACTAACAGTTCATTGCCATTAACATATTTATAAAGAACATCATTTTTGAGTAAATAATCATCATGAGGTTATTGTTTTAAAATCTCTTTAATTGTTTTGATATGTTCGTCTGTGTTTTGTACTTGAATTATTTTTTTACAAAAGGTGGTTGTCGTAGGGGGGAAGGACAAATGGGGATTTCATCAGTTAAATTAATTTTCATCTTAACATCAACATTTTTAATTTTATTAGGAACATAACTTTTTATAATTGAATGTATTTCAGAGCACAATGACTTATCCTTAATGTGACTTAAATCAATTTCGGATTCATCGTTAAGATGTACAAAATTAATTAAGAAATTATCTATTTTGTTTTTGTTAGAGTGAAACGATACTTCATTGGTTGAAACTCTATTAAAGTACCTTGGTTAATAATGTCAGTTTCTACAATTAAATCAAAACTTAAGAGTCCTCATTTACAACAATAATATTTGTATTAACTTTCGAAATATCAATTTCAATTTCTGCATAAAAATAACCTAGTGGCTTAATTGATTTCATTCCTAATCCAGTCAACGAAATATTAGAAGATTGTAAGCTAACAGAGTCTTTAGTTTTATTAAATAAACTCTTTTTCAAAATGGATTTTTGACTTCCAGTATCAATTAATGAAGTTAAATTCAAAGTATCAAGTTTAACATTCTTAAGAATTAAGTTTTCAGAACTGATCGCATTTATTTTCGGTTGAAAATGAATAGAGCTTGTTTCTTTTGATTTCGGACATTCAGATGCTTTATGCCCAAAAAATTGACATTAAAAGCATTTTAAACCCTTATCTTTATGTATACAATATTTAGAAATATGTCAACGTGAACCACAGCTATAACACACTCTATTTATTAAATCAAAATTACCAACAAATTTGACTTTATTCATATATATTCCTATTTTCATACTTAAAATTCAATTTATCATTAGATTCATAACTTGAATTATATTTATAATTATTATTTTGATTTCTTTTTATCAAAAGAATAAGATCTAAAATTTGCATCATTTTAAGTTTTTATTTTATCGAAAGCATATTTACTCTTTGCTGTATCGCTTTTTGTTAGTCCATACAATTTAAGTATATTTTTAAATTCTATCAAGTTTTTGCATCCGTGTAAAATAATTATAATTTCATGTTTATCATTAAGTCCTTTAATCACATAATGTATTAACGCGGCGTCATCAATTTTTCCTGAGTAACAAAGTTCTTTCATTTTTAAAAAATATTCCTGAACAGATTCTGAATCTTTCACTTTCCTTTTACTTAATAATTCGTGAATATTTCTGGAATTTATTTCAACGTAAAATTCGTCGATCAAGTCATCTTTTAATTTTTCCACGAGTTTATTTCCAGCTCTGTTCTAACAAATAATAAGGCATTTCCACCAAGCGATCTTTAAGCAAATATAAAATTTTGTAAATCTGATAAGTGGAACAGTTTCGATACATTTTCAATACTCTCAATCCTGTTATTTATGTTTTCATGCGACTCAGCATTATATTTGGTAACTGTGCTTTCGATATCAGAATAATTGATATAAATATTTTGAAAATATATCTTTTTACTAGCTTCATTAGAAACATCACACACATTTAAAGTATTATTTTTATTTTCACATTGCATTGGAGAATCTGTTTCGCTTTCATTTTTGTTTTTTTTCGTCTACTTCCGATTGCGACATTCATTCCAGGTGTCATTCAATCCCTCCGCTAAAGAGTTCAATGAACACAATTGCTCAAGTATTCTTTTTCCTATTTCAGATTTATTTTCTCTCTTCGAAAGAGATATTTAAGATATTGGAAATAGTTATTAATTCGTCCAAAGAAAAATTTTCTTTTATTACTTTTTATTTCTTTTTAAATTCTACACTTTCAATAGCAAAACTGAAAAAAGAATATTCTCTTATACGTTTTCGATTTGACCGATCTCCGTCAGAATTGAAAATAAATTTATGTAGAACTTTTAATTTGTTTGACTTAATGATCTGCAATGCAATGCGTATCTTTTTTTTGTCATTTATAACTTTATCTTGAAATAAATAAATATACATACCTTTTTCTGATGCTTGACTTGTAGGATTGTAGGATGATTAATCCTTGTAACGGTAGAGTCCAAAGTAATTAAAATAAACCTGGAATCCGAAATTGAAATGCATTTTCATAAAATAATTATATTCATATATATATATATATATATTAACTTGACACTCAAAACATCATCATATCAACAACATCTTATCCAGTATAACTCTTATGACGCCATTATTGAGGGTCCTGTGGGCTTCATTGTCAGGAATTAACACATTTAAAGTTTAAATTATTTAATTATATGTTCAAAGAACAAGATAAAGCTATTTGCATAATTGCAACTTAATATCAAAGCACATTGTATAACATGTTAGTTATAATTCGAAAATCCAGTAGCAATTCTCCTCTTCACGTCATCTCATCATATTTCGTCCACCACCTCGTAGTACTCCTCTTCTCTCTTCCGGCGGCAAACATGTGAATGGCCCTCTGGTGGTACTTTCAATCTCATATATATATATATATATATATATATTTATATATATATATATATATATATATATATATATATATATATATATATATATATATATATATATATATATACACACACTACTGGCCATTAAAATTGCTACACCAGGAAGAAATGAAGATAACAAAATGATATTTATTGGACAAATATATTATACTAGAAATAACATGTGATTAAATTTTCACAAAATTTGGCTTGATATATATATATATATAGATCCTGAGAAATCAGTACCCAGAACAACCACCTCTGGCAGTAATAACAGATGTTATATGCCTGGGCATTGAGTCAAACAAAGATTGGATTACATGTACAGGTACAGATGCCCATGCAGTTTCAACACGATGTCTCAGTTCATAAGCCGTTGTGACTGGCGTTTGGGGACGAGCCAGTCGCTCAGCAACCACTGACCAGAAGTTTCCTATTGGTGAAAGATCTGGATAACGTGCTGGCTAGGGCAACAGCCGAACATGTTCCGTATCAAGGAAGGTGCGTACAATACCGGCAACATGTGGTTGGGCATTATCCTGCTAAAACATAAGGTTGCGCAAGGCTCGAATAAAGGGTAGAGCCACGGGTCGTAACACACCAGAAATGTAACGTGCACTGTTCAAAGCACCATCAATACGAACAAGAGGTGACCGAGACGTGTATCCAATGGCACCCCATACCATCACGCTAGGTGATGGGCCAGTATGACGATAACGAATGCACGCTGCCAGTGTGCGTTCACCATGATGTCGCCAAACACGGATGCGACCATCATGATGCTGTACACAGAACCTGGATTCATTTGAAAAGATGACGTCTCGCCATTCGTGCGCCCAGGTTCGTCGTTGATCACACCATTGAAGGCGCTCTTGTCTATGACGCATTGTCAAGGGAAGCCGCAGCCATGGTCTCCGAGCTGAGTCCATGCTGCTGCAAACGTCGTCGAACTGTTCGTGCAGATACTTGTTGTCTTCCAAACGACCCCGTTTCTTGATTCACGGCTCGTTACGTGGTTGCACGATCCATTACGGCCATGCGGATAATATGCCTGTCTTCTCGGCTGCTAGTGATAGGTGGCCGTTGAGATCCCGCATGGCGTTCCGTATTACCGTCTTGAACCCATCGATTCCATATTCTGCTAACAGTCATTGGATCTCGACCGACGCGAGCAACAATACTGCGATAAGGTAAACCGCAATCCCGGTACGCTACAATTCGACCTTTACCAAAGTCAGAAACATGCTGGTACGCATTTCTCGTTCTTACACGAGGCATCACAGCAACTTTTCACCAGGCAACAACGTTCAAATGCAATTTGTGTATGAGGAACCGGCTGAACAATTTCTTTATTTAAACACAATGTAGGTGTCACTACTGGCGTCTGCTTTGTCTGAATGCGCTGAAAAGCTAATCATTTGCATATCACTGCACCTTCTTCCTTTCGTATGAATGTCACGTCTGTAGCATGTCGCCTTCTTGGGGTAGCAATTTTTATGATCAGTAGTGTATATATTTCGAAAATATCAAACATCAACACCAAGCTTTTTGTATTGGAATGTGATCTCTAATGTGAAAAGCCCTAAATAGCGTTTGAATGCAACTGTAATAGCAACTGTAAGAACTGTAAAAACCTAAATAGCAACCGTAAAAGGAAAATCACATGCGTGAGACTTAAGTAAGGACAACCAATAAGGGTAGAAAAGCAGTATAAAATAAAACATTTTATTATGGTTCACATATTCTCTTCACATGACCTCTTACACTTACAAGGAAACTTTGCATGCTGCAGATGGTGGATAGCAATGCAGCACGTACTATGACAATAGGAATCTCTTGATTCGCAGTTATGATGTCATCTTTCAAATCAGATGCAGTTTGTGGGTGAAACTGGTATCAGTTTTGTCCTTAACTTTGGATATCAGACATGCCAACAGCATGAAATCCATTGGTGTCAGATCAGGAAACCTTGGTAGTCACGGAAACAGGAAATGACGTGAGATAGCTCTGTTACCAAACTGTTGACTTAAGACGCGTTTGACTGAAAACCTTATATATGAAGGAGCACCATCTTGCATTCACGCAATTTCAGATAGAGCATTTTGCTTTTGCAATGGGAGAATCGTGTAGCGAGTAAACATTCCGTTATTGTACGTGTTTAAAGGTCATCGGCACTAACCTCTTAAAAAGGAATGGACCAAGGATGAACGTTCACGTTTTACCTCACAAAAATTTTTTCCTTGTATAATGGACGTGAAAGCACATCATTGGAATTATGTTAATCCTAGAGCATACAATGTTTCGAATTCATGTTATCAATAACGAGAAATGAGACTCATCTGTCCACAGAATGCATAAACGCCAACTGCTTTCTTCGTCGTGCCGGATAAAGAATTGATTCACGGAATCCACCTATAATTGATAGTCTCACTTCCAACATCTGGAAAAGCTGGAAACGATACGGAAACATGTTTAGAACAGAACGTGAAATCTCGCAGATAGTTAAATTCGGCAGATTTAGAACAGGAGAAACACCGCATGCACATGCGTCTCAAGCTGTGCTTATCGTTTGATGAAATTCTTTATAAGATTTCACAGGTACGGAAGGTCGTCCAGACTGAGATCGATGGCATGGACAACCAGTTTCTTCAAATTTATGAATCGAGTCCCTTACGGCTTTTACAGTGTACCGGCCACATCGTAATCCATGGTTTCTGCGGTAGACACGATATGTCTCTTTGGCATTTTGTCCATTCAGTATAATATATCTTTAAGATTTCCTTTATGTTCTGTCCAGGGAAGCGACATCTTGTTTGGAATGACAGAAAGCAAAATACGCGGACCTTATTTTGTAGTGCTTTTTTTCCAACTAGCATGATGACGTCAGTCATGACACGTTGAATCCAAAATTTGCTTTATTTGGTTCCTTCTTCTCATTTTGTGGAGGACTAATGAGGCTGGGATCTCAGTCGAAGAAACGGTGTAACGTAAATAAAAGTAGCATTAATACACTGTTGCAATTTAATTTTTCATTTTTCTTTGCCTAGTTCCAAAAATTTCATACTACAGGCGCCATTCTAACGCTATCGAGTATTTTTCAGTATGGAAATCATATTCCAATACAAAAAACTGGGCGTTGCTATTTCAAATTTTCGAAATTTTCTTACTGTAATCATGACTGTTTAAGTAACACTTCTCGGCTGCAAACGTATTTTGCATTTTTCTATGTTATTCTTGAGCGTATATCACAAAAATAGCTTAGGCCAAAATTTCATTCGGTTTCTGTGAATGGTATGATAGTTAGGTGCCTAAATATCAGAACAGTTTTCTTATAAACATACCTACTTGTCTTGCTACCTATTCAACAGGGAGGAGGAATGTGATGGCATTTTATAGTATAATGTGGCTGTCAATTGATGCGCCTTCTTCGCTTTGAATGTGAAGGGATAATGAAGCAGCCATGTAAAAATATAGAAATATATCTAAGTACGTACCCACCTATCCAGCGCAAAATCAGCTAAAGAAAGGGTAAGTCAGAAAAATAATTAGAAATACAAAAATACAAACTGAGATACAAAGAAAATAGATCCAAGACAAAATATGACAAAATAATAAGAAGCATAGAGATTATGTGTTCTTCAGTTTGAATTGCAAACACTCTTCGGGGGAATATTGCACGAGTTTCTTAGATCCATAACTCGTTGCTCATCAGAAAAGAGCGTTTGTATTTTAATTGCATAGTGGACCATATCCCCCCTGAAGAAGACTTGGTCCTCATGCTTATAATTATATTTTCATATTTTGTCTTGGATATAATTTCTTTTTATTATATATATATATATATATATATATATATATATATATATATATATATATATATATATATATATATATATATATGGTTTCCATCGTTTCATTATCAGGAAGTAATAACACATTTAAAATTTAAATTGTTTAGTAATGGATTTGAAGAAAAAATAAAGCTATTTACATATTTACAAATGAATATCAAATCATATTCTAACATCTTAATTTTAATTCAAAATTAGTCCAATATCCATTCGAGTCTTCACGTCATCGAGTCTTTTCTAGTCCACCACCTCGTCGTTTTCTTTTCCTCTCCTCTGCTGATATCCAATGGCGAGCATGTGAATGGCCCTTGTGGCGCTTTCAATCCCACAATCGGCCATCCTGATGACAAAAGCTGACTTCAGTATTCGTCTAAAATCTCAAAACTTCCTGAAATGAAAAATAAATAGGAGCAATAACATGTTCAAGAAGAAAATAGTTAAATATTGTCAATTCTCGTCTAATTCGTCCCTTCAATTCTCATTTAAATCATCGTCATTTTCCTTCGAATCTGAAACTTTGTCGTGGAGGATTCCTTCATCTTCCTTTGGTTAGAGAATCGGTACCTGCATCTTCACTTTCGTCATTGGGCATCTTTAAAAAGAAAGGACTTGAACACTTCTCAGTTACTATTCATTTTTAAAAAAAATTGAAATGGTAAGAATCTGAAATGAGAGGTTTTAGTCTAAAAAAGTAGAAATTCTGTGGGTTAAAAAGTTAAAATCAGGAATTGGTTGTCATCGGTGTCTTCTTTCATCGGTTACCTCTTTCAGTACATTTTAAGTTACATCGGGCCAAGGCTTCATGTACTCAGCACAAGTACTAGTAATCAGGGGACCTTCGGTAAAACCAATCTTTTGCACATCGTATGTGTCATTGCTTTTAACATTAATTATTTTATAGGGGCTTAAATATTTAGATTTTAACTTGAGATCTGGACATTTTGTATGCGCTTAATAGCAACAATATCATTTAATTTGAATTTTCTTGCTTGTTTACTTCTTAAATTATAGGTTTTGCGATTTTTCTTTTGAACTTTGAAAATTTGTTTCACAGATTCTGTTATCTTCTTACTCATGTAGTGAACAGGCTGGAGCTGATTGTCTACTAAAGACCTTTGTATTAGAGTGGCACCACAATTATCAATCCTGGCATCACAATGAATTTGACTTTCACATTGAGGGTTAAAAATTGTCAGAACGGGTTCCGTGGATAAAATATATTTCAATGGGTTAAAGGAAATGTTTTTCATTTTAACCAAATTTAAATTTGAACTCCTTCTCAATTCTCATAAATCACATAAAGGTTTAGCTATAATAGAATAATTCTTAATAAACTTTCGAAAATAACCAGACAATCTTAAAAAGCTCTGAATGTCTTTTGTGCGTTTTTTTTTCGGGAAAATTAGTTACAGATTTCGTTTTATTTGTTGACAGGTGTAATTTACCATTTATTATTTTATAATCTAAAAATTCTATTTCACGTTTCAAAAAATTACATTTCTTTAAATTTAATTTCTGTCCATACTCCGAAACAATTTGCTGGAGAAGTTTAAGTTTTGTAACACCTTGTTTCCTTTTCGGCAGGAATGATTAAGTAATCCATGTAAATCACTACAACACCTACTTTTAATGATTGGCGAAACACATTATTGATGTATTTTTGAAAAGTACTCGGATTATTAGTTAATCCAAATGGGCAGGCACTTCAACAACTCATATTGACCATCGTGTGTAACGAATGAAGTATATTTGCAAGAATTTTCTTCAACATCAACATGGAAGAAACCGTTTTTTAAATACAAAGTTGGGAATATTACGGAAAAATGTAATTTGTGTATTATATCATCAATAACTGGCAAAGGGAAGTGTTCACGAACAGTTTTCTTATCAAGCCGTCTGTAATCAATACAAAGTCTATGGGTAATATATTTTTTCTTAACTAATACTACACGTGAAGAGAAATCAGAAGAACTATTACAAATTCTTCCCTTCACTAACCATTCTTCATTTTGAGCTTCAACTATTTTTTTCCTCGAAAGGTGTTAGTCGTCGGTGGGAAGCACAAATGGGGATTGCATCAGTTAAATTAATTTTTATCTTAACATCAACAGTTTTAGTTTTATTAGGAGCATAATTTTTTATTAATCAATGTATTTCAGAGCACAATTTAAACGACCACATACACACATATACATGTGTGTGTATGTGATTTAAATGTTATATAAAAACAATATATTTACGATATGCAAGGTAATATGTACATTGTGTTTCACATATATAAATTGTAGTCATCAAAAATTTTAGCAAAAGTTCTTGACTATAGTCATAAAAATTATACGGTATTGAAGAAGTCTTTCTTGTTGGGCTCACTGTGATCTAATGCTTTAATGTACCCTTCTGAGTGCAAGACTCCAGGTTCAATCCTAACCATTGTTGAACAAAAGAACTGCAATTTTACCTTCTGTTTGCAATATACTTTACTTTGGAGTTTTTCGGGCTTTTAGTGTTAACTTGTTGTTACGCGTAACAACCAAGTTATACTTGGTTGTTACGCGACCAAGTATACATGAAAAATGTTGTTAGTTATCTTAGGTTGTTTAGCTAGGCTAGAAAACCCCCATAAAATCAAAAAATATCTAATTTGTCTAAAAAATGTGATGAGTCCCGAAAGACATCGTCTTTTTTAAAATTTAGGCAGGTTAAGACAGGCTATATTGACGGAACGCGAAGTACAGTCTGGAAATGTCCTCTGCCCCTGCTGAAAGGTGAGTCCTCTCGTGTGCTCACTCAGATAGCGGGAAAAGGCAGTTTGATAAGATCTTGGTCTAAGATAGAAAGTCGCACCCGATCTTTTGGCGAAGTACTATGGATAGTTAGGAGGAATTTTCATAATCTTATTGAATTCAGTTTTTGCCAGGGAAGAAATCTCACTAGTTGTGAGCTCGCCTTCTTGGTTTATTCCCTCCTCTGACTCCGATCTGGTCAAGAAATCCGCTCTTTCATTCTCCTCTACTCCCCCATGTGTGGTGGCTAATCCACCATCGGGCGCCTCCCCAGACAACGGATAGAGGAATGCTTCCCAGATATGTGTGACACCGGGAAAATGAAATAACCGGGGTGGACCAAAACTAGCATGCAGCGTCTGTCTCAGAATGAGCGGCTTCTACAGCGTCTGTTCTCCATGTTAGGAGCGGCTGTTTTTTGGGGGCTAAGTCACACTTCAACCTCCGGTGCCCCCAGACCTACGGGTCCTTGAAGATGCTCACTTACTCTTTACCATACATAACAAATTCCTCTGGAAAGCAATTTATGCGGTGGATAATTACAGTTGCTTTTGGCTTTTAGGTGTGCATCAAAAGCCTGGTTTGTGCAACAGAGGCTAAAAACTTCGAAAACATTTTATATATTTATATTTCCTTAAGAACTTGAAGTTAATTATTGTTTAAAAATCATCCTAAAATAGTATTTTTATTATGAGTGATAACTTAAATAGAAATGACAACAAGCGAAACTTCCTCTTTAAACTTTCGAATGGTAAAAGGCATATTTTAATCCTATTTGTACGATATTTATGTCTGACTAAAGACCCTTAATTAATTAATTTGCAATGTTTTTCATAATAAACACATTTAAACGCATTTACAAGGAAATGAAGCATAACTCTTGTTAGTTTAACTATAGCTTGTAAGCTTCACGTATGCTATAACACGTTTGAAGGGTTTTTTTTTGCGTAAATATTAAAATGATGAATAAAAACGTCAACAAATTGAAAATTACTGAAATCCGCTGAAATTCTTGGCAAAATAAAAATGTTTTCTTATATTTTTCAGCTACAAGACTCTTACAATTTGGAAGCAAAATTTGATATGCTTTATCCCTCGTTATATGTCTAAAGTTTATGTTTGTCCTTTTGCATTATTCTCACTGAATCTTATGAGGCTATAAATCTTAAGCAGTCGTAAATCTGTCCCTGTAAGCAACAAGCTGGATTTTTTAAAAGGACATAAAACTACATCTTGGATCCTTACACAAATTATCGAAGTGATTGCGGGTTGGGACTGGCGCAAAGACATGTTGCTGATTTAGGCGGTGACCAGCAGAAAGTCGTTGTTTTTTCCGGTCTTGGATGAGCTCAACATCCGCCGGAACACGAAATGGAAACCCACTTCACTTTTCCGAGAATATGCTGAAAAATATTTTTATAATTTGTTTACTGAGGAGTTTTTCTCTTGATAATAATTTGATTGATAGCAAAAGATTTTTAATACTTCAGACTTTGAACGCAGATAAAAAGTCATCATTATAATATTATTTCATTACAATGAAAAACATATACGAATTTTAAAAATTAAATGATTAGAATGAGGCATTTCTAAAATTATTAAATAAATAAATAAATTATATATATATATATATATATATATATATATATATATATATATATATATATATATATATATATATATATATATATATATATATATATATATATATATATATTATGTAGGAATTTCTTATTTTTTATTGACTACAGTTTTGATAATAAATTATATATATAAATACGCACACACTCATCAAAATTTTTTTACTATTTGAAAATTCTGAAGAAATTATATTTCTCAGAGTAAATTTTTGTCTTGCTGGAGAACATGTATGTTCGAGAGGAAAATAGTTGCATTTATTTTAATGTGCGACGTGCTTCACTTACTAGTAAAATCCATCAGGGGGTTTATGCTTTATACCTGCAAAACAGAGTGTTTTTCAGGTAATATGAACTACTTTTAATAACGTAAATGAAACTCTGAAGCTGACTAAATTATGAACTAATAATTATTTTTCTTAAGAATAGCCCCGTGACTTATTTTCAATGAATGGCTTACGATGTGGGGATGGACTTAATACCATTTCACAAGTAATAACCATTGAATGTTTAAACTACAATTATTGACCTTCATTTACATTTTGATGAAAGCTAAATTTTATAAATAAAAGCTATCAAAGATGTTTATAATTTAATGCTAAGTTCCTAAAAAGTTAATTAGTATGATGGAATGCATCAAAATTCTTCAAGAATAAACTTGTAAAAATAAAAAGGAATCTATTTTTAATCTATATACAATGGTAGTTGAATAGCATTCAAGAGTATTCAAGGGTAATTGAATAGCATTCAAGAGTATTCAAGGGTAATTGAACAGCATTTAAATAAAATTAATAAATTGTTTTAATACGTTCAACAAAACTGCAATTAAACTGAAAAATTCATAAGAGAATATATCTTCACACGCTTTCAATCTTTACAGCTTTTAACAAACCATTATATATGGTAAAACATGATAAAAATTATTAACTATTCTTAATTTGAAATGCATGACTAAGATTATGCATCTTTATTCTCAATCAAACTCAATTTTAATAAAATTTGTAATTCTTTATAAAGGAGTGATTAAAATAAAATGTTACAAAAAATAATTAATTGTTATTAAAAATGAAGAGTATAACAAAGATTAAAGATAGACTTTGTAGGCTTAAAGACAATATATTTTTGCATCAAACACTTAATAATTTAGATCAAAATTTTGAAAAATATTGTATTGAAAATAATATTACAGGGAATAATAAGAGATTAAATAAATAGTTCTCATAATTATAATTAATATTAACATTAATTATATAAAAAATGTTATCTGTGTTTTATAAATGGAATCTATATATATATATATATATTATCTATATATATACATACATATTATCTATATATATTCGAGTTTTTCTGCACCCTTGCAGTTAATCTATGACATTAACTAACTACAAAGATGCAGAAACACGCTAATAAATTTATAATCAATTTCCACTAGAAATTTAAGAAAATATGAGCGTATACTCGAACTAAGAAGGAAGGTTATGCTGGAAGAAGGAAGGTTAAATAGATGGACATGTGGATTAAATCTGTTCTGTAGCAAAAATATGTGTTTAAAAAGAATGAGATCATGAATTGTAAAAGGAGGATAAATAGCCATTTGACTTACATGTATTTTATTAACATGTAGAATCATACTCTGCAATTGATCCAAAAAGATGTTTTTTTTTGTTGTAATAGACCCTAATCATGAGAAATAGCTGCTGAATAAAGGCTGAGGATGGTCCTGTGGCAGGATCGTGATTTTAGGAAGGAAAAGTTTGAGCCCTACTGTTGCTTAAGAACAAAAAAATGGTTTCGCGTTTCTCCCTTTTCATGCAAATACTTTGGGATTTTCCAAGTTTCTTTCTTTGCAACACGCGAATATGATGGAACATTTTCAAAAAAAATTTTGAAGGAATTTTAGAGTGGGTGTAAAAATATAATACAATGGATTATCCGGAGCATGGAGTAAGACCCGCAGAAAGAACTAGAAGTATACTATATTGGCAGATGTTTTCCCCTTTACAATTCCCAAATGCGGCGAAAGATTCGAAAACATGGCATGTTGAGGTAGAGCAGACTTGCATTGAATCCTTCGAGGATTGCTGCCACCTCTTCGAAATAATGCTGCACGGTTACGAGTCTGTTTCCAGCTCCTATTAAACAATGAAAGAAGGCTCTCACTCTTTGTGCAAACATATCTTCGGAATGACTGCTTGGGAAGGTTTGTTTCCTTGCGACACGTGCATTGGCTCAGTATTTATAAGAAATGCTTTCAGAAGACTTTTTACAAGACAAATGCTGAAATACCTCATACATGTAATCCATGGCTTACAAATGTGGTCTACTTTCACGCTGTCTACTTAGCAGCGTTGAGAAAGATACGACAGGTCATTTGGTCAAAAAATCCACTAAGAATTAATAGTTGAGAATTGAAGAAGAGCCTTGTTTTGTTGAGAAACTTCAGACAGTGTCATTAGCTTCAAAATATCGTCAGTGCATCTGCAAGTGGTCAAGTATAATTCTAGACAAGCCTACATGTATTTTACAATCTCAAAAGACCACCATGTCACGATTTTTCGAGACTAATCGTTCCTGAAAGCTCGTATCCTCTCAATGATATGTATGTACACTCTTTAATATCATCCACTCCGCATGCGGGTTTATCAATAACAGTTGGAAAATGGAATATTCAATAACAATGCTAATCTTCTACTCAATTTGATCATCAACGACATCATTTCAGAGAGTATTTCTCCCAGAATCAGTTCTATCTTACAACTCGTTAAAACTTGATCTAATAAATTCTAAGATTATTGTGTGATTGAATAAGATGCTTACAAATTTACAAACATTGTCGAATTATGAATAAATGCTACTTTTTCTTCGTATGTAAAATCACCAAGCATTTGTGATTCAGAGCCTTCCTATCTGCTTTGGAACTTTACTGGATCTCTGATATGAAGCAATTATTTGACATCAAAAGCCTAAGAGCTAAGTGAAATTTTATCATGGTTACTGTGGTCACGTATTGAAGGAAACGAGAACGCTGTATCTGTCTCTTGTTAGTCATCAGTTACTGGGATCGCGCCAAAAAGCAAGGTCTGAGGAGCAGAGTACTTTAAATAATGTATTGCTTAGAATGTACCGGCTGATCCTTACCTTTATTCCTGATCCTTACCTTTATTCCATTATTGAATGTAATCTGTAAGACATTTCTTCATACAATCTTAAGTATCCGGCTCTTCAATTCAGTTTTGAATGAGCAAACAAGTGCTCTTAAAATCCACTTCTCTATTACTAGAATCATAACAGGAAACTTATAATGAGTATATATTCATAAAATAATGAATATTTTCACAAAAGCTGAGCAGTAATCACACTGGTTTATGATCATGAAATAATATCTGAATAATTGAAATACTAATCCGCTAAAACTTTGTCTGAAATCAAACTAATTGCTCTGGATTGAGCAAAACACTACGATTATGGACTCTGGATAGTAATGATTTAAGTTAGCCAGTATCAATTAAAAAAATAATGTTTAGTTTTGAAAAGTTAATGATCTTCGCTTCTATTTAACCTAAACCATAGTAATGCTATACTCTCTGCGGAACTCTTTGCATGGAACTCTTATGATGCAGGGTGCATACAGTTAAGCACTCTTCTTCGCACCCCTGACGATCTATTCCCCATTTTAAAAATTGCATTAATGCCTACTCTTCAGAAGATATCACGCTATCGACTAGTCTTTTTTCTATATTCTTAGAAAATACCATTATTCTCGATTTTAAAAAAGCATTTTAGCGGATGTGCTTTCAGGTATTCCAATGTACCGGAAATTGGAAATACTATGCAACGCTGGTGAAAAGGGAATCCTGGCTTCGGTATTTAAAGCTGAAAGCAGTTTCAAGGCTTCATTCATTATCGTTTTTTTAGCTAATCAATTTAAAGCTTACACAAAACATCGTTTGCAAAAGCTGTTAATTAAACCGGTTTTTTTTTTTTTTTTTTTTTTTTTTTTTTTTTTTACATACGTACACTTATTTATGAACAGTCAAACATCATGTTTTCAAGAATAAACTGAAGGTGGTATCAGAAATTATTAATAATTTTTCAGGTTTTCGCTCCTTACGCCATAAAAGTCCTAAGTTCAATTTTTGTTTTCCTTAATTTAATGTTTCCAGCAGTCAGGATACCCGAAATCTGGGCACGCATTCTGTCCATGCAAGTAAGGCATTATTGAAAAGAACGCAACGAACATAGTACATATATATATATATATATATATATATATATATATATATATATATATATATATATATATATATATATATATATATATATATATATATATATATATATATATATATATATATATATATATAAGAATGTGTGTGTGTAAATATTATTATCTTACTATTATTATATATTATTGTCAGGTATTTCATATTTAATTTTGATGAACACAATCATTTTTCTTCTGTATACTCTGAATTAGAGCAGAGTTTCACATTAAGCATTGCAGATATAAATTTTATACCTTAATATTCTTCTCTGAATCTGGCAAAATATTCTATTGCTTATGTTTTTAAATGCTGTCTAAAATGACCGTTGAATTATATAATTTCTAAGAGTTATTTAGTAAAAGTATTTTTTTACTTAAATTTTGTAACTTAATTATTCAAAAAATATTTCTAACAAGATTAATTCGAATTATTAAACTGTTTGTTTAAATTTTGATAATGCACTAATTGTTTTTAGAATGAAGTGGTATCGTACCTGGATGGTGAGCTGCAACTGGGCATCGCAAGCAGCACTCCTGGCAGTGTAAGCGAGCTTCTTGCTGGCGACACTAACAGCCGACTGAAAAAGGGATGCGCGGAATTTTTTAATATAACTTTCATCAAAACGGGAGAGAAGTAAGTAAATTTACATCACTGTACGCATTCACATGATTTACAACCCACTCTTTTAAAGTCTGTGCATAATATTTCTTAATGTTAATATCATTAACAATGTACATTAAATTTACGATTTTTCCTGAAATATATTTTTATTACAAGATTTAACTTATTAAACTTTATTTCATTTCTTTCAATTCAGGTATATTTTAACTATTCTTTATAAGATTTTTATTAATTGTTATATTTTTCTATTGACAAAACACTAAAAAGAAGTATTTTTTCTAATCATAAATGCCATAGCCTATGTGAAATACGTTCAACTCATTCTAACGTTATTATAGAAATGATAAGATAGAAATATGTATAAAAAAATGGATGAACATTTAATATGAAACCGCTGTCTTTGACGTTTTAATGCAAGTTTTAACAACATTATAATCATGAATGGCGTATTTAAATATTCAAATATGTTCTGAATATTTAAGAGTAAGAGCAAATATTTTCATGATGCTCAAATGGCTAATGAGGAGTAAGTCCACCTTATACAAATTTAAAATTCACCGAAAATCTATTAAAAATTTGTAGCAGAATGTGGAAATGTTAGAAAGGAGTTTACAATATAAATTTCCTTCTAGTAAATTATTGCAATTGTTTTATGGCTGACTCTCAATATCCACTCGATTTAATAAAGAAAATCATTCACTCAGCGAGTTCAATTTAGTGAGACAATATACACGGTTTACAATAGTAGAATTCTTTAGCAATGTTCACTTGATATCATTCTGCATGAATTTCAAGCAATCCTGAAGTCTTTCGAGTAACATATTTTACAGAATTGACTTCACAATTCTGCAAAATCATCATCACAAAAAATTCCACCGAAATTGATAATTTTTCATATGTTGTTGGGAATATAAATACTTTAAGATATATAAATAAATTTTATAGATGTGAGAATTTTCTAACTTTTCTCAAAGTTCATAAATGATAATTCTTGATTCATCTGAAGGAAGTACATGGATTTTACTTTTCTATTTCTGAATCCATGTTTCCCATATTTGGGATTTGTCTAGATTTTCAGTTTGAAGAAATCGAATGGCTTTGAGCTGATATCATTTTTCGTCAAATGTTCTCATTGACATTTGTCTAACTGAAAGTAAAGTGTTTGGTATATGCAGTTGTGCTATGATATCAACCTTTTATCTTATCTAAGAAGGATATCGCAGTGGGTTTCAGCATGATTAAGATGCAAAGACAGGTCTATAAATATTTGTTATCAGCTAGAAAAATTAATGTACTGGATTTTTCAACCAGTTTCTCATAACTCAGTTATATGGAAAATGCTAAATTCCATGTTGTTCGAATACATCCAGGTAATCATCAACAAAAATGAGCTGAGTTCATAGCTGTGACCACCTGTCAAAAGCTAAAACGATTGGTGCTCTCATCTTCTGTTCAACTGCTCTTGGATTCAGTTCTGGAATTGAGTGTGAAGCAGAATCCACTTTAAATTACAGGAATTGGTCAAATGCAGACTCGTGGCAAAAATGTCTACATAGCAACAAACCACTCAAATAACAATTGTTAATTGGCCAAAATTGTAAATATGTATCATTTAATGTTGTTCTACAATATTATTGAACATTCAAATGTCCCAGCATAGATACTATTGAATAATATAGTAATTCAACAGTAAAAATATCATTTGATATTACACAGTTCAGTCACATTAATGTGAACACCTTTCAAAGGCTAAAATAACCACCTTTTGCGCAGAGGATGCTGTGAGGCGTAAACGAAGAGAGTCAGTTAGATTCCCTAAGCTGTTCACTGGGATGTTGAGTTATACCGACTCCAGTTCCGCAGGCAGCTGCGATAGAATATGCAGGTGAGGTTCCATTTTGCAAAACAGTCCTACAGAGATGATCCCTCGGATTCTTGATTTTGAAGGTGAGCTTACTGACCAAGAGAACGATTAATTCATCCTGGTGCTTTTCAAATCACGCACGTACACTGCCGACTGTATGACACCTCAAATTGTCCTTCTGGTAGATGCCATCATCCTAAGGAACAACAATGCTGATTTAGACGTGGACATTGTTCGCAAGGACGGATGCATGCATATACTGATATTTTTTGAATTCTACAAAAATTAATGAACAAAGAGAATGTCAGATAAACATTCTCTACACTATAATGCCTCTGCATCCAGCCCGAACCATTCTGGGAATAGTTGCAGGATATTTACTTTCTGAGGTTTCACCCCAACATTCCTTTCTTCCATGAAAAATAAAACGTGATTCACTGGAAAACGCTCTCAGTGGACGTCTAATTGCGGTAATCGCATGCAAATTCCAGACTTCGTCGCCGATGTTAGCATATGTGCCAGTGTCTGCTTTGCAGGCCCAGACGCAGCAACATTCGCTGAACAGTACTTTGGGAGACACTGTTGGTAGCCCCTTGACTCATCTGATTGCTCATCGTCTATGGACCATAATGCATTCCCGCAGCTGTCGCTACCAACGTCGGCCCGTGGTACACCGCATTTTCCACGTTACTGAATTCATCCTTTGCCATACAAGGTATACTTTTATTACGGCGACACGCGAACACTTCACTAAATCAGCCGTTTCGGAAACCCTTGGTCCGAAAGCCAATGATCACAGCTTTTGAGCGTCAAATAAATCGCCGCATTTCGATTTTATGCCGATGATCACAATGTTTTTCGAAGCTCCCACACAGCCTTGATATATGCGCAATTACACAGAGCTGCCATCAGATTTTTTTGATTGGTTATTTAATCGGTGGTTACATTACTAAGAACTGGACTCTGTATATAACATTGTTTGATATTCACTATCGAATATTTATTTTAACGTCGAAAAACATTATAATTCAACGTTAAATAATATTCGAATTTCATGGTGGATTATTATAATCCTGTATAATATTAATTATTTAATTTGAATATCAAAATATCCCACTTTGGTATGGGATAATATTTTATTCTGATGCTGTGACTTTTGACTATTAAATAGAATTTTGTTTAAATATCATTAAAAAATTATATATTTTAAAAGGTTATTAAAATGTTTAATTTATGTATCATTAATTAAATATTGAATGTACATTTAGACCTTATTTGTCTACATATTTTAAATAGAAAATACTCTTCACTTAAACTTTTTTTACATGTTAGAAAACTTTATTTTTCAAAAAAAAAAAAAAAAAAAAAAAATTGTAAGGTTTCAGAAAATGTGAAGCATAAATGGATCTTAATTACATCAACATCATGGGCGTTATATTTAAGATTCATTCCTCAATAGAATAAACTGAAATTCTCGAAATACTTCAAGTATCAATATAATTAAGTTCAAAAAATATTTAAAAGTTTAGTTATTTACATAGAATTACTTTCATTTAATTTAATTTTATATATCATGAACAAACTAGTTGTAAGCATTTCATTGTGTTTATAAGGAAACAGAAAATATTTATAACTTATTAATTAAGAAATTTACATCGTGGTAGTACATTAATGAAAAAAATATTGATAATTCTTTATATATAATTTCATTTTCTCAGAAGCAAATGCTGAATGAAATGTTTCTTTATTTATATAGTACAATAAATTTACAGACATTAGACTTAATTATGAATTAAAGCATTAACAATGGACAAATATTCTAATTGGTGAGACCAATAAATAACCAAAAGAAAAAATTTGGGGTACAGTGGAATTGTAAAAATTTACAACACTTAAAAATTGTTTTAAATATATATTTGATATGTTTCACATTCGATCTAAAGATCGAATCATATATCGATCGAAAGAGAATATCAGAAAATATAATTTACACAAATATTATATAATTACGTATTTAGAACAAAATGGAATCATACAAAATATTTTAGAAAAGTAATCAATTTTTAACACTTATACTTAACTTGCCAACAATAATTTTCAGTTTCCTATTAAAAATTTCTAGAGATAATCAGAACCCTGAATTATTCAAAATACTCAGATTTTCATTTCTTCAGATATAAATGTTTGGTTGGAACTAAACGATCAATGTAAATTAATACGTAACATAAGAATTAAAAATCGATGCAAATTAACTTTGAGTTAATAATCGATACAAATTAAACTTTTGAATGTTATGATACTTGCCAAGAGCTCATTTTAGAAGCCTAACATCACTTGAAACACTGCAGACCAAATTTTATTTCTACAGCAATTGTAATTAAATTGGTAGTTGTGTTATACATTTCTAGAAGGGGCCTCTGAGCAACAAATCAAAGTGAGAGGTTTCACCGATGTAGTTGGATGGAAAAAGTTCCACATATGTTCCATTCACAGCTAAGCATTTAAAATCTTTCAGTAATCACGATGAGAATTACTTTTTTACTGCATTAATAACGAGTATTCTAACATAAAATCATATTTATCACAAGCATAAAATGATTTCCTTTCTTCTTAATTATTCGTTTTATTAGTGAAATTTTGAAAAAAGCATTGATTGTGTGGTTTGACAAATGGAGATATTTTCTATATTGTTACATTAAATCCCAATAATCGGCCAGAATTAATTATTAATACTCTTAAAACAATTAATTAATCGAATTAAGAAATTAAATATTTTAAATATTTAAATATGTTTCAATTTGAACCCCCAAAAAATATTAAGATGAACAAAAATCTTTACATATCCTAAATAATATTTCACTCTATAATCGAAATTGTGGAATAATGTAATTGAAATATTGTAGCAAAAATTTATTGCATAATATATCGTGAGTTTAATGACTCAAATTTTTTAATGTTTTTAAAAGTTATTTCAGAAGTTTTCAATTCAGTTTCAGATTTTGAACTCACAAAAATATATATAAATTAATGAGTCAACAGACAAATTTTCAATGTAATTTACAGAATTCTTTGGCAATTTAATTCAATCATTTAAAATTTTTGTAGTATTATCTTTTAATTTATTGATAAAAATATTTACATATTAAGAAGAAAAACAGATCAAAACCTATATTTAAATTTCAACTTTATTCTAAATGTTATTATATTTAAAAGATATAAAGAAAAATTTATATACTAATATATAATTAATTAAAATATCAAAAATTTTAAGAAATTATTTGCCAAATTAATTTGATACATTGTTTACATAAGAAATAGTAAACGAAACACATTGTACTAATTATTTAACTTACTATAACTTAAAATGATTTGTAAGTCATTCATTGTAACTGAAAATATGATGTACATAAAATTGTCAACTAAAATAAGATAAAAATAAAAATTGTAAACTTAAAATGAAATATTAAAGATAATAAATGTGAAAATTAATTAAGTAGTTCTTTAATTATCATCAAAATATTACTAATTTTCCACTCTATATATATTACAAGAAAATATTAAAAATTTAGTAAAATCTCTCGTTATATATATATATATATATATATATATATATATATATATATATATATATATATATATATATATATATATATATATATATATATATATATATATATATATATATATATATATATATATATTATTTCCTGCCAAGGATGAATTAATAGAGATTAAATAATGAGAACAGGTGATTTTGAACCCAAATGTATTTAGATCTTAAAAATGATTTGTTTCACATCTACATGCCTTTGTGTACATATTTGTTTTAATAATATATTAATTAAAACTAGACAATTAAAATATAAAGAACTATATTATAACTGAGCATAATATATTATAAAAGCAATGAATAGTTTAAATGAGTAACTAATCATTATATATATTTGAAATTCTAAAGCGAATCATAGATAAATTAGGCTAACAGAAAAGAACTGCACTTTCCTAAAATTTGAAAACCAATTTCATGATATAAAAAATTAAGAAAATGGAAATCAACGAATATTTTTTTGTATTTTCATAATGCATCATATCAAGCTAATATATTTGCGTTTTAAAGATAAAAAAATTGAAAAATTTATTACAAATTTTCTTATGAAAATTTACTTTTTAATTGAGTTAAAATAAATTTTTTTGAGTTACAATCTAAAAAATTAAAAATAAAAATTATTTTACTAGCCAGATTTCTTAACAACACTGCCAGTTACTTGTTTACGGTTTATTTTGTAAGAAATTCTCTTATGTCTTCACTTCTTTTCATATATCAATCATTGAGTGTCACAAAGATATTAAAAAATATATACCCTAAAAAGAAAATCTGAAGTAAATATTTTTAAAATATATTAATTTTTAATTTTTAGTAGCCTATATTATTGAATCCTTGTAATGATATAGTTGCTGACTTTTATATAGCTGGAAACATTTTGTATAATATATATATATATATATATATATATATATATATATATATATATATATATATATATATATATATATATATATATATATATATATATATATATGAATTGAGAAACTGATTTGAAATGAAAGTGAAATAGCTTACCATTTTTCATAAGAAAAACAATTTTAAATACAGTGCATGTTTACTAATATAAATTGACTAGTAATGGTGTTATTTTTCAAATACTTTTAAGAAATATTTCACGTATGATAGCTCAATTAAGTAAAAATTCTGAATTTAACACATTTAACAAGATGGTGACAAAAAGGACTAAATGCTTCGTTCATAAGGGTCAAAATTCAACAAGTGTCTCATAAATATGGAATCACTGACCAGTGTCCCATATTTATGAGTGTCCTACAACAGTGTCCTACTCAGTGTCCTACAACAGTCAAGAGGACAGAAGTATTATGGATTCAACCTTGTATCTCAGATCATACATTGGGCCTACTTCCAGAATCCGCGGTGTTTGGAGTGTGAGTTCCCTTGAAGCATTGAGACAGATTGTATACCTAGATGCGAAACAGTGTCGTATTTTCAGACAAGTGGTTCTGCGTGCCATTTATTCATCTGGTGGATTCGAAGTAAACGCCCAGTTGATTTCACATAGGGACCTGCTGTGACGGTACGGGTGAGTCACACGCATATCTAGTAACGCATGTCACACGCATATCTAGTTAAAATCGGTGTAATTTGAACGATGAGTGCATTGAGGGCTATAAAATGCTTTTTCCCACAAAGTAATGACACATGTTGAGTTCTGATCGCCTTTCATTCCAGTATTTTATTCTGACCTACACGGCCTCAAACTTTCGACAAGTTGAAAGCATTTAGTTGTTGACAGGCATCTTCTCCAGATACTTTAGTTGATGGACTTAAAATAACATGAAATAAATCTTGTCTTCGAAGCGCAGCTCGACTCTAAGCCTGAATGACTAAGGGTGCCTAAACTCTTCCCTGCCAGAGGTGACAACTTTCCCACTAATTTCACATCCTTGCAAACCCTCAATTTGCCTGAAAATCTAATTATTGTGCGTAATTGCATTATTTACGCACAGTGAATATGTTTTTTACTTGTTTTCCGTCTGATGTTGCGATTTTAATGGCCAGCAGGCGTTATTATTGAATTATTTAAAATATTTGTAAATATTTTATTTCTGATTGGCTGAGAAATTGCAAGTGGAAATGTAATTTATTTCTACAGCAATATTTTGTAAAATAAACTAAATATGCGCGCATTTTTATTTATTTTATAAATTGATGCATATTGCACAAAATAAATATTACGCTTTTTTATTTATCATTGAATGATGAGAAGCAGGTCATTAGAATTTGGTACTCTCGGACGCCCACTTCTTTATTTCCCGGGATCGTTATGATTTAGATGTGAGGGAAACCCATTGAAAGACTTGCGCACTTGACTCATCATTCGCACAGATTAATCTCTCTTATGTGTTTTCAATTTAGAATGAAAACGAAACACACTACGAAAGTCAAAATAATCCCTTTACAATTTGCGAAATTAAAATTCATGTAATTTTGTATACATGATTTTATCAACATATGTTAGATAAAAAGTTTTAACATGCAGCACAAATATGTTAATCGAGTTCGCCCAGTAGGCTATTCATGAACTTAACTTGATCTGCATTTTTTATGACTACCGAAAAGGAATCTTTTTTGATGTACATTTTTTCAAAACATTTTCACGTTAGTAACCTTGTTTCTTGTTTCAATTACTTTTATTGTTATTTTGTTTCATATTGAAGAGATTAACTATTTTTTGTTTCTCTTCGAGAATAAAAATTTTTCAAAAGCTTTGGAAAAACAAAAAAATTTACTACCGTGTCTTATAAATGTTTAATTTAAAATATGAATGTTGTATCCTATGAATGTTTATTTAGGATACAATATTCTATTTAATAAATTTATCCGTCACAGTCATGAATATTATTTCACACTGAGGCCTTTACACAGAGAATAAATGTTTGTCAACCTTGTAAAAGCTCTTAATTTAATCATTTCTGATTACAGGGTAACGGAGCGTCTCAAAAAGAGCACTGAAATCTTCATATTTTAATTTTGAAGAAAATGATTTTGTTTAAAATAATTAATCGTCAGATTATAAATTCTTTTAAGGTCAGAGGATTCTTTTAATTTATTTTTTATCTTAAAAGAAACTTAAATATCTGTTGCAAACTCTGATGATATACATCTAAGTATCCTAATACAATCCAGCATTTATTGTTTCTAATAAAAAAGATTATTTCAAAAAAAAGGGAGAAAATAACTGTCCTCTTTAATGCTTCTATTAAGCTGAAATAATGTTCATTTAATAGTTTTGAAAATTCAATTTAAATTTTTCAAAATTTTGCTTTTTGATGTATTTAATAAATGATTGTATTTAATTAGTAATCTCAACAAAGATTTGACTTTTTGAGGACATTCATTAAGTTGATTGCACAATTAAATAGTATGTACAAAGTATGCATAAAATTTAATGTATGTAAAGGATGTCAATATTATAAAAATATTTCGTTGTTGATAAAATATAAAACACAAAGTGGTTAATGTTTTGATATTGTAGAATCAAGTCTTAATAAAAATAAAAAAAAAAAAAAAAAAAAAAAACATACACTGCTGGCCATTAAAATTGCTACACCAAGAAGGGGACATGCTACAGACGTGAAATTTATACGAAAGGAAGAATGTGCTGTGATATGCATATGATTAGCTTTTCAGCTCATTCAGACAAAGCAGGCGCTAGTAGCGACACCTAAATTGTGTTTAAATGAAAAAATTGTTCAGCCGGTTCCTCATACATAAATTGAATTTGAACATTGTTGCCTGGTGAAAAGTTATTGTGATGCCTCGTGTAAGAAGGAGAAATGCGTAGCAGCACGTTTCTGACTTTGATAAAGGTCGAATTGTAGCGTACCGGGATTGCGATTTATCTTATCGCAGTATTGCTGCTCGCGTCGGTCGAGATCCAATGACTGTTAGCAGAATATGGAATCGATGGGTTCAAGACGGTAATACGGAACGCCTTGCGGGATCTCAACGGCCACCTATCACTAGCAGCCGAGAAGACAGGCATATTATCCGCATGGCCGTAATGGATCGTGCAACCACGTCACGAGCTGTGAGTCAAGAAACGGGGTCGTTTGGAAGACAACAAGTGTCTGCACGAACAGTTCGACGACGTTTGCAGCAGCATGGACTCTCAGCTCGGAGACCATGGCTGCGGCTTCCCTTGACAATGCGTCATAGACAAGAGCGCCTTCAATGGTGTGATCAACGACGAGCCTGGGCGCACGAATGGCGAGACGTCATCTTTTCAGATGAATTCAGGTTCTGTGTACAGCATCATGATGGTCGCATCCGTGTTTGGCGACATCGTGGTGAACGCACACTGGCAGCGTGCATTCGTTATCGTCATACTGACCCATCACCTGGCGTGATGGTATGGGGTGCCATTGGATACACGTCTCGGTCACCTCTTGTTCGTAATGATGATGCTTTGAACAGTGCACGTTACATTTCTGGTGTGTTACGACAAGTGGCTCTACCCTTTATTCGAGCCTTGCGCAACCTTACGTTTTAGCAGGATAATGCCCGACCGCATGTTGCCGGTATTTTACGGACCTTCCTTGATACGGAACATGTTCGGCTGTTGCCCTGGCCAGCACGTTATCCAGATCTTTCACCAATGGGAATAGTCTGGTCAATGGTTGCTGAGCGACTGGCTCGTCACCAATCGCCAGTCTCTACGGTTGATAAACTGTGGCATC